>WBNH01000959.1:0-118129 GCA_013401255.1 Urocolius indicus | reverse complement strand
CGCTGCCGCCCCGAGCCCCGGCCGCTCCCCCGAGCCCCGGCCGAGCCCCCCGAGCCCCGGCCGCTCCCCCGAGCCCCGGCCGTACCCCCGAGCACCCACCACCCCTCGAGGCGGGCGGGCTTGGAGGCGGCTGCTGACGCTCTGCTTTGGGCTGCCTTGCAGAGAAACGTGAAGCGCAACGGGAGCAAGAGCTGCTTGAACAGGAGTCGGTTTGGTTCCCGTGAGAGGAACTGGCTGAAAGAGGACGCCGGACGAGGCTGTGTGTATGTTTATGGAAGAGAGCCTGCAGCTACTGCTTCTTCAGACTTGCGCTTGGTTCTCTGTACCGTGGACACCCCAGCGTCTGAAATATGCGATGGGGAAGAGAGGAAAAACCTCTTTTTGCAACTTCATGGAGACCTGGTCAGGTGAGGGCTGAGAAAGGAGATACCTGTTTGAGAAACATTTGCTATAGTCTTACGGGGCTGTGTTTGCTGTGTGCCTGCACATACAGAACAGAGGCAGCAGTTAGATACAGTCTTGAGTAATGAACACCATCAAAATGAAGTGGCAGCATACCTTTTACACGTCTTTTAGTTAAGCCATAAGTGTTTTAGCTGGGAAGGTTTGGCTGATGCTCCAGACAGAAACGTGTCCTTGTTTTGTAGGTAGAGGCAACTGTTCATACACCCCTTTATTATGTTTTATGTTGCAGACATTTCAGTATGCTGAAAACTTAAGCTGATTGAGAGACTGTAAGCAGTTGTTTTGACTCAGTGAGACACGTGAGGTACTTTCCCAGTTTGGTCACATAATATTTATGTGTTAGTACAGTAAAGAGGAGCTGCTAGGTAAATAATGAAAGGTAGAGAGAAAAATAGCGTGGTAAGGGTTACACAAGGGAGGCTAAAGGATCAGATTAGATGTTTTATGGCTGTAGTCAATTTAGGCTGAAAATAGACAGCTTAGGGTTTAATGTGCATGAACTTTATTCAGTGGGTGTGTTACCAGCGCCTCTAGGTTTACAAGCTCCCATTAGGTTTGTTAGGATTTAGACTTTACGTTGATTCTTGTGCATTGAGATTCAGTTATAAAGTTTCCACTAGAGGGGAAAAAAATTACTGTAGTCTCCTTCCTCAGAGGCGAAGAGGTAGAAACAACAGATGCTGAGCAGGGTTAGTAGCTGGCTTTTTGATAGCAAAAACAGAAGTTGCAAGTGTCCACATTTTTGAAAACATAGCACCTGTTTGATCAGGCAGGAGAGGGAGTTCTAGTGGCAAGAGATGCAGAGAATAGGATGTGGTTAAAACTGACTGCTGAAAAAAGTTACTTAGACCCATCTGGCTGTGTTGTCCAGCCTAGGTTATCAGAGCCGGGGATAGCTTAGTCAGAAATACTGCATGAGCATAGATGGACACCTGCATGTAGCCATCAAGACAGCTGAAAATTTGTTGCTTGAAGAACTGACAAGGAAACTGGCTCATTTTGGACCCTAATAGTGAGCAGATTTTCCAGCAGTTAGAAGAAAGAGCCAAGCCTTTACTGCTGATCATGGAAAACCCTCGTTAGAGCTTGTAGGTGTGTTCCAGGAGGAACGCTTTTGGTATTTCAGCTTTTGGAGTGGCTTTTGTGTTTGAATTATTTTCAATGTCTGTGTCTGTTCTCGTGGTAGGTAGCCATGCCTGTCTGTGGTTCGTGGCAGGCTTTGTGCTGGGTTAGCAAACTGATCCTGACACCAGTGTGTTGGAAATGAGCTGTGAACGTTTGCTTCCCATTTCTGCTGCCTCTTGGTGTGTCGAGCACTTTGTCAAGCTTTGTCATCAATTTCATGAAGAGTTCTTAGATGCAGTGTGGCTGTTCCTCCTAATTCTCAGAATGCATTTGCCACGGAAGAGATCCCTGGATGGCTTCCTGCTGTGGGGTTTCCTCAGAAGAGAAACGGGAGGTACCAGTATTGCTTCAGTAACATCTGCCTTAGTAACAGGAAGCGGGCCTGAGTAGCACCTGCCTGCCTGTCCACAGGAAGGTAGCAGAATGCTCAAGATACTCCCATGCCCTGCTGAGATAATTCCTTCCTTGAGCAAAGTTTACTGATTAATTATGTGTTCCCAAGTACAAATTACTCTGTTAAGCATTTGATTGCATTTTATTGTAGGTGTGTTTGTCTCCCAGGTAACTTCTGAATTCTTCACCCTTTTAATATCAGCAGTGACTTTCTTTCAGAAGCTGAGAACAGCAAAAGTTGTTTGGCACCTGACCCAGAAGACTGGAAGCTGGACAGTAAATGCAAGATTAACAGAAAACTTTTTTGTGTGTTCACATTAAATATTAGTGGTGTCCTTGTGATCATTCTGCATTTCCCTCACAAGTCCATGCACAGGGGAGTCAGTTTCTGTCAGAACTTTCTTTTCTCCTCCACAGTCCACTTCAAGGATCTTTAGAGTTTTCCTAGCTAGAATCTTTCCATATGTTAGTGCCTTGTCGTAGTCAGAAATAATACCTTCCTGCAGCGGAATTAAAGAGAAATAACACTAATGCTTTCTTTGGTCTGGACACCTTTCACAACAAAACGTGAACTACAAAGATTAGAAAACTTCACTGTTGCTTCTGAATAAGAGCTGCAGTTGCAGAGGATGCTCTGGAACCGCTGCTATTTCTTTGTTGGCTTTTCTGTCTCATCACCCTTTTGTGGCTGACTAGTGGAAGTGTTCAGTACCTGAAATGTGACACCAACGTGGACCTAGCAGGCTGTTTGTGCTAAATAGCAGCTACTGTGACAGCCAGGATCTTCTCCATGTGTGCTAGCATTCACTGTGTATTGCACTATGGTGCAAGGTGAATGTTTATGTTTCTACTGTGATTGCAGACTAGTAAGTTTCACACCATATTGCTTTCTCTCAAAGGGAAAGCATGTTTTTCTACCTTAAACTTTAAATATTGCTTCTGGGACCTGTCAGCCTTGATCATGGTAGTAAAGAAATTCCATACAGAAACTGTAATTCCAGACACTGGTTTTGATTTTTCCTCTCCTGGACTATCTCAGTTTTTGTTAGTGTTAGTTCTTTACAAGAACTTGGGCCAGTGATCTATTCAGTCACATCTCCAGGATGTCTGCAAAGGCATTCCCTGAATTGCCTCCTTTCCTGGTTTGAAAATGGTCTCTAGGTAAGAAGCTGGTTTGTTTGCTACTTTACTTAGGCAGTTCTGTGCTGGACCTGTGAGTGTCATTAGCTGAACGTCTGGACTCTGCGCTGGTGTTTCCTGGGTCACACACCCAGCTGACAGCAAGTACCAGCAGCTCGGCTGTGGACTGGGAGTCAAAACACCACTCCTGGAGTCACGTGTCCAGTTCTGGGCTCCCCAGTTCAAGAGACAGGGAACTGCTGGAGAGAGTCCAGCACAGGGCTACCAAGATTATGAAGGGACCAGAGTATCTCTGTGAGGGGGAAAACCCTTTTTTCTGTAGTGCCCCGGGGACAGGACAATGGGTAACAGGCACAGGCTGGAACACAGGATGTTCTGCTTGAACACGAGGAGGAACTTTGCTGTTCAGGTGAGGGACCCCTGGCACAGGCTGCCCAGATGATCTTTAAAAATGATCTGAAGAGATCTAAAGATGATCTTTAAAGATACTAAGCGTGATGTTTCAGGAGAACTTTCTCTTACTGCCATTTATTCCAGTTAGCCACTGAATCCTTCCTGTGGTCCATTGTAGCTCTAAAAGCATCTCGTCTTTAAACGTACCATTTGAGTTATTTTGTTGAAACATGAGAACCTTACACAAATGAGAGCTAAAGAGAATGGGATGTTTCTTCTTTCTGTTCTCATGTGCTTTGCTGCTAGTTGCATTTGGAAGAGACACTGAAGTTAGAGTTCTGTTATATCTTTCAGTCTTTATATGAAGGGGTTTTTGAATCTTCTGGCACCTACTTTTTTTTGTACAACATTTCTGGTTTTGTTTCTTCTCATTGTTTCCTCCTGGTGCTCCTTAAATGATCATGAATGAAAGTGATCACCCTGGATTGTATGTCTTATGCCTAATGCTTTTCCTCTCTGTTTCCCTTCTGCAATACATTTCTTGAAGTGCTACAGTTCTTAAGGGCTACTTGACAAGCTGGAAGTGCAGACCACAAGGGTGTGTGCTTGCCAGATCTTTCCAGAGGAGCAGAACTACCACTGTGTCAGTATTCCTTACGTTTTAGCTCCAATGAGACGTGTTTAATTTTATTTTCATTCTCAAACTACTTTCTTGTATGTTTTGACAGGAGGCTGGAGCCCACAGAAAAACCCCTTCAGATTGTGTATGACTACTTGACAGGGTTGGGTTTCGATGATCCTGTCAGAATGCAGGAAGAGGCGGCAAACTCTGACCTCAGCTGTATGATTCGCTTTTACAGTGGTAAGAAATTGTGTGTGCACACTGTTGCTGTTCCTGTACCTTCCCCTGTGAGGTGGAACTCATGAAGGGTGGGGTGAGAAGCTGAAAAGGCCTTGACTCTGTGTGAACAGGGCTCAGCAATAACTGAAATATCTCTGTGATATCAACACTGTTTTCAGCACAGATCCAAAACATAGCCCAGTAGTAACTACTAGGAAAAAAAAATACCAGCAAAATCTCTCAGCCTTCCTTCACAGGAGAGGTGTTCCAGCCATTTCTGAGGTATTCCTCTTGACCTGCCGGAGTGCTGAGAGCGGCCTTCATATTTCTTTCACTCCTTAAGGATATCTCTCTCTTTACCCAAGTTCCTTTCTGCCTTTCTCATGTGATACATTGGGTTTGTTTCCTTCTGTGGTGCATGGTAACCACTTACACCCAGTTGGCATGGTGGGACTACAAGTGGATTAAGAGAAATGTCATATTAAACAGCAGTGGGAGGGAAGCCTGCTTCCTGAAGTCTGGCTGTTGAGATGCTTGTGGGAGCCCAAGAGTTTCATGAGAGGACAGGATGCATTAGGTTGGCTGGGAGAATGGGGCGAAGGCTTCTTCTCAATGGAAGTCACTTGGAGAATGGAGACAGTAACCCAGGCTGGATGGGGCAAGCTCAGAGACCATGTTACAGAGTCTTTATCTGCTTTAACAACAGATCAGATGGAAGAAGCCATCTCTGTGGGTTTATGAAGGGCAAGTCTTGTTTAACAAACCTAATCTCCTTCTGTAACAGGGTGACTCACTTTTTTGGATGAAGGAAAGACTGGATGTTGTCTACTTTGACTTTATTAAGGCATTTGACACCTTCTCACAGCATTCTCTTAGATAAGCATACACTTTCCTGGGTGGAACATTGGTTAGATGGTCGAGTCCAGCGAGTTGTGGTCATTGGAGTTAAATCCAGTTGGTGGATTTACACGAATAGTGTCCCCCAGGGCTCAGTGCTGGAGCCGCTCCTGTTTAACATTGTTATCAATGATCTAGATGAGGAGATCAAGTGCACACTTAGTAAGTCTGAGATGACACCAAGCTGGGTGGAAGTGTCGATCTGCTTGAAGGCAGGGAAGCTCTACAGAGAGATCTAGACAGGCTGAATAGCTGGGCCAAGGCCAATGCCATGAGTTTCAGTAAGGTCAAGTGCCAGGTCCTGCACTTTGCCCACAACAATCTCCTGCAGTGCTACAGACTTGGGGAGGAGTGGCTGGAAAGCTGCCAGGCAGAGGGGGACCTGGGAGTGTTGGTTGGCAGCAGCTGAGCATGAGCCAGCAGTGTGCTCAGGTGGGCAGGAAGGCCATGGGCATCCTGGCCTGGATCAGGAACAGCGTTGTCAGCAGGAGCAGGGAGGTGATCATTCCCTTGTACTCAGCTTTGGTGAGGCTGCACCTCCAATACTGTGCCCAGTTTTGGGCTGCGCTCTACAAGGACACTGAGGTGCTAGAGAGGCTCCAGAGGCAGCTACCAAGCTAGGAAAGGGTTTGGAGCACATCTCATATGAGGAACAGCTGAGGGACCTGGGGCTGTTTGCCCTGGAGAAAAGAAGACTCTGGGGAGATCTTTTCTGTTCTCTGCAGCTACCTGAAAGGAAGCTGTAGCGAGGTGGGGGTCAATCTGTTCTCCCAGTAACAAGCAATAGAACAAGAGGAAATGGCCTCAAGTTGTGCCAGGCTGTATTCAGGCTGGATCTGAGGTGAAATTTCTTTCCTGCAAGGGTTGTCAGGCCTTGGAATGGGCTGCCCAGGGAGGTGCTGGAGTCACCGTCCCTGGAGGGGTTTCAGAGCCAATTGGATGTTGCTCTGAGGGAAAGGGGCTGGTGGTTGATAGGGCTGGGACAAAGGGTGCACTCCATGAGCTTAGAGATCTCTTCCAGCCAAAACGATTCTGTGATTCAGTGTCAGGTGTGACAGGCATGAATTGCAGAGGGTGTCTTGATTTCTTGTGTTGCTGTAGCTGGGCTTATGTATGGTGCTGTTAGATGTGCTGGCTCTGTCTGCTAGTGGCCTGTATCCCTACTTTCCATGGAAAGCCTATGCTAGCTAATTGAGGCATGAGGTTAAGCATGATCACAGTGACGTTCATGTTGGGAGCTGCAAAGAGTGACAGGAACTTGCCAGTTCCTAGTAGTTAAGACCATTCTTGCACATAGCTTGAGGAGTTGTGAAATAGCTAGGATTCAGAGTAGAAGTCCTTGAATGTTGCCCCTGGATGTTTCCTTAGCACTAGGACATAACTGTCTCATATATTTTGGTACAGATAGGGCTGGAGGTTTGGTGTGATTTCTTAATAATATCTAGTGCTTGGAGCAGTTGTGCTGTGGCAGTCAGTAGGATACCACTTTTGGCTCCATAACATTGTTTTTCAACAAGTCTGGGGCTGATCTTTCAGCTTGGTGAAATATAAGCAACTTTTTTCTGTGGATGGTGAGAGTTTCTCACTGTTAAAGGGTATCTCACACCAAACTTCATGTCCCTGAAACAAAGCTACTGTTGTAAATAAACAAACAGCTCAACAGTTCAGCTAAATTCAGCCTGATAGAGACATCAGGACAGTGCTCTGAATTGGTCAAGCTGATGATCCTGCTTTCTAACAGAGAAGCAGTACAACAGCTTTTTAAGCTTTTTTAGAAACTTTTTGCTGCTAATAAAAGTTCGGAGGATGGTTTGTGTGTGGAAGTGGGGCATGCATAGCCAGCAGGGAGAATATTTCTCAAACAGATCTAATTATAGTTTTTGTCATTGTGTCACATATGTGTTGGCCACTCAGTTCCTCTGACTTTGGCAGAAGTTCTGACTTTGGCAGAAGCAGAGAGAGGAGTGTAAATAACCTGCAAGTTCATGCAGCCTGTGGATATCTGGACAGTTGCAGAATAGATGGAGACAGAAACAGCGTGTCAGTAGCAACTTAAAAACAAACAGAAAAGTTGTTTTCCCAAGTAAAACAAAGGACCCATTGCCAGGATCCATCTTAGGGATTCCTTAGGATAAAATGAAATATAAATTTAACGTGGAGGTTTTTGACACTTGAAACACGTAGGTCCATGAGGTCAGGCTTATTCCTGCTTTTGAAATACACCATCAAGTGACTATTCGAAAAATCTTTCTAGCCGTTGAGATGAACAGTGGACAGAATCTTGAAAAGCATCTGGGATGTCTGTTGCTATCTTGGAAAAAAAAAAAAAAAAAAGAATAGTAAGGGGGGCAAGGGTGTAGGAGGATCTAAATGTAAGTGTCTGTGGATTAGAAGACTGAAGTAGAATTCTACTTTGCTGGTCAGAGCCATAGCTAGCAGTTCACACAGCACAGCTGAAGCAGTGAGAGCTGGAGTCTTTTCACTTGAATCATCTTCAGGGAAATAACTTTCTTGTGTAGCTGATTTTCCAGGACTTCCTTTAAAGTCCAGTACAAGCCACCTACTAGATGGTTTCTGTGACTTTAGCTGACTCAACGAGACTTTGAAATTGCTTTTCTATTGCACCTGAGTGAAGGATGTTTGGCAGGTGTGTAAGTTTCCTAAGGTCTGTAGTTACTTGTAGATTGAAAGCACACTGCTTGGCAAGCGTTAGGAGGTTGTGCTGAGGGGCACACAGTGCTTGCTGGTCAGGAACTGGCTTGTCCTCTGCAGCAGGTTGTTTTTTTGAAGTGCTGCTTGTCATGTCTTTAGTTGTTCTTTACAATCGCTGGTTTTGCATGTTGCTACTGTGCTGCTATTTGTAATTGTAGCTGAGAGTGAAGAGCAAATGGAAAGTATGTGCTAACGTCCTCTTTTTCCTCAGAAAAGCCGTGTCAAGTGGAGCAGTTAGATCGCATCCTGCTCTCGGGAGTCTACAGTGTACGTAAAGGAAAGACCCAGTTGCACAAGTGGGCAGAGCGCTTGGTAATACTCTGTGGTACATGTCTCATTGTGTCTTCTGTGAAAGACAGCCAGACAGGGAAGATGCACATCTTGCCTCTTGTTGGAGGGAAGGTAAGGCTTTTGGTTTTTTTGTTAGCTTCCTGCAGCTTAGAAAGGAGGAAGAGATTGCAGTGCTGGGTGTTATCCACAAGTGGTTAATCTAATCTTTGTAACAAATTGCTGCCTTAACACGTGCAGAGAGTTGTACAACCTCCTCCTACTTGCCTTGCTTAGTAGTCTTAAGGTTAAAAAACCAGAGTCACTAGTTCTGTTTTTAATGGTAGTAGCCAATGTTGTGAATGAGCATTCTGGAAATTACTACTGCTTGGATCTGCTTCACCAGAAAGATGTTAAGAAGGATTTACTTGTGTGTTTCTCCCAGGTAACTTTACAACTGTGTTTTCAGCAAAATGTAACATTTCTGGTGGTTGATAGTTCCTCAGCCTATCCTTCAGACCCATTGTAATTGCTGGAGTTTAGGCAGATTGTTTTGTTTCCAATTCTTCCTTTGCAGGTGGAAGAGATGAAACGTCGTCAGCACACACTGGCTTTCACATCCGCCGGAGCACAGGCTCAGACATACCATGTGTCCTTTGAAACACTGGCGGAGTGCCAGCGGTGGCACCGGCAGGCATCCACGGTGAGACTGCGGTAGTTTGGGCGATGGGTATGGGAGTAAGAAGGGTTTCCTGATGCAGGCATGGATATGCAGGCAGAGATGAAGCTAGGATGCTGGAGAAAGGCCCCAGGATGATTTCTAGCTTTCTTCATTGCTTACCTGCTACAGAGGTTTTCTTTAATTCTTCTGTCACTGCCTGTGCAACAATGCTGAGTAGTAGTTTTGCGTTTGTTCTGTACCTCGTGCATCTATACAGTGGGAGGACAGACTTTAGGAGCCTAGTTGACAGTTTTTTTGGGAGGCAGTCCTGAAGGGCAAAGGGGTCCAGGAAGGTTGGACTTCCTTCAAGAAGATGCAGGAATGGGCTTTCCCCTTGTGTCAAAAGATGAGCCAGCAAATAAGACTGGCCTGGCTGAACAGAGAGCTTTGGTTGGAACTCAAGAAAGAAAAAGGAGTGTCTAGACCTCTGGAAGAAGGGGCAAGTGAATCATGAGGACTGCAAGGGTGTTGTGAGGTTATGCAGGGAGAAAATTAGACAGGCCAAACATAGTGACACAGAGATGAGGAAAAGACTGAGGTACTTGATACCTTCTTTGCTTCATTTATTAATAATTCTCATCCCCCTGAGCTGGACATGGGATAGGAGTGGGAAACAGGAAAAAGCCCCCATAATCCCAGGGGAAATGGTTAGTGACCTGCTACACCACGTAGACACACATAAGTCTATTTGAGCTGTGTGGGATCCACCCAAGGGTACTGATGGAGCTGGTGGAAGTGCTCACCAAGCCACTTTCCATCACTCATCAGAGTTCTTGGCTAACTGGGTAGTTCCCAGCTGGCTGAAAGGTAGCAATTGTGACACCCATCTACTGGAAGGGCTGGAGTAGAATCTGGGAAAACGATAGGCCTGTCAGACTGACCCCGGTGCAGGGGAACGTCACGGAGTAGTTCATCTTGAGTACCATCACACAGCACATACAAGACAACTGGGTCATCAGCCCCAGTCAGCATGGGTTTATGAAAGGCAGATCCCACTTGAGTACCCTGAGCTCCTTTCAGACAAAAGAGATAAGGGAAAGGATATGGATGTTTTTTACCCAGACTTCAGTAAAACCTCTGACACAGTTTCCCACGGCATTCTTCTGGAGGAACTGGCTGCTTGTGGCTTAGATGAGTGTCGTCATGGCTGGGTGAAAAAAAGTGGTTGGATGGAGCCCAAAGAGTGGTGGCAAACAGAGTTAAATCCAGTTGATGGCTGGTTACCTTTAGTAGGGCCAGTTCTGTTTAATCAGTGAGCTGGATGAGGAGATTGAGGTCACCCTCAGTCATTTGGCAAACAACACCAAGTTTGGCAGGAGCATTGATCTGCCTGAGAGTACAAAGGCTCTACACAAAGATTTGGACAAGCTGGATTAATGGACCAAGGCAAATTGTGTGAGATTTAGGTTAACCTGCTTTAGCAGGGGGTTGGACTAGATGATCTCCAAAGGACCCTTCCAACCCCCACCATTCTGTGATTCTGCATAAGCACGGTCAATGTTGTGTCCTGCATTTGGGTCACAGCCACCCCATTGCAATGCTGCAGGCTTGGGGAAGAAGGGCTGGAAAGTTGCCCAGTGGAAAAAGACCTGATGGTGTTGGTCAAGAGCCACCTAAATATGAGCCAGCAGTGTGCCCAGGTGGGCAAGAAGACCAATGGCGTCCTGGCTTGTATCAGCACTGTTGTGGCCAACAGGACCAGAACAGGGATTATGTCCCTGTGCTGGGCCCTGGGGAGACTGCAGCTCGAGGGCTGTGTTCTGTGTTGGGCCCCTCACTGCCAGAGGGACACTGAGGGACTGGAGCGTGGCCAGAGCCGGGCAGCGGAGCTGGGGAGGGCTGAGGGAATGGGGGTGTTCAGCCTGGAGAAAAGGAGCCTGAAGGGAGACAGCAGCACTCTCTGCAGCTCCCTGACAGGGGCTGTGGCCAGGGGCGAGGTTGGTCTCTTTACCCAAGTAACAAGTGACAGGACAAGAGAAAGTGGCCTGTGGCATTAAGGGATGTGGTTTAGTGGTGTTTGTGGCAATCCAACCTAAGCAATTCTGTGATTCTGTACCCTGGTAGGACCGAGTTAACACAGATCTTAAGTCAGCAGGGAAAGTGTAGTTTGTTCAGACCTGTGTACGATTAGATGGTGATAACTTAATGCTGAGCCACACTTTGACCTTATATCTATATATAAGAATGTTATGAAACATAAAATAAGTTCAGGATAAAGCAGGTGATAAAATCTGGAGTGAAGCACTGAAGACCTTGAAACAAAGCTTACTTGATAAAAGGAGATCTGATGTTTGCAAAGACTTTGTGAAATGTTGCAAAACCATAACTTACGAAGCTTTTTCATCATAACAGGTTGTGCTTCCACTATTATACCCTGAACAAGCTAACAAAAGAAAGACAGAAAAAGCAGTTAGGCTAATCAGAGTTTCTGTAAAGCTTAAAAGACTGAACTGGAAAGTCAACTGCTTCCTGTTGCTGCTTGCAATTTTGGAAGAAGGCATTCAGAGGTTACACTCTCTCAGAAGTTTCCTCAGCCAAAGAAACAATTTCCTCCATTAGGTCGACTTCTGTTAAGGTCTAGGTTTTAGGCAGTGCCTGTTGCACATACAGAGCAGACCTTTCTGTGTTGATATCCAGATATGTGTCCTTGGCAAGGGACCTGCAGAAACAATAATAGCAAATGCCAGAAACTCATACTCCATGGAATTAGTTTCCTGCATGGAGTCTACCTGGTGGGTACAAGGGAGTTCTTTCATGTTCTTGCAACTTGCATTCTTTGGCCTTCCATTAGACTTCCAGATGAAGACTATCGCACANGCACTGTTGTGGCCAACAGGACCAGAACAGGGATTATGTCCCTGTGCTGGGCCCTGGGGAGACTGCAGCTCGAGGGCTGTGTTCTGTGTTGGGCCCCTCACTGCCAGAGGGACACTGAGGGACTGGAGCGTGGCCAGAGCCAGGCAGCGGAGCTGGGGAGGGCTGAGGGAATGGGGGTGTTCAGCCTGGAGAAAAGGAGCCTGAAGGGAGACAGCAGCACTCTCTGCAGCTCCCTGACAGGGGCTGTGGCCAGGGGCGAGGTTGGTCTCTTTACCCAAGTAACAAGTGACAGGACAAGAGAAAGTGGCCTGTGGCATTAAGGGATGTGGTTTAGTGGTGTTTGTGGCAATCCAACCTAAGCAATTCTGTGATTCTGTACCCTGGTAGGACCGAGTTAACACAGATCATAAGTCAGCAGGGAAAGTGTAGTTTGTTCAGACCTGTGTACGATTAGATGGTGATAACTTAATGCTGAGCCACACTTTGACCTTATATCTATATATAAGAATGTTATGAAACATAAAATAAGTTCAGGATAAAGCAGGTGATAAAATCTGGAGTGAAGCACTGAAGACCTTGAAACAAAGCTTACTTGATAAAAGGAGATCTGATGTTTGCAAAGACTTTGTGAAATGTTGCAAAACCATAACTTACGAAGCTTTTTCATCATAACAGGTTGTGCTTCCACTATTATACCCTGAACAAGCTAACAAAAGAAAGACAGAAAAAGCAGTTAGGCTAATCAGAGTTTCTGTAAAGCTTAAAAGACTGAACTGGAAAGTCAACTGCTTCCTGTTGCTGCTTGCAATTTTGGAAGAAGGCATTCAGAGGTTACACTCTCTCAGAAGTTTCCTCAGCCAAAGAAACAATTTCCTCCATTAGGTCGACTTCTGTTAAGGTCTAGGTTTTAGGCAGTGCCTGTTGCACATACAGAGCAGACCTTTCTGTGTTGATATCCAGATATGTGTCCTTGGCAAGGGACCTGCAGAAACAATAATAGCAAATGCCAGAAACTCATACTCCATGGAATTAGTTTCCTGCATGGAGTCTACCTGGTGGGTACAAGGGAGTTCTTTCATGTTCTTGCAACTTGCATTCTTTGGCCTTCCATTAGACTTCCAGATGAAGACTATCGCACAGCTGCAGCTCTTCTTGCTTCTTTTCAGGTTGTGTCTATGCGACTTAGCATGGTTGATCTTTCATGCTACAGCCTTGAGGAAGTACCTGAGCACCTTTTCTACAGTCAAGACATCACCTACCTCAACCTACGACACAATTTTATGAGATCAAGTGGAGCAGGGAGTCTTGACTCTCTTTGCAGGTCTGCAAAGAACTATTTCTCTTGTACATTTTGGAATTCTTGACGTGTGCATCCGGGGTTGAAGAGGACAGGGAGTGTGTTGCACGTTCTTGTGGGAATGGTAAAAAGATTGATCTAAAATGTGGGACTAGGAAGTGGAACTGAACAGCACAGGCAGGTATAAGCTTCCAGTCATTTACAGTATTCATGAAGTCCCTTCCACAGCTGCTTTGTACTAAGTTTGACCTGAGATGATCCTTGTGGAGCGATATGCTATTGGTATGGTCAAGATGCAATCGTTAACGTAAGGCTGCTTGCTAGATGGAATATTTCTGGGTATAAAATAAAAGGTGAGGGAAAGCTTAAGGTTGCTGTTGTGGGTAAGCATTTGTAGGGAGAAGTGCAGATCTGAAAAATCCTGTTTTGTTAAGTTCTTAATGTGCATTTGGAATTGGCAGAGGGCCTGTGAGCCTCCAGCCTTGCTCTGGCCACTTGTAATCGTCTGCTTGTAAGAGAGTAGCAGTTGTGTGATGGTGTGGAAGCATGATATAGTCATCTTAGGTAAGTGAAGGAGTCGTAGAAACATATTTTTAAATACATTTCTGAAAATGATAAAAATCTAGAGGGAGGTGCGTCTGTAGCTAGCTGCAGTAGCCGTGCTAAAAAGAATTCAAGGAGCCACTGTAGGAATTTTGAAAGTCACTAAGGAAACCTGTAGAGATACTGTCAGATGGCTTTGTGTTTGGAACACATGGTGCCTTAAGAAAAACGTATTTGGAAAAGCTTTGCAAAACTGCAGGTTTTTAGTTTGTGTTGGGGTCTTTGTTTGTGTGTTTGTTTTGTTCATCACCAGGGACCTATTACCAGGTTATTCAATTTTTTGTCCCGTAGAGTGGTGAGATACCTAGATATCCATGAGCATATCCATGAGCAGAGAAAAATACTGCTTGCCTGTGGGAATTCTTTGCAGTTTAATTGAGAGCCAGACTCCAGTCTGGTTTTGTTTTCATTCCAAACTTGTTTAAATGTTTCCTAACTGCTGAATTTTAATAGATTCTGATATTGGAAAAACTGTTTAAAATAATTCAAGGCTTTGCTTTCTACTTCTCTCTTCAAATACATTGTGTGATGTTGAAAACCGTAGCAGAACTTTATTTTCTAAAATGCAATATCCTTGGTTCACAGGATCAGCAAAGGGCCTTGACATTTCTTTTGACCTTGCATGTAGTCAACAAGAGATCTGACATGTCAGAAACTCGACTCTTTTCCTGAGTGACTATGTCTGATGAAGCTGAAATCCTCAAACAAACAAAAGCCATAAAAGAAGGCCTCACTTCATACAGTCTTGAATAAACAGGTAGCATTAGGTAGCCCATGTAAGGCTGCTCGTTGCCTTTTGAAAAGGTTTTCTGTCTGAGGTTTTTAGGATGTTGATAAGGTCGCAGCCTCAAATGAAGGAACTTGCTTACTTAGAGTAGGTGTTATCAGTGTCTATAGATTGACAATTCTGAATGGTCCTCACATCTCTTTGAGAGTAACTGAAGCTCCAGGAGTCTAATTAGCTATAATAGTGGAACAAAATTAATTAGCTAAAAGGGAAACGTTAAGCAAAGAAAGCTGAACACCACCACCTGTTTTGCTGTCTCCTAGCTTATTTTTATATAATGTACTGCTTGTCAGGTATCATCCTTTTCTGGAAAACAATATCAAGCCTGACCTTTGTTGATAAATGTGTGTGTGCACAAGCGTGTGTACATACGTGTGTCTGTCACCATTCTTGCTAGCTGGTAGAGTTGTACTGGGATGTACTGGGAATATTTCAGGCCAGCGCCCATTTGAGCTGCCGTACAGAGGATGGTCATCCCATTGAAGATTTGTTGTTGTTTTTCCATACCTCTTTGCTGTAACCTGAATAAATCTCTGGAAGAGCACAGACCAAAATTCCAGGAGCTGTAATGATTTCAGGATCCTCATTCCCTATAATACGTTTCATGTGCACAACTTGGATGAGCGTTGGATTTGCATTTCATTCCAGCATCCCTACTGCTTGAGACTACTGGGGCAAAGGAGAAAGAACAGAAGGGAAATTCAAAAGGCTTTTAAGTATTGTCCTCCCCATTGAATATGACAGTCTGCTCAAGGAGTCTCAGACAGTTTTTCCTCCAGCTCTGGGAAGTTATTGTCCCTCTTTGTGTTTGCTTTGACGTCGTTGCACAGGGATGAACTCTGAAAATCGATTATGCTGTTGTGTTTAACGCAGTACCTCTAGAAACAGCTTCTTGGCACACTCTGCTAATGACAGAGAAAGAGCTTGGTGTTAAGGACAGGTACCATTGAAAAGCCACTGTAGAACTCCAGAGAAAGCAGTTTCATGAAAATTCTGACTCCAAAACGTGAGAACTGCGATCTGTCCTAAATCTATTACAGTTGAAGCAATTAATGAGACCGTTCAAATCTGTAGGTTTATCCTCGATTTCCTTTTTTTCCCCCATTATTGTTGTTCTATGAGCAAGTTTCTGATTTTTGTATTGTTTGTTAGATCCTTGCATCACACAATATATTCCTTTCAGAGAGACTATTACCAATAAAACACCTTTGTCTTTCAGTTGCATTGCAAGAGAGTCTGTTTGTGGCAGCAGCAAACATAAAATGCTTTTGCCTTCCTTTATGTGGCAGGGTGCTTTATCAAAGCAAACAACCCGTGGCCAAGTTTCAGATATGCTCCTTCTTTTAAAAAGCAACCCACTATGCCCCCAAGGTTATAAAGCAAAATGCAGTAATATAATGCTTAGTTCCTGCACGGGTCAAGAAAAATAATTTAAAAGCTTTTAGTCTTCAAGAAATATTAAGCCAGAAGTAATATTCAAGCTAATTAACTAATATAAGTTTGTCACCTATATTAAAATATTTGCTTCAAAAGAAGACCTACTCACCATTGCCTAGCAAAAAGTATGGTAAATGGAGCAGACCAGTGAACTATATGTTTCCAAGAGGTACTTCTCTGGTGCATGGCACTCAGTTTGCAACTGTCTCTTAAAAATACTGATTTCTCTGATGAATTAATTTGCAGTGGTTCCAGTTTGGGCTTAGGAGATAATACTTGGGGAAAAACACTTTTATTTCCTGTAGAAAGAGGTAGGAGCTCTTTGAGAAGACTTTTTTGCATGTTACCCCAGCCCATGCACAATTTCTTCCCTCTGGACCTCGCACAGTGAGTAGACAACCATCTGTCCAGCGCAGGTGGGACCCGGGAGGCTGGGTGTCGCGTCAGTACTTGTGTGGCTCTACCTGTGGTACAGTTTGACAAGCAAGTGGCACTTCAGATGTGGAGTATCTGGGTGCAGGCCTTGGGGCTTCCCAGCTCTTTCCTGATTTTTGCTTTTACAGCTCTGCTATGTCTTCTGTTGTGCCTAGCTTGAAAGGGTTATTCTTCTCTTCTGTTTTGTTCTCAGAATAGTTCCAGTTAATGTTTTCAGCTCCTATTTTCCCAAGCTGCATAATTGTAACCATTACTCTAAATAATTCTTAGAAGGTAAATTTTTTGAATGGAGTATTTTTATTCTCAATCTTAGCAACAATCATTAGGAGTAAGCCTGTCAGAAGTCAGGATATAAGGTTGCTATCAGTTTCTGCAGCAAAAGCATGGGATTTGATCACTTTCAGCATTACCAGTGAGATACAAAATATCAAAGACTTAAAACCAGATTCGTGTAGAAACTCCTATAAGGAGTTAACTGACTGCATTGCCAGTGTATAGAGACTTAAAAATTCTTTATATCTGGTTTTCTGTGTTTTTTCTTTGAGACTATGGAGGTTTGTGAATTAACTAGTACTCTTGCCAATAGGTTTTCTCAATTGAAGAGCCTGAACCTGTCTCATAATAGGCTCAGAGAGTTTCCTGTATCGCTGTGTGAGATCTCTACTCTGACAGAGCTTAATATTTCCTGTAATGGACTTCATTACTTGCCAAGCCAGATTGGAAAACTGCTGAAGTGAGTATATTGTTTTGATCTGTGGTCATAAACGTCCTTGGTGTGTCAACCGAGCACAGCTGGCATGAAGATACTACTTGGGAAAGTAAGAACGAACGCTGGGGCAGCCTGAAGACTGAATGATGGATTTGACTGCAACAGAAGGTCAAGAGCAAAGATGTCCAATGAGATTAGATTTTCCTTGAAAATGAAGATACCACAGTATGTTTATATGGTTGCCATTTTAAGTCTCTTGTATACAGCAAGATATCGTTCATCATTTGTGACTTCCTGCTTATTCTACTAGCTATGTAAAATCTGTTTGTGTAAATCAGTTCTTAGTTTGTAGAAAGTCAAGTGACTGAGGGAATATTTTTCATTTACAACATAAGTACAGATGTGTATTTTGCTTATGTGAACTCACAGTCTTTGGCACTACTTGAAGTTTACCTCCAAAATATAATTTGGGAGTGCATACTTGCAGTTCCAAACCTATTACGTGTGTAATAAAAATGCTCCAATAACTTTACGGGTACAAAAATAAAATAGCTGTTAGGTACCTTTAAAAAATAGACACACTGATACCAGCTGGCTGTATGAGGACATTCCCTGGAAATGCTAAATGTGATGATCACTGCTCTTTGCTGAATTCCTTTCTTCTTCTCTTCCTCACTGCTGCAGTCTCCAGACCTTATGGCTTGATGGGAATTTCCTCACATCCTTACCAGAAGAACTGGGAAGCCTGCAACAGCTCAGCTGTCTTGGGCTTTCCTTCAATAACTTCTGTGAACTGCCAGCAATTTGTGAGCAACTCATTTTCTTAGATAAACTAGCCCTGGCAGGGAACTTGCTAGAGACCCTGGACCTTGCAGTGCTGAACCGTATGAGTCACATCAAAAGTGTGGACCTGAGGTAAGGGGGGGAAGCTTACGTGTGTATATAAGCAAGATTTGACTTTCCACTTACAGCAGAGGAGCTGTGTAACTTCTACCACGTTCTGCAATAAACTAGGTGTAATTATTTTTTCTCTTACTGATTCTTTAGCTTTTAGGGAGTTCTGTTTCTGAGGGTGTGCAGAGTTCACTTAGAGAAGCAAGGTTAAATGAACAATGCCTGAAGCCACTGAACGTGACTCAGCCCTCTAGTTTCCTCTTTTGATGTTGGTATGCTGTTACCGTAAGTTTAGGTAGTTGTTTCATTTCTCCTGCCTTTTTTTGCCATGCACCCCACCCCCTGCCTTCCCAGCCCTGGAGATGTGACACCAATTCTCTAGACTGCCAACTGCTGAGCTCTCAGAAAGGGACAAAGAACGTTTTTTGGCAGTGGCAAGGCAATCTACTCTGCATTAGCTTCCTGTGTCGTTGCAAAGTAGCTTCAGAATCTCTTGAATGTTGGGGAACAAGTACAATGGTTTCACATAGCAGTGCAGACAAAGGAAATGTTTTTCTTTGTATTCACTGCCTGAAATCCACAGTTGCCCCTCTTGTGTATCCCTGTGCTCGCTTTTGGTGTTAGACTTCACTGTAACTCTTTCATTTTCTTCTCACTGGTGTTCCATGTCCTATTTTCTGACTTTGTAACTCTTATCTCTGAATGCTTAGGCTGAACAACCTGAAGAGAGCAGCAGCTGACACTCTGGAGGGGAACAAATCTGTGACTTACATGGATTTACGAGACAATCAGATGACAGATCTGGATCTGAGCTCCTTGGGCAGCCTGGAGCAGTTGCACTGTGAGCGGAATAAGCTGAAAGAGTTGACGCTGAGTGGCTTCTCCCTTCGGGCCCTCTATGCCAACAGCAACTGTACGTCTCTCTGCCTTGTTCACCTGCCTTCTTCCTTCAAGCCCTGGGAGCAAAGGAAAGCAGCCCGTTGTCCTGTCCCATACAAAAAAATTACTTACACTGGCTTACACTGATGTTACAGTAGTGAGACTGTATGTGATGGGTGTCCCGAAGTCAGCTCCTAGGGATCACATATGCATGGGTGTGCACAGGGAGGTTGTGGTGTTGAGTTACTATCCAGGGGATTCCCCTTCCAGTGAGATCTGTGTGTGAATCCACAGATGTAAGTACAGTTCTCCCTTGTTCTGGTATACCACATGGCAGATGGAGAAATTGGATAGTGAGAAGCTGTAGTGCCATATGGCAGAGGTTTGAAGGGCAACTTCTTATCGGGAAGGAGGAGTAGAAACCTTGAGTATCCATAAAGTAAGACTGCGAGTCTCAACTGCCAGCTGGTCTGTCTGCTTCTCTCTGCTGTTTTCCTTCTGAAGCTTTGCAATTGTAATTGTTTGCTTTACTTCATCAGGTCTGACAGCTGTCAACATTTATCCAGTTCCTGGTCAACTGACATGTCTAGAACTCTCTCAGTAAGTGACTATACACCACAGAACATAAAGCCTTTTCTGTTTCTTGGTTTTTTTGCTTTCTGGATCTTTTAAGCTTGTGAAAGAGTTGAGAGCAATTGAAGGAAGGCACTCAACCTTCACAATAAGTACTGGAACACCTGGCACTAAAGAGTGATGAAAGCGTCCCAGACCAAAAGCCCCTCTGAACCGGTACGACCTGTCTGGGTGACTGTCTGTCCTTCAACTGTAGGTTATAATCAGAAATAAAAAAGCCCAGCTGGGACCACTGAACTCACGGCAGCTTACTGGGATGAATGGTGGGAATATGTGTCAGGTAGCTGCCAGTGATCTCTGCTATTGGCTTAGCTGCCTGTGTGTGCCCTTGGAGAGCAGCATTGAGACCTGTAAGATGGGATGCCCAGAGGAGCTGATTACCTTTTGCTTCAACTCTTGGTTGATGCAGGATAGCACAGGATAGCCCCTGCTTTGCTGATGGCGATGCTGCAAACAACCCAATCATCAGAGCCTTGCATTGGTACTTTCTACAGATCATGCACCAGCTCAGTTTGCATTACACAGCTATCCATGAGATAAATACAGTTCATTTTCTGCCTTTTGTTTTTTGTTTGGCTGTCACCAGCGTCACGCAGCGTTCAAACAAAGTATAGTCCACGTGAAGTGCTGTTGTCTAGCTTTTCCCCCTTACTTTTCTCAGCAATCAACTGCAGTGTGTCCCAGACTGGGCCTGTGAAGCAAAGAAACTGGAAGTTTTGGATATGAGCTACAACCTCCTCGTGGAGCTTCCGTCAAGGTCAGCAAACCTTCTTCTTTTACAGAGCTGAGATTTCTTCTATGGTTAGCTGACTGGGGAGAGAGCAGCAGTGCTATTCTTGTTGCTTTATTCTTTGTTATGCAGAGATACGATCCATTTACTTTCCCTGTGCAGCATTGAAAATACTCTCTATTCAAATGTTGGAAAGAACTAGCTTCTTAAATAATAGGGGCCAAATAATTTCATCCCATGCTTCTGGCTTCTACTGCAGCTGTTTGCACTTGAAGTACAACATATTGCTATGATTTGTTTGTGTTACTATAGCGACTGTGAACACAGGTGAGCCCCTAATATGCCTGACGTTGCCCCACAGAGATTTTATCTGTTATCTTTTGTAGGGAGGTATCACAGAGATACTATACAGCTGATCTCAAAGGTAACTTTCACAACCCATCAGCCAACTTCTTTCTCCCCCTTTCCCATCCAGTTTCCGCAGAAATGCTGTAAAGGGAAGGCAAGAACAAATACAATTTTACAGATATTTCGGATGACTTCTCCAAGGTTCCACGGATGTCATGGGAAGAAGCAAATGCTCTTGACGTAACAAGTGTGTTTGGTGGGCATGTGATTGTAATGAAGGAGACACGGTGTGTAGGGGAAACCATATTGCAATTGAACAGAAAGGGTGGATTACAGTGAAGAAGTGCAGAGAGCAGGTTGAAGCAGTTAAAGCATCAGGCATAGGAAGGGATCTTAGCAGCATTCTAAAGGACGTCAGAGGCAAGACTGTATACATCAAAAGCAAGAAAATGATGTAGCAAGGATGCGATACTGAGAGCTTAGAAAATAGTTTTAGCTGTGCAAGTGGATGAAAAAGACCAAATTTTAAGTGTGTTGGCAAAAGGAACCTGCAGAAGTCAGACACAGAAATCTGTATTCCAAAATGAATTTCAGGCATTTTTAAAGATCTCCTTGTGCTGGAATTTATCCATTGAGGATCTCTTCCAGCATCTGTCTGTCATCCACATTGTAACTGTGTCTTCTGTGCAGTCAGAATTTTGCCAGCCTTGACTTTAAGCCACTGATGTGGTTAATCCAGCAGACTGGATCTTAAAGAGCCTAGAATAAGGGGATATAGTTCACTGTGAAGTTTTCTTTTACACTTAATTGTCCAAAACCAACTGTACAACAGGACAGCGTTAGATAGCCAAGCCAGCTCTGGATGCCTCAGTTTGAATATGGAAGCTGGTATATCTGCATTTGAATGACTTTCTTTTTCTCTACTGTAATTAGCTTTGAGAAGCCACAACATACTGAAAGAAACTGAATTAAGTGGCTCACATGGAGCAGTGCACTAATGCAGCTTTAGCTCCTTCAAATCTGTTTTGTGCAGAGCTCTCAGAATATAGTTCCAAATTATCACCTGATGCAAATGGGCAGGGTGGTTCTAGGCTATGTCCAGATGTGTTCAGATACCCTTTCTGAAAATTCCTGCAAGCAATTCTCTG
Source organism: Urocolius indicus (assembly GCA_013401255.1). Lineage (NCBI taxonomy): Eukaryota > Metazoa > Chordata > Aves > Coliiformes > Coliidae > Urocolius > Urocolius indicus. The sequence goes on along the minus strand of WBNH01000959.1, from coordinate 96,458 downwards.
CAGTTCACAGGGGTAGAGGTCTTTTCCTTCAATAAGAACTGCAAATCTGGAGAATGTGACATCAGCTTCAGAAGTAATACAGGAGAGCTAAGCAACCTGTTAAAGCTCTGCATATAATTTCACACAGGAGAAGCACTTCTTCCTGCCTACAAGTGCGAACATCCTTTCTGACTTCTTTTCTTTGTCTGCCTTAGAGAAGAGTGGGCATACACACACAGACTTGTACGACAAGTTCCTGATCAGCAGTAGCGTAGAAGTGAATGTGGATACACTTCCAGGCATTTGGTGATGGAGGCACCTTACCATGTTGATTTTCTGCTTTGTCATTTTTTTACATTTGATGGATCAATGTATTTTAACTTTTCGCCACAGTCAAATTACAAGAGATTAAAATGCTATATTTTTCCGTTTTGTGGAAGTGAAGAGGAACAAACCAAGCTGATACAGAAAACTTTGCCTTTCTAGGATCCTCAGCAGCTTGAGTCTTCAGAAGTTGATGGTGGGACACAATCGTCTGCAGAGCCTTCCACCTCTTCTAGAACACATTCCACTGGAGGTGCTGGACCTTCAGCACAACCTGTTGACGAAACTCCCAGAGATGCTCTTTGTCAAGGCTCTGAAGTAAGTGTCAGCAGCGAGTGTCTGCATTAACCCATGGAGCTGTGAAGGCTGATAATGGCATCTGCGTGACTGGCCATGCAAGGTGCCATTTGGGTAAGAGATAACGAGACGTGCACTTGATGAGGAGGTAATTTAGGTGCCATAAGAAAAGCAATCAAGCTGATTTGACAAAACTAGCCCATATTATTGTTTAATTACAAGCTAAACAAGCTTACCTAACCCAACATCTAGCTGAAGACTTAGCATCAGTTGCAACTGATTCTGTGATCGTGTTAGTGCCTGAAGAGCTTTGTCTTTAAAAGTAGTGCATAAATTCAGGTGCAAAGGAAAACAACCTGACAGATTTTCAGGTATTACAGCACAAAGTATACCAGATCACTGGAGAACAGTGAGAGAACCTTACAAATTAAGAACCCTTCATAACTCTATTTAGATGAGTCAGCCCTTCTAAAGACTCTTAAGAGTTTATGTAGTGTGTTAGCCATCCACTTCACAGGCTCTTCAGTGCTTGCTGTTCATTGCAAAATGCTCTGTGCATCTGCAGTGCTATCTGGCTGGTGTTACTAGCAGACTCATAAATCTTAATTTGGGTAGGGATGTTACACTGTGTTGTCTGACCTCCTGTCTAATGCTGTTGCTCTGTCCACACTGGCATTTATGTAGCTCCTTTTCCTGCAGTTTATGAAGTGGTTTAGATGATAAGTCTGATTTTTGCACTTGCTGTGGTTAGCCTCAGGTACCTGAATGCATCTGCAAACAGCCTGGAGTCCTTGCCCTCTGCATGCACGGGGGAGGAGAGTCTGAGCATGCTGCAGCTGCTTTACTTGACCAATAATAACCTCACAGATCAATGCATTCCTGTTTTGGTGGGACACCCAAGCCTACGGATCCTGCATCTGGCAAATAACAACCTACAGGCTTTCCCTGCTAGGTAAGTCAGTCGGGCTGGTGGGAGAGATGATGCTTGCTGGGAGAAGGTTGCCTGCCCTGCTGCAGTGGTACATGTATCGGTGTCAGAGCCAGATGCTCTCGCTAGGGTTCTGTGACAAATGCCTGCCCTTCCCACAGGCACACTGAGGAGCAGCATGTTCAGGGGGATTGGCACAGGGCCTGTTGTGGTTCCTGTCCTCCCAGGTGGGAGGGGGAAGGTATTTCTTTGCAACTTTAGTGCTACTGGATTTCAGCTTTCTGTGCTGCATTTTATCATTTCTCAGTGTTGCCAGAAGGCCCTTAGTGAGATTTATCTGAATTCCTGCCCAGTGTAGGTTGTATGATTTCATCCATTAACTAATGCACCAGAGAGCTGTGCTCAGCATAGAACCTTAAGAAGCTGGAGAGTCTCGGGTGTTCCTACCAAATTATTCCAGTTGCTCACAGTTTTATATAAGCCTACATCTTATTTTTCAGTGAGAATTATTTATCTGCTTATTTTTACCACTATATTACGCTGTCTTTCTGGTATGAAAACTATATAGTGTCAGTTGCCTGTAAGACACAGTGTTCTTTTGTTTCCCTTTCAGCAAGCTTAGCAAGCTGGAGCACTTGGAAGAGCTGAATCTGAGCGGCAACAAACTGAAAACGATTCCCACAACAGTGGCAAACTGCAAGCTGCTTCATACACTCATTGCACACTCTAATGAAATCAGCATCTTTCCAGAGATCCTGCATTTGCCCCGTATTCAGGTATTCCTATGGAGAAGGTAAAGAGATAGCAGAGGAAAGTTGGGTTGGAGAATGAAGAGTAACTGTCAGGAGAGGAACTGGAGATGGCAGTATTTTGCATGATCAACCTGAGAAGGGAGCACACAATGTGCTCGTTAGATCTGTCGCTTTTCTGAGGTGATTGTCTCATGATTCATCTTTACCATCTGTCTCTGACTTGCTGCATTTTCTGCTTTACCATTTGAGACAGAAAGCAGTGTTACACAGGTGGGCAAGTTTGTATATTGAGCCTTTCCATTATCTTCAGGATGACCTGTGCTTTCACGATGGGGGGTTCTGGCTGTTGCAGGTTATAAGTGTTTGCCACTTACAAATTGTTCTTCTGATAGGTGACACTCATTTTCATGACCTGTTGGTGGGATGTAATCAGTAGTGGGGTCCTGTGATGTTTGGAAGAAGCAGTGGAGTAACTCATCACATGACAGAACAGAGATAATTTTCTTTATTGTTGGGCTTCTTTTGATATTACAGTTTGTGGACTTGAGCTGCAATGAGTTAACTGAAATCCTAATCCCTGAGGCACTGCCAGCTGCCTTGCAAGAGTTGGACCTGAGTGGAAACACAAACCTGGTGCTCGAACACAAGACACTGGACATCTTCAGGTGAGCCGTGGCAAGGCCAGCCAAGTAGTAACCAGCACTGGGAAGGGTAACCCTTCCCGGGAGGGGAAATGGGATCATGAAGTGTGGATCTCAGCACTGCATAATGTTACAATGTTCCCTGTTGGAGGCAGATGAAGCTTTCTATCTTGTAAAAGGGGAAAAGTCTGAGTTCAAATCATCAGAGCAAGCAAACAACTTCTCAGGTGGTATGGGGTTCTCCGAGCTGTCTTTGGCATAGGCAGCCAGACATCTCCAGAAGGCCAATACCTTAAACTCCTCTCCTTGGTGCAGTTCCTGCCACAGGCTGCCATCTAAAACTCTAGACTGAACAGGGTCCTTTGGCTACAAACTGTCCAACAGGGTCTAGTAGAGAATGTCTTCTGCTCCTCTCTCTATGTAGTCACATTGCCACGCTGAAGATTGATGCCAAACCCTCGATCACGGCAGACTCAGCACTCGCTTCTACCTTCTGGAGTCATGGAGCAGCTGAGATGGCAGGCCAGAGAAATAAGTGAGTATTGTGGCCTGCTGGACGCTGACACTTTGTCTTCTCAGAGTTCTTGGTGGAGTGCACTGTTAAGCACCAAAGCAGACCTGTTTTGCTCAAGAGCTCCCTTTGTCTTTCCAGATCATTTGCTAAGTCTTTGTAACTCAAGCCTCCACGTCATCCTTTCACTCAGTTTTCGCGCTTATCCTGGGACACCTGGACTTTGCTTCCTATCCTAGCAGAGATACTTTTTTTTCTCTTGCCAGCCATGCCCATTGCCCTCTCCTGAGTGTGATCAAGGAGCATTCAGAAGTTCCATCTCCTGAGGCAGTGAATGTAGAGACAGCGGCTTTGCTGTCCTGTGAGAGCAGCACTCATGTCATGGTGCCCGATGGCTGTGGTTTTGGGGACAATATCATCTTTTGAGACATAATAACTTTGCTTGTATGCTTTTCTAACAGGCTGTGTGTGTCATCCCTGGCACTGGGGAGCTTTGCAGAGGGGGTAGAGGCTGTGTATGGCATGTTTGATGGTGACAAGAATGAGGAGCTGCCACGCTTGCTGCAGTGCACCATGGCCGATGTGCTCCTGGAGGAGGTACAGCAGTCAGACACCATGTTCATGTCCAACACCTTCTTGGTCTCCCACAGGTAGGACAGTGAGCAAGCTGGTACTGGTGGGACCTGCATAATTATATATCACTTGATGTGTTAGGTGGGGTGAGGCAGCCCTCTAGAATGCCTGTGGGAATCTGGAGCCTTCCTACACCTTCTTCTCCAACAGGAAGCTGGGCATGGCTGGACAGAAGCTGGGTTCCTCTGCTGTCCTTTGCTACATTCGTCATGATGTGGCTGATCCAGCCAGCAGCTTCTCTCTGACCGTGGCCAATGTGGGGACGTGCCAAGCCGTTCTGTGCCGAAGTGGGAAACCGCTGCCTCTCTCCAAAGTCTTCAGCCTTGAACAATGTTCAGAAGAAGCCAAGAGAGTCAAGGAGCAAAAAGCCATTATAACAGAGGTTGGTTTGGACCCTCTTCACTCCATCTTCCACCCTCCCATAGCAATTTGGTACAAATACATGAGCTCTGCTCCCTGCATAATACTACAGGGGAGAGGATAGCATGAAGGTGATGTTTGAGCGACTTGTTTGTTGCCTCCTGCTCTACTTCTCTTGCTCGGTTGCTACTCAAAATAACATGTTCCATTATGGAACCTGTTATGGCCCAAGAAGTACTGATACAGGATAACAAGGATGAATTGAGAGAGCAAAGAAAACAGGTGTGTAGCTAGAGGTAAAGGAAGGGGTGGTCCGTAATGGTGTGTGGGACTTGGATGAGTGTAAGGAGGAGCCGCTGAAGAACAGAGCAGGGCCTGGAAAGTCATTTTGTGAGTTTTGAGACAAAATATCTTTGGTGTTTCATGAAAAGAACAACTCAAGTTGAGTCTCTTTGAATTTCTTTACTCAGTGAAGGTACAGGATTAGTGGCCCTTGACACATGAATACAGAATATATTAAAGGTAAAAATTTTAACACCAAAAAGAGACAGAAATGTTCATCGGTTTTATGAGAAAGAAAATGATTTCTGGAGAACTCCATAAAGGTTAACTTGCTAAAAATCTTGCAAATACAGGGAAGTTCCAAAGAACTGGAAAATACATCATCAGTGAAGATCTGAGAAATCTGTGCCAGTCATATTAGTTTTATGCTCAGTGGGTCTTTTAAAACCATCGAGTTGTTTGATGAAAGTGTTTCTGACACGGCTAAAATCTGTTAATGCGTTATGCCTCTGCGAAGTGCTGTATTTCATACCACTCAGACTAAAAATAACCGGAATCAATGTAGCACATTAAATGGTTTGAAAAGTGGCCGATTAAAGGGTTATGAAAAATAAAAGTGAAATCACTGTCAAAGGAGACTTCCTCACGTGTATCCTCTGCTGGTTTTCAGTACTTAGTAGGAGCAGCAACATTTCACACCCAGAGGATTCAGAAATTAAGAAAACTGAAGTTAAATTCAAAACACTGGGGAAAATGTGTGCTCTGTATGCACTGACTTGGGAAAGGGACGGGGGGCTGTGTGCAGTTTTGTGTCCAGGAGACCGGTGCCAGGCTGCCCAGAGGGCTATCTGGTAGGAACAGGAGAGAGGTAATTAGCTCCAGGTTACAGCAGTTGTGTGAGATACCTGTGTTCTTTTCGTCCTCAGGATGTAGTATCCACACTTCAGAAATAGGGGGAAATGGTTCAGATAACACGCAGAGATTGTTTAATGTCTGAATAACCTCCCTTACGACGAGAAAGTAAAAAGTTGTCACTATCTCACGGTGAAAAAAAAGACTTGAGTGAGATTCTCTGATCAAAGTGCTGCAGGCAGTCTAACAGAGCATTTAAGAATAATTTGCTACAATTCTTCAGAATGTGATAAAAAGTCTTGTGGGACAAAATTGTATTGTTGACAGCATGGGTGATGGTCAGGTACAGTGAATGTCTGTGCTGTGGTACCTAGATCCCTTTCTCCTATGTCATAGCTATGTACTGGCATTTCTCAAGGCTCCAAACCGGTACATGGGCAGGGGAAAGACTGTTCTCCAAATGGTCTCATAGCAGATCTAACTCTACTATCTTCTTCCTCTTGTCTGCAGGACAATAAGGTCAATGGTGTGACTTGCTGTACTCGGATGCTGGGCTGCACATACTTGCATCCTTGGATCCTGCCCAAACCACATGTCAGTTCCATTCCCCTGACTGTACAGGATGAGCTGCTGCTTTTAGGGAACAAAGCTCTGTGGGAACACCTTTCTTACACAGAGGCTATCTCAGCCGTGCGTCACCTGCACGACCCACTAGCTGCTGCAAAGAAACTCTGCACTTTAGCCCAAAGCTACGGCTGCCAAGACAATGTAGGTGCAATGGTGGTGTGTCTGAACATCAGCGAAGACAGCTGCACGTGTGAGATGCATGGCCTTACTCTGCCAGGTACTGGGGGATTTAGTTCCACCACCACCAAGCCAGCAACACCTTCATCTAGCAGTGGAATTGCCTCAGAGTTTAGCAGTGAACTGTCTGCTTCTGAGGTTAGCAGTGAGGTGGGCTCTACCGCTTCAGATGAACACAATGCTGTTGGTCTTGATGGCACTTTGCTACCACGACAGGAGCGACGTTGCAGCCTGCATCCTGTGCCCCCCTTAAGCATTTTTCAGCGTCAACCTTCTAGTGCCACCTTCTCTAGCAACCAGTCTGACAATGGTCTGGATAGCGATGATGAGCAGCCTGTGGATGGCGTGATGACAAATGGCAGTAAGGTGGAGGTAGAAGTGGACATCCACTGCTGTAAAGGAATGAGCCTGGAGTCTGAGCCTCCTGCTGCAGACTACAGCTCCTCTGCTCCAGGGCCAGAGGATGACTCCAGGCTTGTCCTCATCATTCAGAGACAGAACAGTGTGAACAGCAACAGTGAGCAGAGAGGGGTCAAAGAAAAGTGTGAACTGCAAAAATCTCTTTCTACATGTTGTCTCTATGGAAAGAAGCTTTCCAATGGCTCCATAGTGCCCTTGGAGGAGAGCCTCAACCTCATCGAAGTAGCCACAGAGGCACCCAAGAAGAAGACAGGCTATTTTGCTGCTCCAACCCAGATGGAGCCAGAAGATCAATTGGTGGTGCCACCTGATCTGGAGGAGGAAGTGAAGGAACAAATGAAGCAGTGCCATGAGAATGGAGAAGATCAAGAGCAGAAAGAAGAACATGCAGTGACTCTGCCAGAGGAGTTTGACACAGCTTTGTAACCTGCGAGTACTGCTCCCACCTAGTCTGTCCCATTAAGGGCTGTCCTGCTCTATAAGGGGAGCTGGGATCTGCAAGGAGTATGGGCATCTGCTGCTTCTTTAGTGGAGTTGAGGAAGAATTTGGGAGTGCTAAGGTCTGGGCTGTCCACTTTTCACTGTAGAGTCTCAGTTGTTCTGTGAGTGCTCAGACCAGCAGCTGAGCTCTGTGTTAGGGACTGTCTGGAAATTGTGCAAGCACTAGGAAGAAGGCAGGTTTTCTATTACCTGCCTGTAACTCATTGAGCCCTGAGGTCCTACCAGCTCTGCAGGAGAGGGGCTGGTATATGTGTGTGTGGGGTGAGGAGGCTGCTGAGGGGGCAATGTTCAGTATTTGCAGTCCTGGGAATATTTCTGGTGCAGCCCCCCGCCACCCCACCACCTGACTTTGTTATTCCTTGAAAGAATATAGCCAGTTGCAATGAAGCTGACCCAAGAATGGTTTCCTACATTAATTGCAAGCACTTTTATTGATTGCACTTAAGCTGTTTTGCTCCCCTTCAGCCCAGCACTTTATTATTTAGGGGCAGGGGAGAGAGCACTCCACAGCAGGTGTGGTGGAGTTTTTTACCAATAGATATTGTTAGGGCAGTGGAGGACTCAGGATAGCACTGTTGTGATGAGCACTGGTGCAGGGCAGAGTGAGGGTTACGATGGGATCAGCCTATGCAGGATGAGGAAATACACAGCTGAGTGACAAGCTGGTGCCTACTGATGCATTTTGCATGGAGTGTAAGAATGATCAGCTCTGAACAAGGTGATTAAGGTAATGCATAGAGCCAGGGCTTCTAGCTGTAGAGTACAGACCCAACTCAGCAGCACTTTGGCCACCTCCATCATGGATGCTTCACAGTAGAGGTTTTCTATATCCAGAAGGCATGGGATGAAATCAGGAGCTCCTGCTCCTGTCAGTGAGGTTCACGGTGTAAGAGCAAACTATGTTGTAAGCAGTGCTATGCTGCTCTACAGCTGCTGAGCAGTGAGGCTGCCCTTCATAGGCCAGGGAAGCGTTCAGTGTCCCGTTCCACCAACATAAACCTCTGCACTTTCAGCTACGGCATCTCTGCCTGCCTCTGATAACGAGCCATATTCCAAATCCACAGCAACCTGCGTTTCATGGTACGTGCCTAGCTTGGCCACAAACAAGGTGAAAGCATAGCTTGTTCTCTGCTTAACTTCCAATGCAAAAGGAAAAACACAACTTCTTACTGTAATAACATCTTTTTCAGCACCAGAAAAGATGTTTAAAGTAGTCCCACTAATAGTGAACTGGCCAGTCTGCACTGGGCAGACACATGGTGTTTCCAGTGCAGGATGTAAGTTGAGTGCTCGAGTTGTCAGCTTGCCTAAGGGATGTGGAAAGACCACTGCTCCTCTGTGTGCGTGCAGCTCTGTCTTCCTTAGCCAGCAGAGAGCTGGACAGCAGCTGCCCTGGTCACGTCAGTGGTGCAATAATGCTGACTGTAATGTGGGCTAGTGCCTTTTCTTCTTTAATAATTATATTTATGAAGAAAACTTGAAAGTTTCTTCTCAACAGCTCTGAGGGGCTTGAGTTGTACATTTGTTAATCAAATTCAGGCCTTGCTCGGAAAGAAATACTGTGAAGACTCCTTGTGGAATTCTGTCTATAGATGTTTTGACAAAGTCTAACAGTTTTACTAAGATTTCAAAGCACCTTGAATTTCTTCTCAGTAGGGAAAAAAAATGTATTTTTACTGTGCATGAAAGAGCATCATTTTAGAATTTACTGTGTGTTGGTCACAGTGTAATCATGAAATAACTCAGCTTTTTCCAAAGCTCTCACAAATTTCGTCTGTTTGAATGCCTGTTTCATTGGGAAGTGGAGAGAAAAAGCTAATTCCTAGAATCACAGAAGCAGCAGCATGTGAATCCCTTAGGCAGAGAAGTAACAGCAGAAAATATTCAAAAACGGAACCCCAAACTTCTTTCTTGTTCTCTTCATCCAAGTATGCAGAAAAGGCTCACCCTAATGTATTTGACTAACTTCTAGTTCTGTCACTGGTGATAATTTTACCAATATCTGTGCCCAGCTCAACACTTGCTGATTCCTGAAAGGGCTGCAAAGCAGCTTCTCTTCAGGATGGGGCTGATGTAGAAATACACTTTTCTTTCTGAGTCAGACTGTGACAAGCCTTGCACTAGCAAAGTGATAGATGTGAATGCAAATCAGGTCTTTATTTCTTGCACTGTTGTCGAAGATCCAGTGTGTCCATGCCAGGCTGAACCAGCAGCAGTATTACATGCAGAGTTGCCATTGCCACAAGGATTTACTCGTGAATGGCTCTGCCTAGCTCAGTGGGGAAGGACTAAGTGAAATAAAGCTCTGCAATGGAGTGTGCAGGTTTCTGAGCTGCAGCTCTTTGTTATGGTGGCAGAATGGAATGCAAGGAATTCCTACATAGCCTTTCTCTCCAGTGCTGTTTCTGGCTTTGAAGCAGAAGGGAGTTTAACACAGCTGCTTTTTTCTATGGCTGTGAACTGTCAGAACATGGCTCATTCTCTTACACTAAGTAGAGTCCACATCTTTCTCTGCTTATAATGATGCTGTCAACTATTTGTCTTACTCTGGGCAACACAAACATGAGTGCTTCCCTCCAGCACCAACACTTTTGTTTTCCTGCCTCCCTAGAGGCAGCAAGCTTCTGCGTTTTATTCTCACCTTACTTACTAACACAACCTTACGTTTCAAGCTCCCGAGCATCACCATAGGTGGAACAGGTATGAATGGGCAAGTCTAGTAAATGACTCATTGCAGAGGATAGAAAGTGTTTTCCCAGTTGTTCCTGTTCTCCACTTTCCTTCCTGAGGAGAGCATGTGGTTCCTGCACAGATACCACGGTGTCTGCACAGAGCCACATCACTATAAAGGTCCCATTCATTACCAGACTTGCTATTAGAGGTTTTCAGCTTGGGGTCATCAGACTCTTGTGTGCTTGGTCAGCAAGGCCAGACCTGCCATGCTCCACGGAGTTGGGCTGGTGAGTTGCTTTGTCCATCTCTTCAGTATTTCGAGTTCTGCTGATGGGCATGCTTGCTGAGAACGGGCACTCCAAAGGCACTGACCTGTCTGCCCTGCCCTGTCCCAGCAGACTTGTGCAAAAGGAACCCATAAAGGTAATACTCACTGATGAGTAGTTGTGGCCCAAGTATTAAGGATGTGGGATAGCCTCCAAGTTGCTCCCAGCATCAGGAATAGGCTTGGTGGAAGCAGCACCACAGATTGCTGGGACCTGATCAGAATCCTCGACTAGATGGGAGGGTAAAATCCTATTCTAAGAAGGAGCAAGTGTTTCCCTTCCTCAGGGACAGGCTGCTGCGATGCCCGAGATCCTTCTACTACTAGACAGGACGTTCAGCCACACGTAAGGCCCTCAGACTTCAGGAGTTTCTGCGTCACCTTCCAGATGGTGATGGCTTTCGTGCCACTTGCCAAAGGCCTTCTTCAGGCAGCAGGTTTACCTCTTTGGTTTTGTGCAATTGTTGTGTGCTGTTCCACTGCTGTCTGAAAACTCAAGTGTGTTTTTTCCCTCTTTTTTCACATGATTAATTGTAACCTTTTATTTTTAACTTGACTCATGCAACCCAGTGCATGTTAAAGAAATAGTGCAGTGCACTGTTTATTAAATAATCTTTTTTCACTTTTTTGTTTGTTTTCAAAAGGGGATTATTTTCTGTATCCCACTCTAGCATGCACCTAAAATAATAATCTCCATTTTTGTCATGTATGGGAGTAGGTTGTCCACTGAATGCACCTTCAGCCCTCTGGCCTGTGTCTGTATTGCTTTGGAGAGACAAATAGCCTCAAATAGCTGGAAAACACTATCCCCCTGATTCTTTATGCAGATGTGTAGAGCAGTCCAAGAAGGAAGAGTATTTTTGCATTAACTTTTCATCTGACTTAGCAATAAAGATTTTTAATTTCATCTAACTCTATATTCTTGATTCCATTCCTGTGCTGGAGGAGTTTTGTGCATTATCCCAGTTAAACATAGCTGTGCCCAGGAGTACCTGTGCTGTAGATTCTTCATGGAGCTCTCTGAGCTACTTCACTTGTCAGCCTTCCATACAAAAGCAGAACACAGTGAGGGTGGACTCCACATTACCAGTTATTAGACAGTTTTTTGTCTCCTGCTGCAGGATTCTTGCCCTGTGAACTTGTTCTAAGTATTACGCTACAGCTCTTTAGAAGTAGCTGCAGCAAGCAGGAAATACAAATTCATTAGAAGAAATAGGATCACAGTGCACCATCCACACAAATCCCTGTGCTGAAACAATGCCTTTAGCTACTAGAAGGGAGGAGAAAGCAAACGAACCCCAGAGTACCTGGTGTACTTTTATATCTAGTTCCATTCATGTTCCATGGTTTTGGCAATTGTGAGGATTTAGTCACTGGTGCCAAGGAAACGGGAGGTATATCCAAGACAAAGCAGCTTCCTGGTATCTTTAGTTTGGTGTTTGGGGGGTTTTTTGTTTGTTTTTTAATACAGGCAAAACTGGTCTGTGAGACCAGTGGTGGTTCCACCTCTGTATGGCCCGTGCACATAGTGAGCACTGCTCTGCAGTGACGTTTCATTCTGAGGCGTGATTTTGTGAATCTAGTGCTACTTTTCCTTCTTCAGTTTCCTATAAAGTTTTTTGTGGGTTTTTCAAATAAGAAATTTCACCTTTAAAAAGAAAAATAACACAAGAGCAGCATCTCATTTCCCCAACTTGTACATAAAACATTTATTTTGAAAACAATATACTTCTATCTTAAACCACCTGTTTGAGCTCTTAAAGCTTTTGTCTGATTGCCCCAGTTCAGGGTATCTTTGTAGACTAAACTGTGTTGTATACAAGTTCTATAAAAGACCACTTCATACGAAAACATGCCTTCTCCAGGAGCTTGAAGAGGTATTGTGTCACTAATTATGCTGTGATCATTATTTTGCAAGTTTATTTCAGGACTCTGACTCTAAATGCCATGTTCAGATGCCCTGGTAGTTCCAAGAGACCCACAAGAAACCAATAATTCAGGCCTTGATCACTCACGTTGCAAGCCCTTTGTAAAGACAGCTACAGCTACAGCAAGGTGTTCAGCAGCAAAGTGTGTAATAGCAGTACTGGCACCGAGACATCACTGGAGACCAGTGAAATAGGCAGTTTACTAGTCAGCTAGGCAAGGACAGTCGTCCCCTGCTAAGGATCAGCCACCAGATGAAGACCAGCCCTCGGACTAACTCTGTGTCTGCTAATAATTCAATGGTGCAAAGTCAAGTTAGCAGCAGCTCGACTCCACCACCCGTACAGCTATAGTCTCTCAAGGCAAGGATGAGCATATAGCTCTGTCTCCGTCAGGAGGCTGGCAAAAAAATCACAGCCACTAGTGGGCAGAAGCTTCATTCTGAAGTTCACGTAATGGACGTTTCAGTTTGAGGACTGTTGTGCACCCTGCCAGCCCGAGAGGCCAGCGGCAGTCTCTGTGCAGGCTGCAGCTGAAGCCCCGATAGCCCTGGCTTTGATAAAGCTGCTCGCTCTCTTTGCACACCGATGAATTATACACCCCTAGCAAAATCCGGCAGAAGCAGCACAGGGCAGGCACTCCGCCAACTGCGGTCACTACGCCCAGGACGCATTCGATGAGCAGCCAGGCTGGGAAATGCCAGAGCCCCCGCGATCGGAGCACACGAGAGGGCCAGCAGACCCCTCCCACGGCCACTGCTGCCGTCCCGGCCGGCAGCGCCAGCAGGTCGAGACGAAACGCTGCGCTCCGGCCCCGGCCAAGCCGCCGAGAGCCCCGAGCGGGCAGGCCCGGGGAGCCGCCGGGAGCCGCAGGTCAGGACCGGCACGGCGAGCGGCCCTTGCACCACCCGGCAGCGCTGCAGGGGAAGGGCGCAGGTGAGACCGCGGAGCGCGGCCGAGCCCCGTCCCCGGGAAGCCGCGCCGGGTCCCCCGTGCGCAGGTGCCGGCAGCGGCTGCGCTCCAGCGGCACGGCCGCCGGGCGCCCGCAACCCGCCACGGAGCAGGAGCTTGTGTGCGCCGGTGGGAAACTGAGCACCGACGCATTTTCGCGAGGTGCCACTTTCCCCTGCCGGGGGTTCTGTGTTCTGCTTGTCTGGCACCTCCTGCCGCTGAGCCTGGGTCCTGCTCCCTCTCTTCTGCTCTCAAACCCAAGTCGCAGGCTCTTTAGTTTCTCCTCGCACAGCAGCGCACCATTTCCTTTGTTGTATGAGCTTCCCATCTCCCGACCTTCCCTGACCCCTGAATCCATCTTGAGATGCACTCAAGGCACCGGAGTTTTATATCACGGCAGAATGACTGCCTCTGCCTTATCCTGTGCTTCTCCTAGCGATGAATAGCGTTTTGTTGCTTCTGCAGCTCCCCTGGCACAAGGAGCCAGTGCCTCTGGAGGACAGTCGTCAACATCTTGGGGTCTGTCCTGCAGTCCACCTGCCGCGTTCCAGTTCAGCACTCTGCAGGCCACGTTCAGGTAATTTCCTTTAGATGCATTAGCTTATATTTCTCCATACAGAGACAAATAGACCTCTTCTGGGTATGTTTTCTGGAGACCGCTTTAGACAGTAGGATGTGACCTTTTTACTGTCTGCACCATTTCCATGCACAATTAAGTCCTGCTACCCAGCAGGACTGGCTGAGTTCAGCCATCACCTGATGGTACAGGAGGTGATGAATTGTGCTTTTGTTCATTGGTGATTGCTGCAGGGAAGACAAGTGCCCAGAGTGTCTCCCCTGCACAAGTCTCAGCACTGACTGCTAAGGGCAAAAGGGGTTCATGAAAGGCTGTGTGTCCTATAAACAGCAGCACAGCTTGAAAATAGGGAAGCACAGAAAACTCCACAAGCAAAGTGAATGCTTTTATCCAAGAGTTTGACCAAAGGCTCCCTGATAAAACTTTAGCATTACAAATAAATGCATTTGTTGCATTTAGGAAAACAGAATTTTAGGGAATGAGGTCTCAGAGTGTGTATGGGCCCCAGGAGGTCCAAATTTATCAATAACATGCAGAAATACATTTCCTCCATCTATAAGACTGGAGGCAACAGTTAGGATTACTTCAGCTCTCAGTACTTGCAGGAACAGCAGTAACAGCTCTGTAGATTGATACTATGAGAGGCCTGTAAACTGCAGCACTGCTGCACTGTAGGATAACACTCTTCTCAACATTTCGCCTGACTCCATGAAACTGAAAACTCCTCTTAATATTTACTTAGTTTGGAGATAAGAGAGAAGCAAAACAAAAGAACTCTCTGTTCAACCCTCAGTTCAAGCAAGGGGGACAGGTGTTGTATGATGATTACAAGTCAGGAAATGGGAGACAGTAGGATCTTAGGATGAGGGCTCTGGAGATAGTGCAGATGCTCATCAGTGAGGCTGTTGCACACACCTTTTGGTTTGCATATTTTGCATCATTCACGTTCATGTGCCAGAACCCAGGCTTCCTTGCTGCCATGTATAGAGTGAGCATAAAAACGTTAGCACACTTTGTATAATTTTAGGATCAGAGCCATTTTGCTTAGTAGAGATTTTAACTGCCGTGAGAGGGACAGGAACAACTAAGCTGGCTAATTGTAAGTCACAGTAAGGGATGAAATCAGTGTTTCTCATGCAGCTCTGCTGCCGGTCATCTAGCACCCTGAGCTGAAGCTTTTGGAATTTGTGATGTGCTGGAACTGCTCTGTTCATTTCGGTGATGCATTCAGCATTTTACTAGTGTTTGCTGCTAACAAGGGAGGTACAAACTTCAAGGCATTGTAGAACTGAGTCATTCTTACTCCATTTCTGTTGCTGTATTGAGAGCTGCTAAAAAAATGCTTTGTGCCACTTCGCTCCTGCTCAAAGTACCACAGCAGAGCTTGGTCAGCATTGTCTTCTGCCTTTCTGTTCTCACTGCAACCATTTACCAGAAGAGAGCATCAGGAAGCTGAGGACCCTAATATTAATCTTCACTTCTGCTTTGGCTTCTCTTTGCTCTTCTGTTTCTGGCTGCTTCTGATGTCATTGCTGCACTAAGAGCAAGGAAGGGCCAGGCCTGGCTTGCCAGAGGCCAAGAGCTCTGACCTGGTCCAGTGCCCTCCTTGGGAACTTGGAGGGTGAAGTGGAAGGAGCAAATAATGAACTACCTCTTATTTCTCAGCATGAGGTGGCTGGGAGCTGCAGCATAATCACTGCTGAACACCACAGCCAGATTTATTGACTGTCTCACATCAATAAATAATCACAGGAACAATGAGCGCAGCACGATGACGATTCAGCGGTGCTGCAGAAAAGAACTTGAGGTTATTGTGAATGACAAACTGAACTCAAGTCCACAGTGTCATCCTGTTGCGAAAAAACTAACATTGCTAGGGTGTATAAACAGGAATGTCACATGTAGGACATGTGAAGAAACTCTGCTGCACCCAACCCCCCACTTTGGTGCTGGTTAGGCCTCTGGTCTTGCTCACTGTGTTTCCAGAGGTGACTGGATCAGCTGGAAAGGATCCAGAGGAAAACAAAAGAAAGCTCTAGAAATATAACTCATGAAAAAAAGTTTGATCCTGGTCTCCTTGTTTGACAAAACAGGTATCTGTTAACTTGCAAGATTGTTGAGTAGGGAAGTGTCTCAACAAGTTGCAAACTTCTAAAAAGCTGCTGTCGAGGGGAATATTTTGTTCTTCCTATCAGCTGGTGGGGTGGTCAGGAAGCAGTGAGCTTAGCTTGAAGCAAAAGCGATGTGATTTGGGCACCCCCTAAAAAAGACTCCACCACTTTGTAGGGTGATGAGCAGTGTTGCTGGAGCAGACGGTGAGTTTCCATCACTGATGCTCAAATTTAATGTAAATTGGAGGTGCTGACCTGTCTGGGCTCTGAAGGAAGGAGATGCGTAGTGCTGCCCACCTCACGCTCTATGAGTTCATGGTGTCACCTTGCCCTGCAAAGCCACCATGCCCCCTTCCATCCCATCCCCATTGGTTGGTCACTGTCCCTGTGGGTTCAAGGCCATCAAGGGGACAGCTGCTGCAACAAAGCATGCAACACCTCAAGTCTCTGAAGTCATAACAGAAACACAGGGTACACAATGTGATGTTTGCCTGGAAATAAGCAGAATGCAAGGCTGGACAAGGTGTTTCTACTCACCATGCCTGTGGCCAGGAACCACTGACTCTCACCCTTTGTGGAGCATTCCTCTCGGCATCCGTAACAGGGCTTGCAAGTCTTTCATTGTGGCTTTTGGCCTGTAGCTCGCCAGTGCTTCTAACTCTCCACAAAGCTGGAGTGTACTCTGTGTCTGTCGTTGTGCTTGCAGGAGACTCAGGGCCCAGGCTGAACGTGCAAAGGCCCTTGCAGCTGCCAGACTGCTTCCACTCCACAGCTCTGCAGTTCCCCACGGCTGGGGACAGCAACCTGGGTTGCCCAGCACAGCTGGTACACAGACACTGGTATTGTAGGAAGCCCACAAGATGCTCTAGTCACGAAAGCATTTGTTTTTGCATTCCCTAGTTTTCTTGACACAGAGAGATTGCAATTGTAGGAGACAGTGCTCATTAAGGTGTGTGCACTAAGGCAGCTGTTTTCACTCTGGCCTTGGGCCTGCAGAAGAGAGCTCTGCCAGGAGCTGAGAGCATCGCTGTCCCTACTGCAACAATCTGTGTCCATGGACAGTCTGAGACCTCTTCTTGCACTTTTAAAATAAGTCCAGAGATCAGAGACCCCAGATACCAGCTCTCCCCTTTCCAAAGCCCAGCTCACATATGTGGCAAGAGCAAACTGCTTGCTGTACACAGGCTTCTTTTCCATAATGAGGCATCTCCAGCTAGACACTGCAATTTGCCTTTTAATGTCCCTCAGATTTTTATTTCTGAAGTGAAATAAAAATTGATCCTAAGTACAAGCAGATAGACAAGGCTCTATCTTTGACTCCCTGGGTTACAGTCACTCTGCCTGGATTGCCATCTTTGTGGCTCTTTAACACAGTGTTTACACAGCTTTGCATAACCTGCCTGGGGGTGGTTTTTGGGCTGATTTTCTGCTCTGATTATGCAAAGAGAAAACAGGTGCTATGCTCTCCTGCAGGTTAGTGCTGGGCAATTAAGATTGATGGAGACACAACCATCATCATGGTTTGATTAGACACAGAGAAACATGTTGGTTTGGTTGGTTTGGGACAGCAGTCCTGACTATACTTTGAGGTAGATATCACTGTGTCCACGTGACCTGACCTGTAGCAGACAAAGTTTGTCCTTCACATTTCAGGAAACCTGCTGAAGTGTTATAAACATAAATATGCTGTGGGAATCGATAAACAGTCAAAAAATCCATGAGAGCCAAGGCAGCTTTCATGGCTGTTTGCTAATCTAAGAGAGAGATTAACAATAAACTGATTTAAAAACAAACAAACACCCCAAAAGGGAAGAATCACATATTTGGTTATTAAAAGCTGATTCAACCGGAAATTAAGAGACCAGACATTAAGCTACACACATGTTAGTGAGTTCCAGTCCTGAACTGTTGAGGCCAGCACCAATTTCTCCTTCCACTGCAAAGAGACGAAACTCAATTGCTCAAGCTACAGAAGAAAGAGGGAGCTGAAGAGGTATGCAGCAAGATACCCGTGGGGAAGAGCTGTTGAGAGAGGGCCAAGCTGCAGGGGCGAAGGTTTGAAAGGACCAGTAGGGTACAGAGGTCCTGGCAGTCAAGGACAGACAGCTGCGCCCTGCAGGCTATGGCCACCTCTTTCACTGCACCATACAAGGGGTGGCTTACCTATATCTCTAGAATATCAAGTGCTGAGCTATGTGCTTATGCTTCAGCCCCGGGAGGCTCTGTGCACCACAAGGTGAGGAGGGCTGCAAATCCCATGTGAGAGCATCCAGAGGAGGACTGCAGAGGAGCCATGCAGAGAGAGAAGAAAGGCATAGTGATGGAAGAAGAAACCCACTGACCCCATTGTACACCACTATGCTGCCCCCAGTTCTGGCCAGGTTCTCGGCCTTATGTAACTGAGTCAACCAATGCCTCCAGAGCCACATTTTTTTGCCCCTCTTGGCAGCAGACATCCACCATGCCCTGCCCTGAACCCCACTGCTGTGTGCAGCATTACAGTAGCCTTCCAGTTGCTCAACTTCAGGGCTTGTTGCTAGGCAGAGCATACAGCATAGTCCCTGGGGCCTCCTAATGCCACGTTTAACCCTGTCAGGGCTGTAGCAGGGAAAGAGATGGAGCCTACTGGGGGAAGCAGGAAAATAACCCTTAGGTGCTTGGAGAGGGCCTACATGAACTTCTGAAGGTTGCTCATGTCAGGCTTCTGTAAAAAGAAGAGTGAAAATTGTCTGGAACTGTGTAGCCCTCATCAGAAGAGAGTCCAAGCAGCTTCTATACAAGATGTTTCTCTGTGAGGTGTTTTTGAAAGGTGCTGTTCCATGTCCAAAGCCACCTGGGGTGGCTGCTGTGGGACGTCTGCACCCCACCTCTCCCAACCCGCCTCCAGGCCTGAGTGCTGGGCCCCAGCATGGCCTCAGCAGTGCCCACTGCAGCACTGGGGTCAAACAGCAGGTCAGGGCTCCACAGCAGCATCACCGCAGCACCAGTGCTGAGGGGAAAGGGCCACTGCTGCCATCTGGGGAGATGCAGCCCCATTTCTGGAGAGGTAGTGGGCATGAGCTGAGCGCAAGTGGTCCTTCCTCCTCCCATGAGGGAGTAAACAGGCAAAAAATGACAGGGACCACTGGCCTCTGCAGTGAAGGTGCCAACAGTCTGTTTGCAAGAAGATCCCTCTTGTCCCTGAGCAACTCCTTTATCTCCAGGCATTTACTGCCAAGGTGGTGTGGGAAGGGAAGACTTGGAGCAGCCCTTGGAAGACATGGAGGGGGCAAAAATCTGTGTCATTTATCGCAGGCGTGCAGGACTGAAGGGACAGACAGGCGTAGATTTCACATCACTTAGCAAACAAGAGCCTTCTGGGGATGGCGTTATTGGTGCTTTGCAGTACCATCAGAGAGGGAAGAATTGCATCATTTCTGTTAGCTGCCAAAATCCTGAGTTTGCTTGGGCTTTGCAGCAACGAAAACAACAACAAAAAAAAATAGAAAAAGAAAAAAACCCAAACCCCAATCCTTCAGGTCCTGGTGCCTCCACAACACCAGCTAGGGAAGGGCCTGCCTCCACTCAGCTAAGCCAAAGCCTTTCAGGTCAGGACAGACTGGTGCTTTCTGCAGGCCTTGGGGTCCATCAATCCATTTTTGGTGCATTACAAGGTGCTAGGGCTGCAACACCTGGACTCTCTGCAGATTTGCCCCCACAGGCTTTGAAGAATGAGGGAAGTGGTGCAAAAGGGTAAGCAGCCCAAAGCCTGCAGAAAGCTAAGCTGTGCTCCTCTGTAGGCCACCACAGAAAGAGTTAATATGCAGGCGCGGTCCCCTGTTTGAAGTGAACATAGTGGCAATGGGGAGGGGAGGGCGTTTTTGGGTGGGAAGAGCAGCCCTCTCTGTGAGCCAATGGCTAAAGGATTCAGTCCCTACGCCCCGTTTTGGGGCTTATTTCATGGGCAACAATTTGCAGGAATTTCTTAACAGGATTTATCTTGGATGAAAAGTAAGGACTGGACCCCCAGGCTTGTTGGTGTCTCCCTCTCTGTGCTG
The DNA here is from genome assembly GCA_013401255.1 of Urocolius indicus. Taxonomy (NCBI): domain Eukaryota; kingdom Metazoa; phylum Chordata; class Aves; order Coliiformes; family Coliidae; genus Urocolius; species Urocolius indicus. The sequence goes on along the minus strand of WBNH01000959.1, from coordinate 76,575 downwards.
TGGAAGGTAAAGTGCTATGGTCTGGTACCTTGCTTCCCTCAGGGCGACAGGTGGGGAGATCCGTTGTGCCTGTGTGTGCAAGCTGCCCTTTGTGTGAGAACCGTGCGGTAGGGTGGTGCAGAGGCTGTGCTGGGACAGACCCGGCACTGTGCATTTGGGACTCATGCCTGCTGTTGAACTGAGATATGTGGCCTGTTTCTCTGCTCAGATTTTGTGCAGCTTTTCTTTTGTTAGAAAGGAGACCCAGAAAGTATTAGCAGTAGAGAAGCTGAACTCTTGCTTTGTGACCATGTTAGATCAGCTTCAGCTGCTATAATCAGGCTAATGAGGCACTGCTGGCAAAGGAACTGGAGGAGCATCTCTAGGTAAAAACTTTGCTGAAGCAATGAGCAATTCGTTCAGATGGCAAGTCGTGTCTTAACCAGTAAATACTACAACCTCTCCAGCTCAGTCTCTGCAGCAAGAAAGGAGTAGCTGTCTTGTGAATGTCTGCAAGCATGGGGCTAAGTAACTATGATCAAGAAGGGGCCACTGTTCACTGAATTGCCTTCAGTGGAGCAGAGAAATGGGGCAGAGGGCATAAGCAGCTTATGGCACATATAATATAGTGTGCCAGTATCAGCAAGAAAGGGTTTGTCAGCTCAGGAGGTCTCTGCCTGCCCTGTGCTCTGTCCCTAACTTGCTACAGGTGGACAGCCCTGACTTAGCAGCAGTTTGTGAGTAAGGCTTTTGCTGGATGGGTCTGGCTTGTACTCTGGGTATATGTGCTGGGATAAGTCACTTTTGTGTGTGTTTTGGGTCCCAGAAGGCAGCTATTCTTCTGCTGTGCCTTGCTTGTTACTTAGCCTCCAGCAAGACTGCAGACTCTTTGCTTGGGGCAGTGCCACCTCCCTGATTTACCTCTTGGCTGTACAAGTCTTCCTTCATTTTCTGAGCACTGCGTTTTGATCTAGAGTCTCTGGGCTAGGCTGTTGCTCCCTATTACTCTGCTGATAAAGTGTCTGTAACCTACACTCTGCCACTGCTCAGTACATCCTGATGACACTGGAACAGAGCTACCCTTTGGGCATGTGAGACTTGCCTCAAATAGTGCTGCATTTCTGACTGCAGACTGGAGGAAAATTCTGGATGTGAAAACACACAGTGGTCTGATCCTTGTGGTTGCAGTTGAGGTGAGCAAGATGATAGCTTGGGGGAGGAGAGAGGCGTCCTGGCCCTTCTGTCAGTGGAACACTGAATCTGCAGTCAAGCAGTAACTACAACATGCTGCTAACTCTTGGCTGCTGGCTTTAGCGGGGCCTGCTTCTGCTCAGCACAGCAAGCCCATGCTGAGCAGTGGTGCAGTTAGCACAGAGAGGTGCTTTTATCTTTCCCACTGCATTGTCCTCTCACTTCCACTGTATCCTGGCCCCAAATACGTCCCTACTTGCTGTTGCTGGTTGAGTTGTCCCTAGGCAGTAGGAATCTACAGTTTCCAGAAGTTTTACTCTCAGAAAGTCACAGGCTATGTCCCCAGACGGGCAGGTCTCTTGTTTGGCATGTATTAACTAAGCCCAGGAAATCCACTTCAAACTGACAGCTCTCAGGATGGACTCATACCTGATCCAAGTGAATGGACATGGAGATCACGCTCCTGTGTTGGATGTTCATCTCAAGACCAATGGGAACAGCATATCACCGGGGAAGGCGAAGGGCCGTAAGCCAAGATGGGCTGTCAGGGCTTCCGAAATGTCAAAGAAGACCTTTAATCCTGTCCGAGCCATCGTAGACACCATGAAGGTGGAACCCAACCCAAAGAAAGCTATGATCTCCTTGTCCTTGGGTAAGCATAGTGTTGTGGCTGAAGCCTCTGGGCAGTGGGGTCAACTGTGTGGCTGGCAGACTGCCGGGCTCTGAAGCACAAAGCTTGTGCGAATGGCCAGGGGTAAGCCAGACAACCACACAGCTCTGTGCCTGTCACTTATCAGTGAGAACTTTACTCTTTTTCAATTTTCAAAAAGGGGACCCAACGGTCTTTGGAAATCTTCCCACAAATGATGAGGTCACACGGGCTGTGAAGGAGGTTTTGGACTCAGGACGTTACAACGGTTATGCTCCGTCTGTTGGTAAGTGGACAAAGCCTTTCTTGTGAGAGTTGGATGAAGGTATGTGCGAGCTCCTACCGCAAAGCAGGTATACAGAGCCCACAGACATCTTTCTAGCAGCACCCTGCAGCTGCCCTAACCCGTAGTCCCATGAGAACACAAGCACATGTATGCCTGAGATAGATCTGAAAGCCATTCTCTGCCTAATCTGTTTGAGACCCAGAGCCTCCTGCAGAAGCTGTGTTTGCTGTCCCAGCCATGAGAGCAGGCAGGGTTTCAGGCATCCAGAAGGGCTCAGGACTGTGTCTTCCCACTGTAGGTTGCAGCCAAGTTCATTTTTGATCTGCCTTTACCATAAGTTCCATTGGGCTCTCTGGCTTCACAGACAATATGAGCCTTGTTTGCAGTTGGTGCAAATGTGTGCACAGCAGATAGATCATGACTGCTTCACAGGACAGTCCACGTGGTGCCACAGAGGGCTGCCTCTATGCCATCACTAAACAGCAAAGGCTGGGTAATGACACTTCGCCTCCTTCAGGTCCCCTAGCACCTTGGCTACACTCCACCCTGCTCCTGCCAGTTCTGGTCCAGGACACGCTGGGGCTGGAGCGTGCCTCCCTGCCCAGGGCCTGTCCCTGCTCTTGGCCTGCACAGTGCTTGGCCTAAGGCAGGACAGTCTCTGCCACCTTGGGATATTGTCATTAACAAATGGGCTTCCCTGGCTGAGTGCCAGCTGTGAGGCTTGTACAGGCAAAAGAACAGAAATGCTCTGTAAAAACCCCCCTTCCCTATTTGCCTTCTCTTTCCCTAGGCTACCAGTCCTGCCGGGAAGCAGTGGCCACATACTACAACTGCCCAGAGGCACCACTGACAGCTCAGGTACTGGTACACAGCTGAGGCACCCCCTCGCAGCAAGGCAGGATGCTGCTGCCTGTGCCTGGACCACACAGCATGGCATGAGTGCCCTGCCCCAGTGCTCTCCCTCCCCTGCCCAGCTTATGGGGCTGAAGGCCCACAGCCTTGTTCCACAATGGCTTCCTGCTGCTCTCATTCCCTGCCCTGAGCCTTCCTCCTCTGCCATTCTCAGGAGCCTGAGCTCTCCAGCTGTTGGAGGTTTCCTGTTCTCATTCAGGTTCTGGTCTTGTCTTTATGGCTGAGGAGCTCTCTCCTGGCAGAGCCCAGGTGTTAGGTCACTCCTCCATGGCCAGGGCACTTCAGAGCAGCTGTGCTTTCTGCTGACTCCTGTGTGCTCTTTGCAGGATGTCATCTTAACGAGTGGCTGTAGCCAGGCCATAGAGCTTGCCTTGGCAGTGCTGGCCAACCCAGGCCAGAACATCCTGGTGCCACGGCCTGGCTTCTCCCTCTACAAGACTCTGGCACTGTCTATGGGAATTGAAGTAAAACTCTACAACCTCTTGGTAAGTGGTGGCAAGCCTTAAAAGGGGCAGCCCTGATATTTCTGCCTCTCAAAAATAGCTTGGCTCTGCCTGGAAAGTACATAACGATGTCCTGAGCAACCCTGGGCACTCTGTCACACTTCACCCTGTGTGGCAAGTTCAGTTCCTCAGCTGTTATTTCCCATTTCCTTCACTAGCCAGAGAAGGCCTGGGAAATTGATTTGAAGCACTTGGAGTCTCTGGTGGATGAGAAGACGGCTTGCCTCATTGTGAACAACCCATCAAACCCCTGTGGCTCAGTGTTCAGCAAGAGACATCTCCAAAAGATCCTGGCAGGTGAGCCTGCCCTGTGTGTACTTGGGCCATGGTTGTAGTCTGGTGCTTGCCCACACTTCCCATGTCTCGATCACTGCAGCACCATGGCCCAAGGCTTTGCTTCTCTCCTCACGTCTGACTCCAGCTCAGAAAGCAGAGCTTGCTCAAGTGTGAAGGTGGTGCTTTATCTGGCCAAGAACATGCAGAGCATGTGTTTTGCTCTTCCTCAAATAGTCTGTGTGGCTTGGACTGCTCGTTTCTCCACTCTGGCTCTGCAGAAGGAGAGAGTTCAAAGGGAGCCCTACACTTCTTGAGCCCTGGCTCATCAGTGGGAGGGCTGTGCTGCTAGTCCCCACGGGTGAGAGTAGAACTAGGCCCTGCCGAGGCAGGGATCGCCAGTGCTCTGGTTCTCAAAATGAACAATCTGTAGGAGTAAGATAGGGACCCTCTGCCTTAGGACAGAGCTTCCCGCAGAGCCTTGCAAGGCCCTGCAGAAAAGGGCACATCTACTGCCATGGAGGATGCAGGGCGGCCAGGCTGAATGCTCTCTCTCCCACAGTGGCATCAAGACAGTGTGTGCCCATCCTTGCTGATGAGATCTATGGAGACATGGTGAGTGTCAGTTGCAGTCCTTTGCACCTCTATGTTGCCTGTCCTTTCTGAGGCATTTGCCCTTTAGCCATGGCAGCCAGGTTTCCAGAGGCCAGTCCTCCACTGGCCACTCCACTGTCCTACACTGTGCCTGGGTCCATGCCTGGAGCTTCCTACCAGCTCTCTGGAACTCCTGGGGGTACCTGGAGAGAGCAGCTCCTTTCCTCATCCCAGACAGCTCCCTTTCATATGCACTTAACACATTCATCTCTTGAAGCTGGGAGCTTTCATCATCAATTTTCCATTATTTCCCTGCCTCTCTTCTTGTTATGCCTCATGTACAACCACACAGTTCTTGCAATAAAAAGCAGGGACAGCCCTAACACAGCCTCCTGTCACAGGTGTTTGCTGACTGCAAATATGAACCCATTGCAACTCTCAGCACCAACGTGCCAATTTTGTCCTGTGGTGGCTTGGCAAAGCGGTGGCTAGTCCCTGGCTGGCGGATGGGCTGGATCCTTATTCATGATAGGAGAGACATCTTTGGTAATGAGGTGAGAACTGCTGAGTGTCACTGTCAGAGCAGCAGACTTGCAACTTCTTCTGTGTCACTCACCAGGGCTTTAACTGATACAGCCATGTATTGCTTTCTTGCTCTCACATGGGTGTCAACCAATGACACATGCTTTTCTGCACCTCTAGGCTTTTCATGTCCCTTCCATTGGCTCCCATACATGGCCTTATGCTCACATCTATGCTCACATCACTCCTTGTCTCTGCTGCGACTTCTTATGTGCCTTGTCCTTTTTCTGTGCTTTTAATTGCTTCTCTTCTAATAGCTCCAGTGCGCACTGAAAGTATTGCATAGTTTATCCAACACGTGGCATCCATTTGTGGTCTCTGTGTGCTCTTATATGGTTTTTCTTAATAGAACAAAGCACCTTGCAGTGCTGCCAGTGCTTTACCTGGCTATTTGTTCAGCTGTGTTACAAGAACACCCACCTACTGCAGTGACCTTTCCACCTGGAGGGCTTCCTGCAGAGGAAGAGGGAGAAGAGGACCAACCGAGTGAGCAGGCGAGATAATGTTGGTTGTCCCTACCTTGTTTTCAAAGTGTGGATTGTGGGCCCAAACCTAAGGGAAATGCAAAGTGACATTTGGAACAGCTCTGGCTTTATTTGTACTAGCTACATTCCAACCTGGTTTGAGTCAAATTGGGAAGCTCCAAAGGTTGCCTCTGTTGACATTACAGACATTACAATCTGCAACTGACGAACAGAGACACTGTAAATAGTCTGTAAATACCTGGCATGGAATCACGCAAATGTTCCTTACTCTGTATGCTCACTGAAGAGAGGGGTGTGAACAGCTGTAAAACTACAGAGAATAGGAGCTACCCCTTTCTTTCGGTGAGGCAGTCTGAGCTGCAAATATTACCCTGTTTTTTTCAGATCAGAGATGGCCTTGTAAGACTGAGTCAAAGGATCCTAGGACCCTGTACAATTGTCCAAGGAGCACTGGAACGTATCTTGCACCGAACACCTCCTGAGTTCTACCACAACACTCTTAGTATCCTCAAGGTAAACAGGATGTAACAGGGCAGCACAGTTTGTTTGGAGGGAATCATATCTCTCTGGCTCCTCATACCTACCCATCCTGCTTCAAGGAGCCATTCTGTCAGTGACTAGTAGAGTCCAGTAAATTCAGTGCAGCAGGAGACACGGTAACTGGGACAGAAATACTGGCTGTGACAAGTTTCAGGCAGCTTAGCCCTGCAGCTGGAGCTCGTGACCTATGGGATAGGATATTTGGTACTGACTTGCTGAACTAGGCTCAGTTACAATTGCTGTACTCAAGGCCATGATCACCCATGCTATTTGCACTCCTTGTCCCTTTATTTGCAGTGGGTAAACCTGTTCATAGTCTCTGTCCAGAGCTTGGCTTCTATTCGCTGAGCTGCTTCCTGGAATTTCTCCTGTTTTGAAATTTCTCCTTTCTGCTTTTCAGTCCAATGCTGACCTTTGTTATGCTGCCTTATCAGCTATTCCTGGCCTCCAGCCTGTCAGGCCTGAAGGAGCCATGTACCTCATGGTAAGTGAGGAGCATGACATGATCATCACCACTTGCGCTAGGTCTCATGGCCAGGGCTTGTCAATAGTTTCAGATCGGTGTGTGGCACCAGGTCTCAGTTACCATGCATTTTCATATTGACCTGCATGGTAGGTACACTCATCCCTTGGTCACTTTAGAAAGCCAGAATATGTTGTTCACTTCTCACATAGTAGAGGCTGATACTTGCTCCTGCACAGAACTCAATGACTTGTACTTTGCAGGACAGTGTTGTTTTACCTGGATTTGAAGCCAGCTGGCAATGGGAAAGCCCTTATATGGCAAGTCAGGTTATCATACCTCCTGTTGAAGATGTAGCATTCTTCCTACTAGCATGTCTGTCTTCTGCTTATGCTTGCTGATTTCTTTTTCTTCTTTTTTTTTTTTTTTAACTTTTTGTGATGTGGTGAAATTTGCTTTTTCATCTCAACAAGCTCAATTGAGACTTTTAAGTCTCTTAAGTGAAATATTTTTATCCTTTTTTTTTTTTTTTTGTCTCTTAGTGTCTCCAGTTTTTTGTCAGGTTTTAAAAATGTCCATCCAGGACTGCAGAAATCTGCAGTATCAGTCTCACTCATGTTCTGTGGATGTCTTTATGAGCTGACCCTGTTTCCAGTCTTACCCAGAGCTACACAGGTCATTCTGCTTATGTTCTTTGTGTAGAGGTACGGCTCTAAGATTCTTTCACACCTATTGCCTTCCTACAGTACCCCAACATTTATTTGAAATTAAAACATCAGGAAAAAAATTTTCTTTCACTGCCTCTTTTACAATTTCTGAATGCAAATTATCTCACCTGGTTTGCTTAAGAATATTTAAATGAGATGTTTAATCTTTGATTATAAACAAATGGCCAAGATATCACTGTATTTAGGCGATAAAGGGACAGCCTCGTTCTTTCCAAATACAGAACAATTTATTGACTCTTTCAGCCTTTCCATGTAATTTCAGCAATGTGATATCATCCTCCAAGGATTTATTTTGTGTGATATTCTAGACCTTGCTGTCTTTTTTTTTTTTTTAAACAAAGCATTAGTTTGTCTTTTTCTTGTCACACGTATTTCTTGCTTGACAGAAGTATTAATGCATATAGACTAAGAGTTCTCTCTCAAGCTCTTTCTCAGTATCTTACTTATTCCTTTTCACTTCTAATGCGTCACTGTATCTTTGCTATCAGTCTTCTTACTCAAGTTGTTCTTCCCTGAAATTCCAGATCTAAGTAGTTAATGAATATTCCTTAACGAAGACACAATTTTCATTTCTGTGTTTCTGTTTGTATCTTGTATTCTAGTCAGCTCAATTCATGAGAAAAAAAAAAATTGAGGACAGACAGCTGCACTTGACTGGAAATTTGTTGGCCAGGTGGATAAGCAGGAACACTGCAGATAGTTTTGGTGCCCTTGGTTGCTATGTTACATCCTTCTGCTGCAGGTTGGGATTGAGATGGAGCATTTCCCGGAGTTTGAAAATGATGTGGAGTTCACTGAGCGACTCATCTCGGAGCAGTCTGTGTTCTGCTTGCCAGCCACGGTGAGCCCAACACCGAGAGCCCCAGGGAGCTGTGTCATCAAAGCATGGGGAGAGAAGCAACAGGGGTTTGCAGCCATAAACTCTGGGGACAGGTTTGGGAGTTGTGTGTGCAGTGTCCATTATCTGTAAGGGTGTGTCTGTGAGCTCCAAGTGCTGTGTGTAGGGATAGGGACTGGCAGTCTCTAGCTCACCAGCAGCCCTCAGTCAGGCTGCCAGGGTCTTCCCAGCTCCAGGCTTGCTCTGTATTTTTCAAGTTGGCAGAGCTGTATGCCTGAACCCTGGGTACCCCCACACCTCCTTGCTGAAGCTGCTCGCTTAGAGGCCCAGGATTGTTCCCACCTGTTGTTCTTCACCCTGTGAAGAAAAGTCCCCCACCTCTGTGGCCACGGGGACATACTACAGGCTGAGAACACCTGTGGCATCTCCCACTCTCCTTCCAGCTCCACTTCCAGCATCGAATAGGGACAGAGCTCTCTAGCCTCTTCCTTCTGTAGCTTCTTCCAGCCCGTTCCCCGAGTTCCGCATAGTCCATTGAGAAACCTTTGGCGTGTCACCCTCACAACATCATGCTTATGCAGATGGAGATGGGAGAATTGCTTGGAACAGGAAAAGAAAGTCTAAGGGAGCAAGAGCCCAGCCCTGCTGTCCCTCAGTCTGTCCTACACTGACTGTTTTGGACTAGATGATCTCTAAAGGTCTCTTCCAACCCCCACCATTCTATGGCCATTTTCACTTGCCGACACAGCACATGGCCTCAGGGCAGGTCTCTGAAACTACAGCACTATCCCAGGCAATCTGCTAGCTTCATCCTGTCTCATTTCAGTGCTTTGAGTACCCAAACTTCTTCCGTGTGGTGATCACCGTCCCTGAGGAGATGATACTGGAGGCCTGCAGTCGCATTCAGGAATTCTGTGAGATGCACTACCAGGGTGCTGAAGGAGCTCAGGATTTGGAATGTGATAAATAGCCACAGCTGGCCTCCTTGCCTCTGCCAGGCTAGACCTTGTATGAGGCAGCAGCTGGGCAGTCAGGGCTGCTTCCAGCCAGCCCCACATCCCTGTGCCTGCAAGCAGCCACTGTCCTACTGCTTCACTTCTTGTGCTCCACAGACCCTGCAGCACTGTGGGAAGAAGCAGTCACTTCTCTCTCCTCCTCCACTGCAGCTTGCACACCCTCCAGCATCCAGTGCCCTTGGTGTCCACATACTCTGCATTTGCACCCTGTGTTGGTCTGTGCTTCTTGCAAACCAGCTGAAGGCAGGGGCATATGGCTGCTCCTGGACCAGGCTTTATGCCCGTGCCCCATGTGGCAGTAGCTTCTGTGCTCGCTGTGCTTCCCCTTGGGTGCTGTATCGGAGGACAAGAGAAAAGCACCCACCTGACTTATCTGTGTTACCTCAGGAGGCCAGAGCTCTTTATATTGAGCCCTTTGTGCAACAAAGGGAGTAAGTTATTGTGACTTTTTTATTAATAAACATTGTGACAAGCCAGTCCCTGCACTGTGCTCTTGCTGTGCCAGGCCTGGCTTGGCCGCTGCGTGAGTCACCCTTGCTTGGCCCTGGGGGCTGCAGTGTCCCCAGCCTGGCTCTGCCATGCCACTGGCCAAAGTGCTGCAAGGCACTGCTGGGCCCTGAGGGCAGCAAGGGTTCTGCGAGCCTGGCCCAGACTGGAGCCAAGGCCTCCTGCCTGCTGATGCCAGAGGCTCACTACAGCCCTGTCTGCACCCGGCCACTGTCTCTCGGGAGTGATCCCTGCACATCCAGAGCTCCCGTGCGAGTGGCATGTGCTGCTGCCTACGGCTTCAAGGCCTGGGCAGCACATGTTTCCAAGAGGGTGGCACAGGATGACATGCTAAAACTAAATGAGATGTTGGTGATTTATTAACAGGGCCAAAGTTCCCAATTGCTGAATACATCAGCTCTATAAAGTAATAAGGACTTGGTGGCCTGACGTCTGTTCATTGTGTGGAAAGAGGAGTGCCTGTGCAGTCAAGAGACAGTAACGCTCATTGGACCATCTGTTCCGGTGAGCTGCTCAGGGGCTTGGGGAGCCATTTTTGAAGCTGACAGAGGGACAGCATGTGATGTACCGCATGTCATCACCTCCAGCTCTGTTCACCTGCAGAATCGGGATCCACCAGTCAAGTATGCCTCTGCGATGACAGTATAAGTGAGCCAACTCTAGATTGCACAGTGCCACACATGCCAGGTTCTGATGACATCTCATTGCCTACACTTCCACTGCCCAGGGCAAAGTAAGGGTACCAGTACTGCTTTAAAGGAGAGATATATATATGAGAAAGTGTATGAGAGGTCGTTGACATGTAAACTGAGTCTCCACGCTGCATCCTTTCCCTTCAGAGAAAGCAATCCCAGAACAAAAAGTGAGAAAAGCTGAGGCTATGGGTGAATGGTAGATGGCTTCAGAAATTTCGTGCCATTATACCTCCAAATAGAGTCAAATAACTTGAGCTGCTTAACACAAATCTTTGACAAATAATAAGTGAAGTGGTGTGTAAGGTATCTATTGGGCCAGAAGACCTTTACGGCATGACATTGCTGCATTGTTACTCTGTCTGCTAAATCTGTCGGGTCCTATCTGTATCCTTGAACTCTTTTCCACATATCTTGGGTTCTGTGGCTTTAATTCTCAGTAGTAATGAACAGATCTTGTTTTAAGAGAAAGCTGCTCCTTTCAGGCCACTCTCCCTTCATAGACCCCTTACTTTTCAGAGTACCCTCTCAGTGATTGTTGCTAATGTTCAAATGCTCTGCAGTGATTACCACCATTCTGTTTCTTCTTATCCCAGCAGCATTTGGCCAGGGACACTGAGACAGAGACATGGGCACAAATATATGGCTCATAAATCTCAAGATATTTAGATTTCTAAGGCCACATTCTCCATTGCCATCTTTTGCAATATAGCACACCTAGGTTTTCTGCTGCAATAGCAAAATAGTATTAAATCCCTGATACGCCAATATCATTTTTCAAGCATTATACTCATAGATGCTTCGTGTTAGAATGTGGATGTAGACTGGAGCATCCTGCCAGCTACACAAATCAGCCTAAGGTGGCGTTTGGAGGTTCTTTGTGCCAAAGAAAGCCCCCTTTCTGCATGGAGACCAAGGAAGAAGCCAAGACACAGATCTGGAGCTGCTCTTCCTCAGGTGCTTGGACAAGGTCTGATGATGACTGATGGCTGATCCACAGCCATCCTCCCTGCCTCGGCTGCAGAGCACCAGCTGTGTACCCTGGAGCAAGCTTGCAGTGTTCTGCTCTTCTCTGCACCATGTGGACCAGCCCTGTTTGGGAGAAGGGTGACCTACCCCAACATGATGACCTAGGCAGTGAGGCAACCTTGCACCTAGTCCTTTCCTTGGGAAAGGAAGGAACTTCATGGGCAAATGAAGGTGAAATGTACAAAGGGGCTCACAGCAGTGCCCAGCACAGCAGGGACAGCTGGTATTGTGGGCAGGTTGGGTCAAATCACACCTGAAAGCAGTGGGGCCATCAGCTTCCCCAGGTGCCTGGGAACCTGGATGCAGCCCAGCCCCTGGCCCTGGTCTCGCCCACTCTCTCTTCCAGCAGCTCTGACTGCTCCTAATGGGGCTGCACACAGGAACAGTTGCCTGAGCTGGACCCAGCATGGTTGCAGGGAGACAGGCTGGAGGTGATCGGGGAGGCCCTGGTGAATCAGCCTGCCATGGAGCTCAGGTGAGGCTCAAGCACCACTTAGGAAAGGAATCGGAAAGAGGACCCCAGGAGAAGATATCCGTGCAAAGCTTCTTTGCACATAACCTCATTTTCCCAGTCTGTGCAGGCACATCAATCTCTGGACGAGCTGACCTGCTGTGGTCATGAGGGCTGCAGAAATGGTTGGCACATGGCCAAGGGGGGCACAAGGGAAGTGTCCAGGGAGAGACTGTGGATGTAAGAGGAAGTGGCAGCATCTAGGTAGGTGACTGGGAGGGACTTTGCAAACAAAAATGTGAGAGGGTGGAAGAGCTCTGGAGGAGAGGGAAGGCTCAGATGTGAGAGAGCCTCGGCAGGGTTCCAGTGGCTGGAAGGCACTTAAAAGCTGGCTAACTAAGCCTAACTGGTCACAACAAGGTTGGGGTTATATATTCTGTGTTGGGAACCGAGCACTGGAGAAGCCTTCTGAGGGGCAGAAGCCCTGATCTTTCACATGGTTTGCCTGTCTGGCATGAGCTCTCAGAGTGCTGGGAGCCCAGACCTACGCCAGCCCTTTGCTTTGTTACATATTGTCTTTCATTAGCTTATTTAAGTTCAGTGTTCCCTGAAGCCTTGCCAGAGCAAACAGATACTGTCAATAGATCTGAATGACTTATTTCCTGGATGCCTGACAGAAGTCTTCAGTGCTAGCATAAGGTCTTTGTTGTGTGGACTATGCACACTTCAGCTCTGCTGATTGCTGTTGTTTACTCAACTCTAGACTAGCTGTTCTACTCCAAGATTCAGTGCATGTGTCAATTTCTGATTTTAGACTGCCTATGTGAGCAAAGAAGGCAGAACTTGGTCAGTGAAGTTAATTAAAAAATGGAATAAATACTTTTTTCCTTACTACTTTTCTGTTTTCTGTAATGTGTTGGTAAACTATTATGCGACCTCATTCTTGGAGCCTTATTTACATAAGCTGCTTTCTCTGCTGTTTTCCCGTTTTCTTTCTCCCACTACTTGAGATATTAGAGTGCTATAGTACAATGTAGCCAATAAATGAGTGTTGCCAATGTATTATTTTGTAAGACGTGGGAAAATGGTCCAGTAACCCATGTTCCTGGGTTACAGATCCCTACTTCCTGCTCTTGAACAGATAGCTCTAGGGCAGAACCATCTTACTTGTTCAGCCATGGTAGGATACCAGTTTATGTCATTCCTTAAGAAAATCAAAAGGCAGATAAATGAAAATAAAATCAGTTCGTACACAGGCTGGTAGTACAGAGAAAATAGTAATATTAACTTAAGTAACGAAAAGGTAAGTGATATTGGAGATCAGGCAGGAAACTCAGCAATGTCAGGCAGATCCCACCAAGGTGTTTGTTTCCTATTGCAAGGAATCGTCAGTAAAACAGAGGAACTACAACTCCTGATACTGGTCGTAGAGTGAGAGAAGCTTCCAGACTGCCATAGATCAGCAATCATGAACAGAACACACCCCCTCAAGGATATGCATTGCTCAGGAAGGGTGGAAACACAAGCAGAATTTATGTGACAAGTAAGTAATGATGGAGGTAAACCCCACAACTGCTTGTCTGAAAATCTCATTGTAGAGAACTTAGAAGAAAGCATGAAGGGATGGATCTTATTGGACCTGTCTGATTAAATACACAGATCTCTATAGTATTAGGATACCATTAGCTACTCCTCGGCCTCCTCCTGTGGCTGCTGCACTGGGTCAGGTGTGCACATGTACTGGGGAGCACAGCACACGTTGCTACCTTGGGGTACAAGACATGGAAAGGCTGCCTGCATGAGCATTTCACAGGGCTCACTAGTCTCCCAAGTCCCCAGAAAACATCTTTGATCATGGAAGGAGGGTAGAAAGCAGAAATGTGATAAGCCATCACGTGAGGTAGAAGCAAGGTGCATGAGGCCAGGTGATGTGATGCTGACTGCCATAAAGCAAAGGGTGAGTGACATATGCTTCTGCATTGCTTCATAAAGCACACACAGCCACACTGGGAGAATGATGCCTGTTGTTCAGAAGCCAGTGGCTTCCTCCTTCACTTTCCACAATGTGCAAGTCTCAGAAACTGCAGTAGGCCAGAACAATGTGCCCTCCCAAGCCTCGCCTTCAAAGAATACGAGTACGTTCTGCTTCTTGTGCAACTGCTCATGCCACAGAGGTTTCCTTCTGGGAAGCTCAGCCATGTAGGCAATACTTGGGATCTGTGCAGCTAAAAACATGTGCTTGTCCTTGTGGCTAGAGGACAGTATAGCATCATTTATGGCTGTCGCAAAGCCTGAATATCGGTGCCAAAGGACCAGCATGTTTTGGGCAAACTACATACAGGTGGAACAGGAGTTTTCATACATCTCTGTTCGTGCAACTGTCAGTCAGGAAGGAATAAGGCTTCAGGAAGAGCCACTCAAGTGGTGTGACCTTTATGCGTTGTAACGCTTAATGATACACAGGTAAGTCCTTACTACAAGTGGTGTCAGTGCAGGGCATAGGAACACATAGCTGAAATCCAGGTTGTGCAAAACATTTCATGATTCTCTCTGCAGGACCCTCTGTGGTCCACTGCAAGCTTCTCCCTTTCTGTTTTGTTTTTTTTTTTTTTTTTTTCCCCAGCCCAGGGTTACCAGGGCTTGACCATCTTTGTTTGCAGTGCAACAAATGAAACGAAACGTGACCTGCCTCATTCGGGTTGTCCTTCCTGCTCGAAGGACCAGCCTTTCCCAGATTTTTTGCTTCTACTGTCTCCATATTCCACTTGCCCTAGAGCAGCTCAGTGACATCCTCGGGGGCAGGTGACACTATCAACAGGTCTATACCTCTCCAGATCATGTGACAGAAATTATGAGACCTGGAATAGGAATGACCCAAAGCAATTGCCTCTGCATGGTTGCAGAATACAGTGTGTCCCTCCTGAGCCCAGCGCTGCCCTGCTTCACTTAACCTGGCACAGTCCTACTGCAGCTCCAGCACCCTCGTGAATCATTAACAGGTCAAGTCCAGCTCTTCCTGTCATGGCTTTTCCTTTCACGCCATTTTCTTTCCCAGTGCACAAATGTTTAACTCAAGCAGCAGACAGAAAAGAGTCAAAAAGACTTTATGTGAATCTGCATCTGCTGACAACATGGCAAACGTTGTCTGCCCTCCTGCTCTGACACTCCATTTCCTCCTGTTTCCTCCTTGTTCTTCCTTATAGACTGAGCAGTCTCTTTTGGGGTTTGCAATGGGACAACATAAAAGCATATCTCAGTCTTCTTCATGAATTTCCTGGCCGTTTGCCTTCAGTAGCACTCTGGTCATTCACTCACCTGCAAGAAACTGTCGTTCCTGTGCTTTGTTCCTTAGTGCTGGGTGGAGTTTTCTAATTCAAGGCTGGTCAAAGTAGGCGTGCACTGTAGAGTAGCCTCTGAGGTGGGACATAGACGTATGAAGAGGGCAGGAGGGAGCAGGCACAGGTGTAGGTAAGAGCAAGTCCATGTCCACAAGTGCCCGGCGCGAGGGCACAGCTGCTGATGGGGCCGCCTGGAGGAGTCTGTACTGCAGCAGTCTGTGTGAGAGCAACTGTGCTTTAACCAGGTCTGATGGGGCTTTACAAGAACTTGTTAAGGTGAGATTTTTCAACTATTTCTTGGTGTCTGGTATAGATGATCTGGTGCCCAGAACTGTATCCACTGCTCATGCTCAGCAGCCTGAACTGGGAGAGAATTTTTGTAAAACATGATAAAAATATAGATGCCAGTAAATTGCTCTGGTTCCTCCTGGAGACAGGAGCTGTTGGTTTGGCTTAGAGAGTAGTTCCTGCTTCTTCAGGCTGTCTTCTCAATGCCTCTTCTCAGCACCTGCCACTAGAAACAGTTATACTATCTGTTCGCTGAATGGGCAAAAGCTACTTCAAATTCTGCAGAAGCTGATCAAGCCAAATTAAAGACAAATTTTATGAAATTGTGAGCCACCATCAGTATCATCAAAGACCAGTGTCTGGGGCTTCCCTGGCAGCAGATCCTCTTTGCCACACTACTGCCGCTACAGCAGCAAGGGATCTGTACAGGTCTGGAGAGCTCCTCCAGACTAGCCTAGCATTCAGCCACAGTCTACACAGTGCAAGGTATTTTAGGCTGTGCTTTTACACCCCTCCCTCAGATATGCACAGATTTAACAAACCTTACTCTGGGGACATGCCACCCATGCTCAGGCTGGTTTGGTGGGTACCTCTCCCTGGGGCTGCTTTCTGCTTTCTGTAATGCTCTTTCTTTGCCAGGATCAAGCTGTTCAAAGGCCTCCGTGTGTTTCTGGAAAACATTAAAACTCTGCTTTTGGATTTTTTTGTTTTGGTTTGGTTTTTTCCCAAGACTCCAGTTGCTCAGGTGGGCTGATCCCAGTTCTTTGCATTTTGGTATGTGTGCTGTGGAAGACCCTAACATGGTGACACTGGATTGTTGTATTTTTTCAGTAGTTTGTTGTTCATCTATAGCGCTTTGAGATTCTTCTTGTTCTTTCTGCTTTGCAGTCAAATCCTGGTTCACCTCCGTGCCAGCAGACAGTAACAGTGTGCCTTTTTTGGTTCTGCAGCTGAAATTGGCTCAATCATTCTGGACTGATCTTTACTCTGCAGCTCTGTGAGAACTAAATATTTCACTTTTGCAGGGTGAAATGAACTGAATCAGTTATGAATCTAGAGGTTTGCTGTAGTGAAGATGTGGCTAAGCCTTAGTTTAGAAACATCCCGGCTGCCATGATCAAGAGATACAGTGGTGAAAAATAAGGATATGTAATTATTTCTTTTATTTCAAGATATGTCTGAAAGAAGCTCTACTGCTCTTTGCTGCTTCTCTGTCCCACTTCACCAGGCACACACAGCTCATTTCAGTCCTTGTCCCACTCCCTGTGGGACAGACTCGTCAGGGCAACTGTCATCACTACTTGTACAAGAGTGAAGAGGCAGTGAAGGCTATGGCCTCCCATGAGGCCATTTCTACCAAGAGCAGTCCCAAGGATGGTCTGCATACTGCTTCTCAAAAAACCTGAATCCCTTCTCTTAGACTATTCACAGATTTCCAGAGAAATAACAATTTCTGTGGGTTTAAATCTCCCTGGGCATCTTAATGCCAGTTTTCATGTCTGTTCAACGAGGTTTTTTTCAATTACTTGCTTCAAGCTATAGTCCAGGAACTCTGTCAGGAGTTAGAATAACAATATTAATGATGCCAGATGGAAGTGATATCATCAAAGTCAATTTGGAAGCCAGGTCTTTTGGTAAACACTGCTGTATTCATTTGCAAGGAGGAAGCTTATATATGACTGTTTTTTTTAATGACAGGCTTTGTTTGCAGCTCTTCCTAGGATTTGTCCAAATGTCAATTCGAATCAGATTCTTGTCAGACCTGAACACTACAGTCCATTTGTACAACCAAAAAAATCAGTGGTCTTCTGTCCAGGAGATCCGAGGCATGTCAGAATGCAGAGCCACAGCCTTGCCAGACATTACTAGAACAAGTCATGATGTGGTAGCACTTAAGCAACAATCAAGATGACTCATTGTGGTGGGTATTTTCCTGGTTCTGAGAAATTATAATTACTGCCTTATAAATCCTGAGAATAGCAGGTAGATTAGATAAACAAGCCAATTTATGCAAAAATGCTAGATTGCTAAACAATCCTAGTTGTTTAGCAGCAGTCACAGTACCCAGAAATCTAAACATCTGTGGTGCAGAAACTGAAATCAGGAGAGGAGGCACCTCCATGCAAATTAGTCTGAAAACTTCACTGCAGAGAGGAATCAAGGCAGGGAATAAGGCGGAAGTTAGGGAAGTTTTACCTGGGATGTTCATGCATTACCATGGACCCAGAAGATAACATGGTAAACACATAGTGGAGTAGCAGTATCTGCATTGTGCCCAACTGAGGCTAGTAAAGGATTTGAAGCACATCTCATATGAGGAATGGCTGAGGGATGTGAGGCTGTTTGGCCTGGAGAAAAGAAGGATCTGGGGAGACCATGTTGCTGTCTACAACTACCTGAACGGAAGATGTAGCAAGGAGGGGGGTCTGTTCTCCCTAGTGACTTGCAATAGAACAAGAGGAAATGGCCTCATGGAGGTTCCAGAGGAGGAATTTCTTTCCTGCAAGGGTTGTCAGGCATTGGAACAGGCTCCCCAGGGAGGTGCTGGAGTCACCATCCTTGGAGGGATTTCACAGGCGGGTGGATGTTGCACTGAGGGAAATGGTCTAGTGGTTGATAGGGCTGGGACAGCTGAAACAACTCTATGAATTTATAGCTCTGCTGCTTTAGTGGGGAGGCAGCTGCTGTGCATGGGCACAGCTGCCTCAATTCATGTGATTGTGGGCTGCACAAAAACTGGAAGGACTGAGGCTCAGTGATGCTCTGTCCAGGAGGACTTCCAGCTTGCCCTGCAGCCCTGAAGATCCTGCTCTCTCTATCCTGTCTGGCTGTGAAGCACCTGGAAGGAACTAGTATGGTTTTTTAACTCTAGATCACCTTGGGAAATGTAAAACAATTGCACTGCCCAGAAACGCCTGTCTCCACTGCAGCACAACTAAACTGCCAGCCTGGCACATGGTGACAAGGAAGCACTTTCATGCTGTCTATTGAGTCTGTCCCCAGGAAGTGGAAACCTACATCGTATTTTTGAATCATTCCAGCATAAAAAATAGTTGTAAGTGGTAGTCAGGGCAGGAGCTTACAAGAAACAATGTGGAACTGTTGCATTCTCCACAAAAACTTTTCTGTCTTTCCTTCATAAAAGTTGCCAATATAACATCTGCAGGGATTGTGTATGCTAAGTACAGATTTGTGTGTACTGACATTTCAATACACCAACTCTCAAACTTTGATAAAAGTATAGACACGCCTTTCAGTGATCTAAGACTGCATTAGAATGATTTACTGACAAATAGCGGTTTTCATAGAATGGTACGGTTTAGTTAAAGAAAACCTTCAACCCTGCAGTATTGATGTCCTTTCCAAGACAGTTTGTGCTGTGGTTGTCACAGTTATCACTGGTAGCGCAGCAGCTTTCCAAAATGATGAGCCTGCAGAGGGACTGTCAGGAGCCTGGTGCACCACATCCTGCCCTCTTCATGACTGTGTGATGCTCTGTCTCTGCAGGTCGCTTGTAAACATGGTGAAGCCTAGAGCGGTCCAGGTGCTCCTGATTCTGGCAGTTCTGTCTTTCCTTCTGATCCACTTCCACTTCCAACCCTGCAGCAACAATGCCCCTAAGGAAGAAAAACTTTCTCCAGTCCACATCCTCATTCTCTCCTCCTGGCGGTCAGGATCTTCCTTCACTGGACAAATTTTCAGCCAGCACCCCAGCGTCTTCTACCTGATGGAGCCTGGGTGGCACGTGTGGGTTACCATGTACCAGAACAGCGCCAAGGTCTTGCACATGGCAGTGCGGGACCTAGTCAGATCGGTCTTTCTGTGTGACATGTCTGTGTTTGATGCTTACATGTCTAGCCAAAAGAAAAAGTCTGATTTGTTTCAGTGGGAGACAAGCCGAGCCCTGTGCTCTCCCCCTGCCTGTGACTCATTCAGTCGCAGTGATATAATCACTGCAGACAATTGCAGAACAATCTGTGGCAAATACCCATTCAGCAAGGTGGAGGAAGCCTGTAAAACCTACAGCCATGTTGCCATCAAGGAGGTTCGGTTCTTTGACCTGAAAGTTCTCTACCCCCTTCTCACTGATCCATCCCTGAACCTCAAAATTATTCACTTGGTCCGTGATCCTCGGGCTGTGTTCCAGTCCCGAGAGAATACAATGTCAAACCTGAAACGTGACAGTAATATTGTTGTGGGGCCTCAGGAGGCAAAGGGAGAAACGGGACCCTACAACACAATGCGTGCCATCTGCGAAAGCCAGGTTGAGATTTACAAGGCAGGCAGGCAGCCCATCCCCAGCTTCCTGAAAGACCGCTACCTGCTGGTTCGCTATGAGGACATTGTCAGAGACCCACTAGCAAGGGCCGCTGAGATGTACAGGTTTGCAGAACTCAGTTTCACACCTGCGCTTCAGAAGTGGGTCCACAACATCACCCATGGGAGGGGGCAAGGAGCACATGCCTTCGCTACTGGATCCAGAGATGCCCTGAGAGTATCCCAGGCCTGGAGGACGTCCCTTCCTTTCGAGAAAATAGAAAAAGTGCAAAACGTGTGCAAGGATGCGATGGACTTGCTGGGCTATCAGCTCATTCAGTCTGAAGAAGAGCAAAAAAATATGTCGCTGGATCTTTTATTTGCCCACAACTCCTCTGCATAACAAATTCTGAAGGGAGAAAAGCTGCTCTCTCTGTACCTGAAGGATGCAGAGTGAACTGTTTACTAGAGCAAAAAAGGACGCATGTTCATGAATGTGCATGAAAATGAAGAGTGTGAGCATGGGTGTGCTATGCAAAGACAAGTGACACAGGATGCACTACTTTCTAAGCAGCACAGGGTCACTCTCCATGGCCCCTGGAGGCTCAGCCACAGCGCAGGCTGAAATGCTGCAATTCTGTTTTCCAAATTGAGTCCATGGTTTATGTGAAAAAGGAAGGACATGTTGGGGTGGAGCAAACAGAATGTCAAAGGAGTGGGACCAGAAAGCAGAGCTCAAACCACTCGCAGACCACAGCTAAATAGCGGTAAGACCCCATGGAGCAACTGCACTGCAGAGGAGAGGAGAGAGAAATGCAAGGGGAGTAAGAGAGCATTATTTGCCTTGCTGCCACCCAGAATACGTAACGGCAGAAGAGACACAAGGATGGCACAAGTCTTTGGCTTTTGGAAAGATCCTTTTTTTCTGGACTGGTTGAGTTTTCAAGCCCAGTTTTAATTTTGCTCCTTTCCTGTGCCTGGGCATCCAGCCTTGGTGGCAGCGTTGGGAAAATGTTTGTGTTCACTTACTATATAGTGGGATGAACAGAATAAACCAGTGATAGTTGAAAATAAAAACTCCTGGATTTGCATATGGGGATCCATTTCTGGGACTATAAGAATCTATTTTTTTCCCCACTGAAACAATTCTGTCTTCTAGCTTTTAAAACTAAGAATATTACCCTGAGAGTTCTCACAGTCCACGTGTGTGACTGAGAAGAATTCATGCTAAGGTTGAGACTGAAAAGGCAAGGTAAGGACACAGATTCCCTAGGTATAAATACTGGAATTGAGAAGATAGGTTTGTGGCAGTGGACTGAAAAAGCCAAGAGCAGAACGAGAAGTTGTCCTATTGAATTATTTGGTGAGAGTTTCTTGTCTTAGAGCAGAAGAACATTATGTTATGTTTAGTAGACTCTGCCATTCTCCACCATCTCCATTGTAGAAGCTGTGTTCCCACCTCCATTGGGAATATGTAGCTCTAACCTAAAGAAAATAATTATTTTTACCTGTTTTTAAGGGTGTTCCAGCTTGTTACCAGACTTGGAGACTGAAATGTCTACAAATACCTCTGTCTAAACATCTTCTCTCATGTGTCAATGGCAGAATCCCGTTAACATGAGTCTGTTTAACAGTGCATTCAGATATTGCTCCAAGAGATGGACTATTTCCACTACCCTTCAGCTAGCTGTCCTAAGGCAGAATCACAGGCATCAACAAGGAATGAGGCTCAATACGAGGATGTGCGTCCTTGGGAGAAGGTGATCAAGGCAAGGCAGGGCATTGGAGATGATCTGAGGAGGCTCCAGGCAGGATCAGAGCATTAAGGGCTATGGGAAGCTCTGTTCCCCTTCTTTCTCTGCCAATGTCCCCTCACACACACACTCTCATCCCCAGATCACTGTTTCTCCTTCCAGAACTCCTCCTCCCTATGTGCCCTGGCTGCAACCCATTGCCCTAAGACCCTGTTCGCCAGCTTCACTTATCATGCCAGCATAGCTCTGGAGAGGAGTGTTCCTATTAAATCTGCCAGAAAGGCATTTGGTGCCGACTGTAGAAATCTGACAATATCCACCTGGACAACTAGACCTCATTTGCATGTTATTAAAAAGTTGCAATATCTTCTTAAAAAGAGCAACATATACTGCTGAATTTTAAAACTAGTGGATAGAGTGACTGTGTTCATACTTTAAGGTGTATAGGCAAGAAACAGTGTCGAGCCTCTCCCTATTCTGAATGTTGACAGAGGATTCACCTGAACTGAATAGTAATCTCTAACAGTAGGAAGAAGGCTCTTCTGACAAACTCACAGCAGCTGAGTTGGGTTTTTTTTTTTTTTGTACCAATGAATTAATTAGGGTTTCCTTCTGTGCTGATTCTGATAAGGCAAGTAGCCTTCCAGACAGCTGCTAGCTAAAGGGTGGACCTATGGAATGAACCAATGAGTAGTTAAGTCAGCTCTGATACCCCACAGCAGCAGCCTAGAGAAGTAGGAGAGCTTTTCAGCCCAGAGGCAGATCTGTCATTGCCTTCGTTGGTGCAGACATCATCACTCCAGATCCTGTGTGTCCCTGTGGGTAAGAGACCATCCTGCAGCAGTTAGGATGAGAGCTGCAGGATGATTTGTGCAACAGCAAGCGATGAGTAGGGGAGGTTAACTGCCCAGCAAGGCAGCTCTAGAAGCAGACCTAGTCTTTGTTGGGAAAGACAATATAGGCAGGAAGGAGGAGCCTTTTATTTCAATTTCCATTACATTCAATATTATTGTTAATTATCTACCTTGCACAGACTGCTGTTTTGTTGCAACACTTCTCTTATCCATTAAATTGTATTTATTCAGATGTCCCTGTGTATTCTCATGCCTTGTAAGGGGTGAGTGGGCAGAAGCAGACCTGACCTTGTTACCCATTTAGCAAGGTTTTCCTGGTTTCTGGCTAAAGGACTAGTTGAATAACAGTATTTCCAAGGACTCTTTTGAAACGGAATCCAGGCATCTCTTTATGCTAAACATAGCCTACTACACTGAATTATGCAGATGCACTACTAAGTCTGTACACAGTACCAGCTGAATTTCTCTTTACAGCTGCTGCTGATTCCTTCAGCACAAAGTCAATCACTATCCAAACTTCACTTTGTCATACTTTTATTTTGGATGAAGCAATCAGCCCTGATCACCAGGACTAAAAACATTTTAAAGCAGCTGTGGATAATTACAGGATGTTTGATCCTCAAGGACGTGGCTTCTTTCTGGAGACCATGAGGACAGGGTTCCTCTAAATATGAACCCTATTGTTTAAAACAAATCTGTTATTCTTAGTGGTTGGAGAGACTTCAGGTGCTATTTCTGTGACTTTTCAGAGTCTGTCGTCTGTAAACTTGAATAATACCGATTGAATTCAAAAGAGGCAGATATCAGTCTTGTGTTGTGTAAAGGTTTCAAGTTAGAAGCATAAAAGAGAAATCATAAGTTGTGTACAACACTTGGGCTTTAGTGAAATTTACAGACCACCTTCTACCATAGCACTGTGGATATCTGTATTTCTGGAGTTAAACCCCTAATCCCTGCAAAGGGTGGAACATTGCATATTATGGAAATTGTAGCCTTACTACTAGGATCCTGTTGTTGAATGACAAAATCCATGCTGAACAGGCAGCACTGGCATTGTGGTAGTAAGTCCGCTGAAGACAAGGTGTCTTCCTTTACACTATGTTTATGCAAGCTTAGAGCAGGCAGAAAAGTAGGACTTAACGCTGCACCAGAGAAGCACAGAGCTGGTTTTTCATGTAAGGTCCCTTTGAAACAGACCTTAAACAACAAGCTGCTAAAAGCATGGAGTTCAGATGTCTGTTCCTTCTGAAGCCATAGTGAAGAGCTGCCTACCTTAAGTGCCAGGAACCTTTTTTTTTTCTGAGCAAAATATAGACTCTTTTCAGTACACTGCTAATTATGTCTCTACATTAATCAATGTCAGCTTGAGTGGTGAAAGCTTTATTATAAATACTTGTTTAAAGTGGACTCAGTCTATCCCATGTATCAAATGTTTAGCTGGACAAAAACCTTCATAATGTTTCCTGGTAAACAAAGGACATAAAAGTAACATCTGAGGCATTTTCTTAATGTACTGGTTTTGAAAATTGCTTTAATTTCTGCTTCCTAAGCTTAATCAGAGAAAAATTAGAACTGTTGATTTCAGTGTATCTTTACTACACTCCTTTAGCTATGATTCCTCAATATACCAGTTGGTAAGATTTTATTTTTTCTGGAAGGACCAAACCCATACAGTGTGGCCAAACGAAAATTTAAATGCAAGCAAAGATGACATAAAATACTTTTTGATGGAGGAAAAAAGCCAACCAAAACTCCCCCAAGCTTTCGAGATGGTGAGCATGTTTGAAACTACGTCTGCATCCTTTGACATGTGCATAAAACAAAGAACATGGAAGTCTGTTTAGAAACAAATGTCAAGTTTCTATTGTGCAAGTTCAGAAGAGTAAACTCTGCTTTTATGAGTGAAGTGTAAGATGGAGAAGTCAGTAATCAAAGGGACATTTAAAATCTGACTCTAGTATTCCTGTCTGTTACTCTTCAACCTGATGCATGCAATCAGTTCTTTACTTCAGTTACGAAAGGCCAGAACTAATTTTGATGAATGCTGGCAAAATCTAAAAGGAAGCAAATAGTAAATACCCAAATTCCAGATATAGTTTGCAGTATTTCTGCCTCTGAAATTGTCTTTAACTAAAGTTCTGGAGTGCACATTGCCACTCTCCTGACCCTCTCAATATTTACAAATATTGCTGCTCCAGGCAGCAATAGGAAGACTTCTTTGAGCTACAAAGAGCATTCCTGACACTCCCAGATACTACAGGGACCTGATATGAACACGGAAACCTAAACCACCTCCAGCACATTGGAAAAAAAATGCAACTGTGTCTTTCATAAGACAAAGCAGAGAAAGAAAGGATTTTTATGGTAGAAGGCAGAGCCAGAATTCCCTGAAGCAGAACCACAGGACACACTGACATCACATCTCCAGGACCTTTTAACAGGAAATGTACTAAGTGACTGTGCCTGCACAAGCAAGAGTGTACCTGTAGGTAAGTGAGCAGTGCCTTTCAGGAGTTGAGAACAGATGAAAGAGGGCAACCTTGAGTAAGCTGTGCTCCTTGTTCCTCAGTTCCTGCACTTGCTGACTGCACAAAGTGCATGTGGAAAAGTTTTTGGTGTTAATGTTTTCGTATGATTCTGCACAGGTAAAAGCACTATGGGCAAAGTTTACATTGCCCAAGTGCCCTGACTTAAGACAATCTCACTCTTATAATGTGTTACTTAGAACTATAAAAAGGTACAATAAGCTTTACATCTGATGCTTTCATGTTGCAGCCACTTACGTGTTCTACCTGACTTTGAATTCTTGAGGAGTTTTTGTTTAAGAAAGATCACTGAATTGTGAGGTTACTGTGTTGCTGAGATGCGTACACCACCCAAGCTAGAACAGGAGATTTTTGGCTGCAAGAGGTGATGGGTCTCCTGTTCATCAGCTGTCCTTGGATTTCAAATCCAGCTGGTAGTTTCCAATTAAAAAACCCAACAAACCAAACAAACCTTACTTGCTACGTTGTCTTGCACTCTCTCATTAAGTGTTTGTTTGGTCTTCCGTACAAGTCTTAAGAAACCGTTCTGAACAGAATTAATGTACCAAATAACACTAACTTTTGCAGCAGGAATGACCTGACTGGTGAAGCACTGTACAATCCAAAACGGAGTTTTGGCATTTATTTGGTTAGATTGGTTACCTCCCCAAATAGTCAGTTGGTATTTCAGGACAGCAATTTTCTGAAGTAGCAGTTTCATTATATCAAGTTATCATTGACTTTTAATATAATTTGAATTTGGCTTAAAATTCGCAAGTTTGAGTGCTACAGTACAATAAGCAAAAGAAGAGGAATTATAATAATAAAAAATGTTTCATCAGCCTATTCACAGAACGTATGAATTCCAGATTTGCAGGACTGACTTCAAATAACATTGAAATAGTGACCAGAGCACAATTTCAGTCTGAAAGCATACAGTTTTTCAGCCTGTGACTGTATAGTGGCAATGGTGTTCACTGAAACGTGACATAGGTGGTAGATAAAAGTTAAGAAAAGAGTGCTCAGAGTTGATTTGCTTATGTCCTACTTCAACTATGGCACATGGCTCTCACAGCTGGTCTGATTTTTCCAACTAGATTATATATGTGGTCTGGTAAAAGTGCTACTTTGCCTGGATTAAAGCTGTGACTTCAATCTATAGAGATATAAGAGGGGGCAGAGCTATTAGTCATTTTTTAAATCATTCAGTAAGATGGCGAAGTTAACGTTATGAAACAAACTCTGCAATATTAGCGCTGGAGAACACGTGCTGGAAGTGATAATAAAAACTGAGATGACTGTCTGCCAGCCTGAGGTTTTAACTGACAATGTCTGTAACGTGAGGTTGAGTATTATAATGTCACAGTGACCTTGGGATATTCCCAGTACGCATGGCAACTCTGAGACATCTCTGCATTCACGTATGACAGCAAGTGCCTCATCTTATGGCAAACATGTTCTGGATCCCTCTTTTTTAACAGTTATATTTTTCTTTGACCATCTGCTGCTAATCAAGGTTCATGAACCAAAGAAATACACCTTAATGACAGCTGGCAGAGCAGGTTATTAAGCAATCGCCCACACTGATACATGACAGAGAGCAGGCTTCCATTGTGCAGCAATAATGTGTTACAGGTTAAAGCACTTAATGTGACTGTCTGATGCTGGTGCCAACCCTATTCACAATCCTTGGCATGCAGCAATGCACACGCAGGACTGTCAGCTGGTTTATATAGTAGAAAGCAAATTTTCAGTTATAACTTGGTACTGTATAGAACCTCTCCACCATTTTCTACTTTTAAATCTTTAGTGTACACAGTACTATAGATAAAAATTAAATACAAAATAGGCCTTTTGCCAGAAAAAAAACCAGCACTTCTGAAACTTCAGAATGTTGCATCAAATTTTCCATTGCAATTCTGAAATGACTGAGTCTTTTTAAGCTCCTGCTGCAGT
Source organism: Urocolius indicus (assembly GCA_013401255.1). Lineage (NCBI taxonomy): Eukaryota > Metazoa > Chordata > Aves > Coliiformes > Coliidae > Urocolius > Urocolius indicus. Next base: position 49,885 of record WBNH01000959.1, on the reverse strand, counting down.
CCTAGATCAAGCATTCCCCTATGATTTGTTATCTAACTTTTCCTGAATGCTACCCGCTTTGCTACATTTTCAGTTCCAAATTTTGCTACCAATTTATTTCTGACACTTTCATCATCTTTTTGTAATTCCAAATCATCCTCTCTGCTCCATACAGGGTATCCATCCAAGCGCCGCCCCGTTTGCAGGAAGTATAAAGTCGTCTCCACTTCACCAGTGTTTTTCAGAAAGGCCTGTGTAACAGTGAATAGGTCCAAACCAAACCGCTCCATGAACTGCTGCATAGTTTTCACTACTTCTCCCACTGCACTGGAAGAAGAGCACGTGCTTGTCGGTCGGTTTTCCGTTTGAGTGTCAGGGTGAGCAGAGTCCTCTGGTCCAGTTTTCAAACCGGACGCTGTTTGTCCGACAGACTTTCCATCTTGTATAGAAAGTTCTTCTGAAATATCTGAAGTGTCACTTCCTGACTAAAAGTAAGAGGAGTTACCAATTAAGGCATGGTGTTTCCTGGCAAGCTGCTTTGACCGCCACCACCCAAGCATCTTCTGCTGTGACTCTACAGCAATCACCAGGCATAGTAAAATTCAGTGACAGCACCGAAGGCGTCTGTGTTAACTAGCACATACAGCATGACAGAAAAGCAAGAAATATAAAGGGAGAATTTGAATAAAGTATAAAAGGCAAGACTAAATGTTAATGCAACTCCGGGAATGCTTTATGCCTGGGATGAAAGGATGACTTTCAACTGCCAATACAGCATTTAATGTGACGACACCGTCACCCCTAGATAACTTGGACAGGGCACCAAACTGAGAGACACCAATCATCGTAAGCCAATCGTGTAGCTCAAGGCTCACGTGAAGCCGCGGCAGAAGGGATGTCGTCGTTGTGCTCAGACGCTTAAGTCTGGGCGGACCGCTCTCGGGGTAGCGTGGCGCGCAGCGGCAGCTGCGGCAGCGCTGGCACTGGCCGTGCTAACCTCGAACGCTTACCTCCGTGCTCTCGAACTCGCGGTTCGCTGCCTCAAACAGACCCGTGCTGTGCGCCGGCCGCTCCGCCGGTCGGGGCTCTGCGGGAACAGGCGCGCATGGGCTCGCGATCGGCCCCGCCCCCCCCAGCGGCCGCGCGCGCGGCTCACCCCCGAGCAGCGGCCGCAGGTGGCGCAGGTAGCGGTGGCGCATGGCCTGCCAGCTGTGCCGCGTCAGCCCGTCCCGCNAGGCGGCGGGCGGCGAGGCGGCGGGCGGGGCGGGCAGCCGGAACGGCTCCAGCGGCAGCCGCCGGTTGCGCTCCACGCACTCCGTCACGTAGTCGGTGGAGACGGCCCCGCCGGGCGCCGTCTCGCCGGGCTGCGCCAGGAGCACGGCTCCCGGCTCCTGCACGCGGCACAGACGGCCGCCTCCCGCCAGCACCAGGGGCGCCAGGCGCAGCTTGGCCAGCCCCGGCCGCACGTAGAACCGCATCGGGCTCCCGTCGTCCCACAGGAACAGCGACCGGGAGCGCGCCGCCGCCCCGCGCCCGGCCATCGCTGCCCCGCGCCCGGCCATCGCTGCCCCGCGCTCTGCCGCTATCGCCCCGCGCTCCTCCATCGCCCCGCGCTCCGCTATCGCCCCGCGCTCCGCCATCGCCCCGCGCTCCTCCATCGCCGCCCCGCGCTCCGCCATCGCCGCCCCGCGCTCTGCCATCGCCCCGCGCTCCGCCATCGCCGCCCCGCGCTCCTCCATCGCCCCGCGCTCCGCTATCGCCGCCCCGCGCTCCGCTACCGCCCCGCGCTCCTCCATCGCCGCCCCGCGCTCCTCCATCGCCCCGCGCTCCTCCATCGCCCCGCGCTCCTCCACCGCCCCGCGCTCCGCTATCGCCCCGCGCTCCTCCATCGCCGCCCCGCGCTCCTCCATCGCCCCGCGCTCCGCTATCGCCGCCCCGCGCTCCGCTACCGCCCCGCGCTCCTCCATCGCCGCCCCGCGCTCCTCCATCGCCCCGCGCTCCGCTATCGCCGCCCCGCGCTCCGCTATCGCCGCCCCGCGCTCCTCCATCATCGCCCCGCGCTCCTCCATCGCCGCCCCGCGCTCTGCTATCGCCCCGCGCTCCTCCATCATCGCCCCGCGCTCCTCCATCGCCGCGCAGGCGCGACCGCGCCGGAACAACGTCCCGGGGCTGGAAGATGGCGGCTGCGAGCGAGCGCGTGTGCGAGGCGGCGGACACCGAGTCGCGTCTCAGCAAAAAGTGAGGGTGTGCGGGCGGGCAGGCGAAGCCGCGCCGGGCTGGGGAGGCGAGCAGAAGCGAGTGCCCGGCTGCCCCGGCTGCCCCGGCTGCCCGGCGCCCGCGGGCGATCCGTCGCAGCGCGCCATGCTGAGCCTCGGCGCCGCGCGGCTCGGCGGCTGCGCCAGGAGGGCCGCGCCCGCGCTCCGGCGGTGCCAGGCGCTTCGTGACCGGAGCAGGTCGGTGCTTTGCGGCCTGGCCGGGCCCGCCTCTTTCCTCGGGAAGGCCCGGCCGGCGGGGCCGGGAGCCGCGGGAGGAAGCCGGGAGCCGGGCCGCGGAGGTGGTTTCGGGACCTCGAGGTAGCGCCCGGCGTGTCTTTCACTGGAGAGTTTGCCTTGTTTGTATGCCACGCGCGGTTGCTGGGTTCTAATGGACATAAGCGGCCTGCGGAAGATCCTTGGGCACGTAGACACCTGTCCTCGAGTCTGTTTATGTAGCGTCTAATTCAGTTTTAACTTTCTCTGAGTTTTTGTATTTCATAAGAGATGAACTAAAAGAATTCTCAGAAGAAAATGCTTAAATACGTTTAAGAATTATTTTGTCTTTTGGGCAGAGCGAGAGAAATGACAGTACGTTATTTGTACTGTAAGATTTTGGCAGGACACTGCCAAATGTTTCCCTGTAGAAGTGTCAAGAGTACCTAGTGCATCTGGTTTCCTTCTCTTTGACAGTGAACTGAAGAGACGTTTAAAGGCTGAGAGAAAAATAGCTGAAAAAGAAGCAAAGCAGAAAGAGCAAAGTGAAAAGCATTCAAATAAGCTTTCCTTGACTTCTGACTCTGAGAATAACATTGGTGCTGATGAAGAAAGCTTGGATCCAAATGTGAGCGTCTGGCCTCATGCTTAATTACTGTTCTGAGAATAAATGTTATTGATTCACACTGATGTTTTATTCAAGGGGAACTAAATGGCTAAAAGAGGAGAGACTTACATATTCCTGCATATTTGACAGCTGTGTTTTAATTTGCAACCTTTAAAATATTCTCAATTTCTAACAAAGTTGTTTGGTTTTTTTTTCTGGTGACAGCAATACTACAAGATCCGTAGCCATGCAGTCCAGCAGCTGAAGGGCACCAGTGAAGATCCCTATCCCCACAAGTTCCACGTGGACTTGTCTCTCTCAGATTTTATAGAGAAGTACAGTCACCTACAGCCAGGAGATCAGCTGACAGATGTTACAGTGAGAGTGGCAGGTAAAGGCTTATACAGCACCCAAAGCTCCTGTTGTGTTTTGTGCAGTGGTATTAATTTTGAGACTTAACTGCTTCTCTTTCATGGTCGGTAATCAGTTCAGAGCTGACAGTCTTTCATCCGAGTGACAATACTGTGACTTGTGCCCCTGTATCCTTTCTACTATGGACGCTTTTCCTGATGTGCTGCATGCTTTGATGTTTAGGTCGAATCCATGCAAAGCGTGCCTCTGGAGGCAAGCTGATTTTCTATGATCTTCGTGGCGAAGGGGTCAAGTTGCAGGTCATGGCAAATTCCAGGTAAATAGAGGCATTCCCCGTACCGTTCTAAACTGAGCTGCATTCTGGGGCCTAGAGATCTGTATTTGGACATTCTGCACCTTTGTGTCTGCTTAGGCTGTTTGTCTCTGGGTTGGCCAAGACAGCTGGGTAATGTTTTGCTTAGGAAGTTGTGGTTGGCTTCTGTGATAGAATAATCTTCTTTTTTAGAAGAATTTGCTCTGTTGAGAGTCTTGCAAGACAGCTTAGAATGTCGAATTTAAAACAAATGTACTTACATTGGTTTTGTAATTACAGGCTCTACAAATCTGAGGAGGAATATTTCCGTATTAACAACAAGCTGCGTCGTGGGGACATTATTGGTGTAGAGGGGAATCCTGGGAAAACCAAAAAAGGGGAATTGAGTATTATTCCTTATGAAATAACTCTGTTGTCTCCATGCCTGCACATGTTGCCTCATCTTCACTTTGGCCTCAAAGATAAGGTACTTGTCGTGCTTGCCACTCTTGGCAGGCAATTTTGACAGATAAGTGTGAGTGCATCACCTGTTGTATCTGCTGATGGTATCAGTCAGTGAAGGATTGTTAGTTTTGTTGTGCTGTTTTTTTCCTTTGCTGGCATGTGCTGTCTAGCTTGTTCTAATGATACTTGTCCTTTTCAGGAAACAAGGTACCGTCAGAGATACTTGGATTTAATTCTTAATGATTATGTGAGGCAGAAATTTATAACCCGTGCAAAGATCATTACTTATATTCGGAGCTTTCTGGATGAGTTGGGCTTCCTTGAGGTGAGGCTTCAGTGTTTGTTTCTGTCTGCATACTTGAATATAATGGATACTTCTCAGCTTCCAAAATGGTTTATATTGAGGCTCACACGCAAAGTATTTACAGAAGTGAGAATAACTAGCTCAGCATGGTGTTTAATGCAATGGGAACCATTCCTTTCCTCTCTTTCAAAGTGAAAACTATTCCTCAGTTGGTGAAGTTATGACTTAGGAATCAAGGTACTACTTCAAATTACTGCTGGTCTTTCCTTATTTCAATAAATGAAGGTGGGCATAACATTTCTCAAATGGTGCCTCTGAGGGTAAATGCAGGTTTTATTTCCTGAAAGTAAAATTGGCTTTATCTTAAGATCTGTTGTGAGTAGCATATGAGAAAATAATAATACCTCTACACTCTGTCGTACAGCGATTCTTGGTTGTACTTGGCAGTTAGCAGAAAACCTACAGCTTGATGTAGTTTATTTGCAAGTGTATTATCAACTGCATCTGAAAAAGCTGCCGGTGGAGATTCTTTGAGAGCAGTGGGAATCTGAACCTGTGCTTTATTATTTCTATGTAATAGCTTTCGTGTATCTCTTCGGTTTGGTTTGAGTTTTATTCCAAATAATTCTTAAACTAAGAGATTTTACTGTTTTGATACTAAAAAAGGATCAGAAGAGTCCTTCTCAATTTTTATAGAGTTTTGACTCCTTGGAGTAATGAAGTTACTGAGAATGTTTGGAATAAAACAAAAGGCAACGAAGTTTGGGAATGGCTTGCTATACACAGAATGCAGTCTGGAGGTCTGCACGCTGCCTCTGGTACAGCCCAGGATGTAGCTGTGAGCACCCATTGCCAGCTCGTGTCCAGTTTTTTGTGCAGCAGTACCCCCAAGTCCTCTCGGCAGGGCTGCTCTCGGTCCCTTCAATCTCCCAGGCTGTACTGATACGGGGAATCACCCTGATCCAGGTGCAGGAGCCAGCACTTGGCCTTGTTGAGCTTCATTTTTTGCAGGGTAGACGGGTGGTTTTGTGACAACGCCACAGCCCGGTTCGTGGCTTTGATAACATGAACCCAGCAGGTTGACATTCATAGTAAACATAAATGGTTCTTTATAGCAACACATAGTTTAGGTAACTTGTCTTTACTGACTGCATGAGAGAAGTGCTCTTTAGTTCCAAGTTGTTTTCACTTACTGTAATGTCAAACAATAAACAAAATACAAACATTTATCAAAGCTGGCTGTGGTTTGTTTGCTTCATCTACAGAGTTTTGATTTAGAATCACACTCTAGCATCAAGGCACTGAGGTAGGAGCCTCTAAATATTTATGCCACTGTTATTTTTCTTGATTTGTTGTTTTACAGGTTGAAACTCCTATGATGAACGTAATTCCAGGTGGAGCCATGGCAAAACCTTTTATCACGTACCACAATGAACTCGATATGAATCTATATATGAGAATTGCTCCAGAGCTTTACCATAAGGTAAAATATAAGCCCCTCATGGCTAAGGCTACATTCTTCAGACTCTTGTGGTCTTATTCTAAAAAAGTAAATGTATCAGAAACAAGGATTATTCTTGAAGAAAGGTGGACTCATTGGATTGGAGGAAACAAAATGTATCTTGAATGAGCTGTGTAAGGTTGGGTTGCAGCTGTGCGTGTTTGAGCTCTCTTCAGTTATTTTGAAAAAGTGTGTTTACAACAATTTTCTTTTGTTTAGATGTTGGTGGTTGGAGGCATGGACAGAGTATATGAAATTGGGCGCCAGTTCCGGAACGAAGGAATTGATTTGACTCACAACCCTGAGTTCACAACTTGTGAATTCTATATGGCTTATGCAGACTACCATGACTTAATGGAAATTACAGAGAAGTTGATTTCAGGTGCTGTATGCGATGTTGGTTGAAAGAGTAAGAATCTCTAGAAGAATTGCATATTATGTAGCGTGCTCTTCTTCTAAACTTCAGATTTTTTTTTGTAGGGATGGTGAAAAATATTACCGGCAGTTACAAGATCACTTATCATCCAGATGGTCAAGATGGACAGGCCTATGAGATAGATTTTACCCCTCCCTTCCGGCGAATTAGCATGGTGTATGATCTGGAAAAGGTCCTAGGAGTGAAATTTCCATCAACTGATTGTTTTGAGTCTGAAGGTTAGATGCTGCATATGAATGTCCTGTAATTTTTCCTTAACAGGAAGAGCACAAAAGGTCATGAGTTCTCAGCCTGGAGGCTGTCAACTGCTTTTATGAGGTGGTACTAGCACACTAGGGATTGTATTTCTCTGGTTTTGTCTGTTATCTGAGAGTGCAGAAAGAAGCCTTGGAAGGTGGGGGGGGAGTTCTGGCCCAGCTTTTTATTTGTAATTTCTTCTCTCTTTGGTGCAGTTGGGTGTTCATGGCTGTGACCACAGGTTAGGAGTATGATTACTTTGTGCTGTATTCGAAATGTGTATATGTGCTATTATTTTGTTCCTGGAATCCATAGCCATAAGAAAACAAATGAATATACTTAGAGATTTTTTTTTGTTTTCCCCAAATCATAATGTCCCCCAGTCCTCTGGGGTTCTGCTTAAAGTGTTGTCAAGTTTCTGAAATATAAAATAGCATATTTTAGTGTAAACTGATTAAAAACATCATTTTTGTGGATTGACATTTAAACTCAGGTTTTCCATAATGTGTGCTATTAAAATGTCATAAATCACTCTTAAGACACATGAAGGATGCAGAAAGTAAAAAACCACTGTTGCCTGGGTGGCTTTTCTGATTTTCTTCTACAACAATTTCAGAAACTCGCAGGTTCTTCGATGACCTTTGTGTGGAGAGAAATGTTGAGTGTCCACCACCCAGGACAACAGCCAGGCTTCTTGACAGAGTAAGTAAACGTGGTGTTTTTATGATCTTGAGGTCTTTGAGGATTAATCTACAACAGACTTTTCAGAGAAACAGATTAGCTGCATCTGAGAAACACATGGAAATGCACTTCAGCTGTTTCTGTATCACACTGAGAAAACTTGGTCAATTTTTTTTTTTATTGTCTACACCAAAATGTAATATACTGATGCCTGCTTCACGTGAGCTTCATGTGAGCATTAGAGAATTTTAGTTTGATTTATTGTGCTTAAAACAGATCTGCTTCATCTTATGTCAGTTTTGTCTGTAGGTTCTGTGCATTTGTATGTACCTTGACAAACTGGCAGGCTTACCATATAGTTCTTCCATCAACTCTATTTATAGCTAAAATACTGTCTGATAGCTAAGAACGTATACAAAGTAACAAAATTCTATTTGGACACTGCAACAAAGGCCAACAGGAAAAGGAGGAGAAAAACAGCTATGTCACTTTTCTTATCGAACTTGGACACACACACTGTTGACAGCATTACCATCGTCAGGAATTATTGGCTGGGAAATTGTTCAGTTTCATGGCACTTTCTTCAGTAACAACAAGGGGGAAGTAGGATGCTTGTGGGAGGCAGTGCTAGGAAAAATGATACTGTGCTCTACATAATGGTTTTGCTTTTGTTTTCCCAGTTAGTTGGTGAATTCCTGGAAGTCACTTGTATCAACCCCACTTTCATCTGCGATCACCCGCAGATCATGAGTCCTCTAGCCAAATGGTAAAGAGTATGCGATACAGTGTGTAACTTTTGAACCCTCTAGTCTTACTTTTTTTTTTTTTTTTTAAATAAAAGGAAAAAAAATTAACAAGTGTGAAAACAGAGGTTTTGATGTTGCATTCTAGTTTGTAATAGGCTGCCCAGGGTGGGTGTGGAGTCTCCTTCTCTGGAGGTTTCCAAACCTGCCTGGACACGTTCCCGTGTGACCTGATCTAGGTGGACCTGCTTTGGCAGAGGGGTTGGGGCTGGACGATCTTTAAAGGTCCTTCCCAACGCCCACCATTCTGTGACTGTGAATTCTGACACTAGCCAAGACGGGAACCCATCGTCCAGTGAAGAAGTGTGCTGATGCTTATTAGTTTCTAGTTCTGACAGCTTTTGCTGCTAAGGTGTAGGCAGTCCTCCTGCGGTAATGTACATGCTCTTTGCTTCTGTAGAGATGCTTATTTTAAGGTATGGTTGTTTTGCCTTTTTCACATAGGCATCGCTCTCATCAGGGACTGACAGAACGCTTTGAACTCTATGTGATGAAGAAGGAAGTGTGCAATGCATACACAGAACTTAATGATCCTTTCTGCCAGCGGCAGCTTTTTGAGGATCAGGCAAAGGTATGGTGTGCAAATAGTGAATCAATGATACAGGCACATGAGCAAAGAGTATTTTCTAGGGTTATTCCAAATCTGTCATTATTCTCTACCGCTTTTGAAAAGGGTTGTTACTACTTCCAAGTGTTTCTCACTCAAAGCCCGTCATTAAAACTTGATTCCTTTCAATGGAATTTTGCTCTCTAAGGTAAACAAGCCTGAACACTGGTAAAAAAAAAAAAAAACCTCCTGTGTTCATTATTATGACTTTTGGCACTTGGAGGCTATGATATACCATCTCAGTGTTGCGTTTTCTTAATCTTTTTACTTCAATCTTTTGCCTTTAATATTTTTACAAAGGACCTGGGCCTCTGTCTAAAAAGGAAACCTAAGATCAGGAAGGAATTAAGCCTAGGGCTATTTTGGAAAGCACCTGTACAAATTACCTCCACAGGTGCTGAGATTCCTTCATCTCTTACTCTCTTCTGCAGCTTTATAGGGCTTTGGTCTCATCAGGTACATTACTGTTACAAATACCAACATTGCTTCTCGTTGCTAAGGGTTAGCACAAGCGGTACTACCCAGCTCTGTTCAACCTGCCTTTTACTAGTAATTCTCTCATTTAGGCAAAAGCCGCAGGTGACGATGAAGCCATGTTTATCGATGAGAACTTCTGCACTGCTCTGGAGTACGGCCTTCCTCCCACAGCCGGCTGGGGCATGGGGATCGACCGCTTCACCATGTTCCTTACAGATTCCAGTAACATCAAGGTAAGCGCTACAGACGGCCGCGCCCGCTGCTGGCTGTGTCCCAGAACAAGGATGAGATTCTGCGAAGCAGAACCGACACGGCAGCCCTTTGAGAGTCTTTAAGACGAAGAACTCCCCGGTTGCTCTTGCTCAGCAACCCCCGCACAGCCCGCGGGCCCGCTCACGGCCTCGCTTTCCGCAGGAGGTGCTTCTCTTCCCTGCCATGAAGCCGGAGGACAACAGGAAGGAGGCGCCGTGCGAGCCGCCTGCCGAAGGCACCTCGGTGTGAAGCGGGGCGGCGCGGACCGTGAATAAACGCAGCGCTCAGCCGCCCGTGTCCGTGTCTCTGTCTGCGCCTGCGCGGAAGCCGCGGCTGCTCGCGGCGGCGCGTGCGCGGGAAGCGGCGGCGCGTGCGCGGGGCTGTAGCCGGTGCCGGGGCTGTAGCCGCCGCCGCCGCCCGGCGAGGAGCCGCGGTACCGCGAGCCCGGAGGGTGGGGACCCGCGCCGGGGCGTGCGGGGGAGCGCCGTGTCAACAGGGTGGAGGCCCGGAGGCCTCGGAACGGGGGCGCGGTGCACGCTGTTGGCCGCTGCAGAGCGGGAGCCGCGGGAGCCCAGCAAACTTTCCTGCTGCTGCACTGGTTGTCCCAAACCCGCCCGGATGCGTTCCTGTGTGACCAGAGCTCGGTGAACGAAAGAGGTGATGCGGTTAGGCCTTGGATCTTGGAATGTGGTGCAGGAAGGCATCGTGCAGAACAAGGTGGCGGGGTGTGAAGGGATGAGTGTTGTTAGTCGGTGTTGTGATGGAATCCAATTCTATTTAGAACCCGCACTTGCATCAGGAGCCATGTTGTCAGCTGATGAAATTGCTGAGCTATGTTACCTGCATTATAGGACCAAACTCCCTAAGCAGGGGAAACCAGATCCAAGCAGGGAATGGACTTCACTGGCAGCTGTTGTCAAAGTGGAGTCTGCAACCCAAAGAGAAGTTCTTGCTAGTCCAGGGAATCTGCAGGGTAAGAAGGAGTCATGGGGATCGGAGTGGGAGGAGGGGAAGGGGGAAGAGGAGGTGACTGGTCAGTCCTTGGTGCTTGTCTTTTAAAATAGCTTTTTAAAAAAAACCCGACACCCTTTCCTGTCCTATTTCTGTCTCCACTCAAATAGTTTGCTCTGACTGTTAAAGCTGTTACAGCTTCTGTCTGTGTGGAAATGTTTATAGTGCTGTTTGTTCTTCTCAGACTCTTAACTAAGAAAATTAAAGCCTGTTCAATAAGTGACAAAAGCCTAGGCAGGAGCCGAATTTCTAATGTAATCTCTTATAAAATGTTTGGCTAGAATGTTCTCAGTTTGCTCTTGTTTAACAGACTGCATTATTAACATTGTGTTTCTGTATCAGTTCACCATCATCTTCTCTCATACTGGCTCTTTGATGTTCTCATGAAGATTGCATCCCTTGCTTCCCACTTACATGTCTGAAGAGTCTCATGCCAGTGTCCACTAGCATATGCCCAGTGGGGTTGTTGGGGTCTCCTTCCTCGGAGATCTTCAAGACCCGCCTGGACATGTTCCTGTGCTACCTGATCTAGGTGAACCTGCTTCTGCAGGGGGGTTGGACTGGATGATCTCTAAAGGTCCCTTCCAACCCCACTATTCTATGATTCTACGTCCTGTAGATCGGTACTAACATATCAAACCTGTATTGGCACTCCTGCTATGGAATCGTAGACTTTTCCTAGTACTTCTCCGTATTGTATTCGGACCTCTAGCTGATACAGTTTCCCATCTGGAATGCTACATGGCCTGCCTCTTTGTTCTTTCCCATCTAAACAATGTCCTGTGTATTGTCTTACCAGAGTGACCATATGAGAGCAATGCTTTTGGCCACAGTTCATTGTTTTGTTTCTTGTTTCAGTAACAAAGGAAGTTGTTGCTATGGGAACTGGAACAAAATGTATTGGCCAAAACAAAATGAGAAAAATGGGTAAGTATGATGTAAAATGCAAGAACGGACTACCTATGCTCCATCTTTCTTGCTGCTGTCATAGAATCAATGAAAATGTCTCAGGCATTGAGCTGAGACTTCTGGATTGAAGACAGAAGTGTAAGGCAGACTTTGCCTTGTCAAGAAGAGAGAGGCTTAGGCAGCCCGAACGCTCCCTTAAAAGTTCTGCTGCATTTGCTGCCTTGAAGGTGAATACATACGGAAACGTGTAGCTTAGGTACTGAATCTGCATATCCAAATATTTAATAAATAAAAGCAAACCAGATCGTAAGCAAAATAATAGTGCTTCAGTCACCTGTTATGGTCAAGTTTTATCGTGGTCTGATGCAAAAGATACCACTTCTGAATTAGGATAGAGGTGACACCAGAAAGGTACTGGCAGGTGTTTTTTCACTTACTGTGTATTCTCCAGCTAGATAGTTTTAAATGTCTTTACAATAAATGTGTGGGATTCGTGAGTGACTCCTCACAGCTACCTTTTCTTACCATTTTTTGCAGGAATTTCCTTGTCCGTTGTTTTATTCAGAACATATCTGACTCTTCTCCTAGGAGATGGGGAGAAGCCTTAGTAATTAAAGCTGAAAAAATGACTAAGGAGAAAAAGTGTTTGTGACTATGTAGGTACAGTGCTTTCTGCCTTCTTTAGGCTTCAGATGAGCAGCAGGTGGGATAAACAGTTTTGCATGCATCAGTGTTAAACTTTGAGAACTGTTGAAAAAGACTTTGATCACCTGCCCTTTTAATCCCGAAATAAAAGCTGATGTGCAGATCCTGTTGTTTACGTACCACAAAAGGCAGACGCTGCACCAAGTTTGAAGGTGAGGTGTGTAAAACTGGTAAATACCGGAACTATTGACACGAAAAGTAATTTAAGTTGTAGGACATAGTGCAACAAGAAGCTTCAGTCAGCAGGTTGACACTTGAAGTTTTATGGATGTTATGCTTAATCTGAGAATATTAAGAAGTTTTTTTGAAGGAAGCAAGTGTTCAATAAACTCAAAGAATTTCAGATAACAGAAAAGTTAAAGTTTGGTATTTAAAGAAATCTCTGACTTGCGGTTGAGTGAAGACTTTTATCCTTCATTTGCGTAGGCTGTTGCCCCCCTTTCGTAGCCATTAGTAATTTAAATATCTTGCAATAATCAGATACCAATGTTAACGCCTTCACACGGTAACAGATCTGGAGAACTGCCATCTGTCAAATTTCTCCTCCGTTGCGATGCATGTTCTCATTTGATTGTCTATTTAGGAGACATTCTGAATGACAGTCATGCTGAAATTGTGGCCAAAAGGAGCTTTCAGAGGTGAGGCACGAAGCTTGTGTACTATTATTATTCATTGCCACTTGGGGTTGGTTGTTGTGATAAAAATGATTTTGACCTATAGCTGAAAGAGATTTTACAGGATCAGAGATGAGAATGTACTGAAAGAGACAGTACTACTTCTGTGTAGGCAACACTTTGCCCCTTTATTGGCAGAAGTTTAACCTAATTTTAACACTCTGAATGTTGTTAAGGCCCTTTCACAAAAGCTTGTTTCTTCTTGCTCATTCTTGTAAAGCCTTTGTACAAAGAATAAAGATCTGTTTCATGTGACGTCAGTGCTGATCTGATGACTAGCTGTCAAGGGTAGCCTTTTTGCTATTTCCCACATATCAGTTCTCTTGTTGACGTGGGATAAGCTGGTTCAAGGAACTGAGCCAGGAGAACAATAATCCTACAGAAATGAGTACGTTTGTTGCAGTTTGATGCCACTAAACCGGCTCTCACAGAATTGGATGAGTTGCAGTGCTGGTAAAAATACATAGTGGGAGGAGGGGCATTAGATCTGTGATTTAAGGAGATAGTTAACTCCAGTGAATTCCACCCTTTGAGGTCTGTTATTAAGGTTCCAACGATGTATTTGCATTTATGGAGTAAGTTGGATCCTATCTATCTGTAGAAGCATAACTCCTTATAGGCTTCAGCAGGAAAGAGCAGACACTAGTGGGCATCTAATTTTTGGTTTTTTCCCATGCATCAAAAATGAAGTAAATGTATCATGAAAACTTTCTGCCTGACAGGTATCTTCTCCATCAGATGTGGCTGGCAACTTCCCATCGGCAGTGTAGTATCTTTATTCCAGGAGCCGAAACTGGGAAATGGAAACTCAAAACAAATGTAATGTTTGTTTTCTTCTGCAGTCATACCCCATGTGAGTATGCTGGAGTGAAGCAATTTTGTGGCTCCTACCTGTGGAATCTTTTCTGCCCCATGTCTTTCTTTTGTTCTTTTTTTGATCTGGAACGAGTATGACTCGTGTTATCGGAACGGTCCTCTGCAGATACTTTTTTGACATTTTATCTCACTGGATGTGATTCCTGATGACTTGGTAAATCCGATATACTCCTCACTGTATAGTGTAATGTTCACTTTCTCTTTAAACAGTAATGGCTGCTATTTTCCAGGAACTAATGTACTTGTGAGAGGTCCTGTTGTATTTTCTAGTTGCTTTGCTCTAAATGTTGTCTCCTTGGGATTCGAATTTTAACGAAAAAAAAAACCATTGACAGTTAGCACAGTTCTGAAAAAAGATAAAAAACATGAAAAAAACAAAACACTCCCCACAAGAAGCCCTCACCCCACCAAGACCCCCTAAACAATGAAGCAAACAAAACCAAAAAAGAAACAAAGCAACCAAGGAAAACAAAACAGGTAAAATGAAACGCACACAAAAAAAAAACCAACAAATCAAACCCAAACTTCATCAAAAGTTCTACTCATGAGACACCACCACCACCCCAAGCCTCTCTGTGTGTTGCTTTTTGTTGGGGTAGGGGGTTTTGGTGTTGTTTGGGGTTTTTTTTGTTTGTTTGTTTTGTGGGTTTCTTTTTTATCCCCCCCAAACTGTGCCACAAAGACAAAAATCTATTGTCAGAATGTAGGAATGAATCTCCCGTTCTACCAGCTTATCGCACATCTCAGCGTTACCACATTCCTAGTCGACGTGTTTTTCAACTGCTAGTCTGTCATCAGAGCAAAGATGTCTAAGCACTCTCAAAATACGCCTCATTGGTACTTCACATAGTGAATGAATTGCTGATACATTTTTCATTCATTTGATGGCACTGCTGGCATATGCTGTGCTGGTTTTCATTGTTAATGCAATATGAAAATAGACTCTACACCTTGAAATTTAATAACAAGAACGATTTCTCGACTGCCCTTTTCTCACACACCTGACAGGCTCTTTTTGCTTTGAACTGAGCTTTGTATTTTTTGTTTTGAGCCTGTTTTCCATCCTTATTTGATAGATTATTCTTTATTTTGAGATTTGTATTGTTTAGTTATATCAGGCTAGTTTCGCTGTGAGTCTTCAACACTGCCTGTGCTGTCAGATGCCTCTAAATACCTTTTGCTTTAAAGTTTGTTTAAATTCTGCTTTTTTTTTATTATTATTATTTCTTAGGTAGAATGCAAAACTTGGAAGTAAAATATTGGCTCAGATTTCAGCGAAGTCCAATTCATCGTTGTACAGGGCAATTTTGTCTGAAAAGTGTGTTCTCGTTAAATTTTCCTGAGTGCAAATCAGTGAAAGCTAATTGTAGTTGCTATATTACTGATGTGATGTGTTTCAGTCATGAGAGACGCATTTTTTGCCAACTTTGATGTTTTCTTTTGTTCTAGGTGGAGATGCTTCTATTATTCCAATGACTGAACCAGAGAAACAGGTTTCTAAGCCAGTGACTGGAGATGATGCAGATGGACAATCAGCAGAGTGTAGAAGCAACCATGATCATTTCAGTCCAGAAGATAAAAGGAAATCTGAGAAAATGACAAGTAACCATGCAATCAAAAGAGTGAAAACTGATAACAATGGTTATTTTTCCATAATCACTGAAGACGTGTCTGTTCAGCAAGTACCTGTGAAACAAAAAGACAGCACAAATGCAAAGAGCTATGAATGTTCTGCAGAGATGCAAACAGCTAATAAGGAGAGAGGCTTAGGGAGACTGGAGGTAGTAGATGTTCATAGAACGGGAGCAAAATGTGTACCTGGAGAGCTGGGTGATGCCCGGCTTCCTGGGCTAGAGTATCACTGTGTCGGATTGTTACGAGTGAAGCCAGGTCGTGGGGACAGAACATGCTCTATGTCTTGTAGTGATAAACTGGCTCGTTGGAATGTGTTAGGTTGTCAAGGAGCTCTTCTGATGCATTTCCTGCAGTATCCGGTGTATCTGTCAGCGATCATAGTGGGGAAATGTCCATATAGCCAAGAAGCTATGCGGAGAGCAATTATTGAAAGGTAAGTGCTCTCCTTTGGAAGTTGCAGAGAATGAGTTGTGGAGGACAATGTGTGTCACAAGTACTAGGACTCTCTACCAAAGTAATTTGCAGAACACGTGCATTTTTGCAAATTCATGTTTGCAGAAGGTAGCCCTGTGTATTACGGAGAAAAGACGACTACTGCTGGTGAATCAGATTCATGAAAGGATTTCCATTAGATTCAGAATGCCCTTTGTTGTACCTTCAAAGAGCAATGAGAAGCTGTTACCCACATGAGTTTTTCTAGAAGCCTTGTAGCAAAAAAGCAGCTGGGAGAACACAGTGTAGTGATTTTTATTACCGTAGCAAACTTAAACTTTTCTTACCATCTTCCTGATTTTCCATCCTCAAACAGGGCCAAAAAAAGTTTTAATTTATGCAGTTATCTGTACTCCACAAAGTTATTATGAATATCTGTAAGTTGCATTTTATATAAAATTGCATTGGTGAGCAAAAACAGCTTTTATTTCTTGCGAGACCGTTCCTCAACTTAAAAAGCCTGCTGATGCATCCATCCTCAAGGCAATCTGACTGGTATGACTCCAAATGAAGGCATAGGTAGACTTGCACTGTAGAAAGGATCTCTTTCTGGTTTTCCTTACAAACCTTTTTATAACTTACTTTAACTTTCCAACCCAAAGCATTCTTAGATTCTATGAAATGAGCTGCTTCTGAAGCTTTTGCTGATATTTAGACACTGCTTTTGGACTTACTTTCCAGCAAGTAAAAGATGGAGTATTGATCCAAGGAAGAGATGGTGGCACAGAGTCAGTTTACTATCTTTCTAGTCTCTGTTTGTGAACCTTTAGGTTCATAATACAGTTGTTAGTGTAGTGTGGTTGACTGTGTGTGGGCTATGACTTTATGATTAATTTCTGTCTGTGATTGCAGAAATAACTGGCAAGTTTTATCCTACATACTTTATTGATGGTAGTAGCTTCTAACTAGACTTTTTAAAAAAATAATTCATTGTAGTTTTTCTAAGATTGACAAAGTCTTGATAAACTTAGGAGGCTTTGGTTTTTTGTGTTTGTTTTGAACCGCCTTGTCTGCTCTCCTGTAACTCACTTCTACATTAAACCTGAATGGAATGTAACATGTTTTAGATTATGAAGGGAAATTGCACAAAGTCAGTTTGTTTGGGAAGACCAGACTTAAAAACACTTGCATTTTTCCACGCTTACTTTAGGTGTCAGCACATCTCACTTTTACCAGATGGTTTTCTGGTTCAAGAGGTTAAGCTGCTTCAATCAGATCTTCAATTTGAGCATGGCCGTCAGGCAATTCAGGAAGTTCAAACTAACAACCTAACAAAACTCGTTCCTTGTAGTGCAGGTGAGTTTACTTGTGCTGGTTGTGTAACTGTGTGCAACAGTTCAAATAGCAATTAGGTGGTTTTGGTAGTTTCCTGAAGTGGAGCAGCATTCATTGCCAGTGCTAGAGGCAAAGTGACTTACAGCAAGAAATTAATTTCAGGACAGAACTTAATTGTTAATAATTAATAATGTTCAGCTTAGCCTTTAGTTTCCCGTAGGGAGTTTTTCAGACTGAATTAACATTTGGTTGGTGTCATTAAGAATTTATAACCTAAATAAAGAAAATAAGCTGTGAAAGCTGAAGTTCTAAGGGCAATAAGAAAATAATAAGAAAAAAAGTCTTCTTGCTTCAGTTAGTTTTGCTTTCTCCCTGGTAATGAACAGAAGACCTGCCACGCTGAGTTAGGCTTGAAAGTGGTTCAGAAATCTGTGAATGTAGAAAGAATACAGAGTAGTGTAGTGTAAAGATTTAATTGATGAAGCTTTGGACATTGCATTTTTTGTCATAGCAGTGAATGAATATGCAAGTCACGTTGTGACTTAGCAACATGGTCTCGTTTAGGGGGAAAAAAACCCAGTGAAACTGCCACTGCATGTGTATGGTTGAGTAGCTCCTTTAAACTTGGATATGCCTACCTTCTGCCGTTATGTACTTTTCTGTCTCAACTGGAACTGGAAATTATTCTATTACAATAGAGCTGATGATAAAATAAATTGAAACAAAGACGCCCTTAATCAAATTCAGATTCATTACATTGGAATTATTTACAGGTGTCAGGCAGGAAAATATTTTTGATTCTGTGAATAGGAAACAAAATCCATCTTTGAAAACTGATGCTAATTCACTTAGCAAAAAAAGTTCAATTGTGACTAAATTCCTGGATATGCCTGCCTTTCTGTACGGTTACTCAGGACGTTCTGTTAAATAAGGATGAGCGATGCTTTGTCACACTTCTTTTCACATATGACTTGTGCTAGGTCTCACAAGGGTGAAAATCAGAATAAACTATAGATTCAGGACTGTTACACTAAGCGGCGAAATATACTTGACTGGAGCATTTCAGCTGATACTTAAAACAACAAAACTGTTACGTTATTTTGAAGTTGGTGATAACTCTGAAGAAATGAAAGAACAGAACATGTTTAATTGTTATATAAATTTGTGTCTACTTGTCAGATTCTGATATCCTTTGACCAGGTGGTTTTAGCTACTCCAGGCATGGAGGGTTTAATGTTTAATACCAGTTGTGTGTATTTGATGTTATTTGACACTAGACCGGATTTTAATTTCATAGATTAATACAGCGTTGATTGTAAATCCCAATGCAAGTACAATTTACATATAGCAGAATGTGGCGATTGCAGCATACAGTTGAACCATAATACAAGCGTGATTAATATAACCAGTCCCCACAATATGCTTTATAATGTGTAGTTGTTCAGCATCTTGAAAGTCAAGATGGTACAAAGGACAGAAGCAGTGAAAATTGTCTTTGAAGTTAATGCACGTGCAACTGTTTTGCTTGTCACACAGGCAAATGGGAGTAACCCAGAGTTATGGGAGAAATTTGAAAAAAAAAAAGTCTCCAGGCAGGAAAGTTAAAAGAACTATCGTTAGTCTATGGAGGGACAGATTGGGCACGTCAGTCACTTTTGTTTCTGTTCAGGTGCTACTGATGCTTTGCTAGTTATTTATAGATCTCTAAGGTAAGGTATGCGGAGTTTTAGCATTAAGAAGTTTACAGTTGAAGATGGTAATAAGGTTACCAGAATGGGGTTAAAGATAAGGTTGTTGGCACTTGCTGTCTCTTCTGGCAAATTATTTTTATTTGACTACTAGCTAATAACATTTTTTCAAGTAAAGTCTACAAATATTTTATGCTTGTCACTGAAAAATACAGAGCGCACTATTTAGAGTGTACAATACACAATAAAATAACACACAGTAAATAACAAGAAAACAGAATGACTGGCGCAAGTAGCTTGGGGAAGTACTTCAGAGCCTGATATGAAAATAAGCCATCTGATGTGGAAATTTCTTCATGCTTTGTCCAGGCAGGATGTGCAGAAGAAAGCAGAATCCCCTTAAAAAGATGAGGATTACAAAGCTTGAGGCCAAATATTTAGAGGCATGGATTCTTAAAGGACCTGGTTAAGATAAAGGCTCTATGTGTGTCTGAGGGGGATGAGGGGGAGTTTGTTGTGGTTTTTTTCCCCAGTTAATCAGAATTTACCAATTCTTTTAGGTACTAGAGTCCTGGCCCTAGAGAAACAGTGGTCCTCTTTATAGTTTGAGTTATTTTGGGAAGCAGCATGATGCCATGTGAACACATGAAATGAAGACATTTAAGCTCTGCTTTTCTGATGAGAGCATATTCCTTGTTTGTAATCCTTTCTTCTTCAGCTATCAGTTGGAGTGCAGTCCCTGAGCAGCCTCTGGATGTCACCTCGAATGGCTTCAGACAAGGAACAACAAAGAAGGGGATTGGGAGCCATCAAAGCAGGTGTGTGGGTAGTGACGTGGGAATATTAAAAATATTCTCCCTGCAAACTGACATGATGGACAATAGAGCAATGCAGTTCTTTATCGATGTAACATTTAAAACGAAGGGTAAAGTCAAGCAGGCAGCTTGAATGGGGTGGGAAACATTAAATTGTAGCAAACTTTTTACATTCTTTGAAGTGAAGATATTTTAGATCAAGAACATTCATGTGGGATGTACAGCTCTGAGCTGTAAGAGGGAGGCCATTTCTGATTTCTTTCTTTTTTTTTCCTATAAGGTCCAAGATCTGTAAAGTGGAACTCTTCCATACATTCCAAAACCTGGTGAGAAGTATTTCACAAGAGGACCTACCAGACAGTCTCCGGTACAGACATTTTCATTGTATTTAGAAGAGTGAATTTATCTTAATGAAACTCAAGAATACTGTGGTGATACCAGAATGTGCTTATGAATTTCACTTTAGACAAGTTCATGGCTAAAATTTGTTACTTGAAAAATGTGGCGAGTGCTTGATGAATTAGGAAAACTCTCTTTTTGGTCTTTTTAAACCCTTCCTTGGAGAAACAGATATTTCATCTCGTGTAGTAATGACAGATAGAAGAAAATTGCAGGTGGGGTTTTTTTTTTTGTTGTTGTTGTTTAGTTAAGGTCAGAATTTGAGACCGCTGATCCCCTTCCGAAGGCTTACTGCTTTTCAGAAGGGTAAAAAACTCTGTTCCTGAGCAGTGGAGCCTTGTCCTTCTCTTGCACTAGATCTGGTGTGTATTGGACACCTCTGGTAACCCTCTTCAACTTGCTGTCTTGGCAGTAAACTCTACATTTTGGGGCTTCTTTTTCTTGGGTTAAAGCAGTTTTGTCTGAAAGTGGCAGCGGACAGCTGGGGAAGTAGAGGAGAGGAGGAAGCAGAATCTTTTTTGAAAGCGTGAGCTGTTAAATTGGCTGCCTGCAGCACAGCACCCTTGGTGGTGTTCAAACCCCCCCATCCCAAAACTGTCACGAGGTTATTTGTACCTGGTTGGTGTTTAGTCATTCTATCAAATGTCACTCTCTGCTTCACAAGAAGGAAGAGTTTGAAGTGGGGAAAAAAATGATTAGAAAAATCTAGGTGAAAATCTTGTTTTCATCTCAGTGTATGATGGAGTGAGAGCCAGCAAGGTGAGATGATAATGTGTGGATTTCTTTTTTTCAATTAAGTTATGTAGATGGAGACTTTCTGGAAAGAGCAGAAAGAAGCTTTTGTCTGAGTAAGCCGTACTTGGAGGTTTCTTTTATCAGCTTTATGTTACTATTTACAGAAATCAGTTTGGTTTGTCAGATGAGAGTTTCTCATGGTAATCATCCAGTCTGGCATTGCATTACATGCATTAGTTGTTTGGTGGCATTCCAACCCAAATAGCTACCTTAGAACAGGGCATAGTTTCATATATACAGTGACTTACCTCTCACTTTGGTTTAGAGATTGACAGATGTAGAAAGTTCCAAATCCATTGTCTTGGAAGGTTTATTTTAGTCTTATTTCCAGGTATGATTTCACCAGCCCTGGGATGCAATTCTAGCTGTCGAGCTAACTTAACTGCTTGCAGGTGCTGATGGGGACGGTCCTGCAGCAATCTCTGAGTGTACTGGCTGTAGATTCCTTGGCATCAGCGGCACTTCTCCAACCTCATAATGAGCCAGTTCAACTAGGTAATGTGGCAGAAAACAATTTCTTTGTCTGCTGTGTTCTCTATTGGACTAATGAGCTCAATTGGCTCATGGAAAACAAAAACAGATAATGAGGAAACAAGTATGAGATATGTATGGCTAGAAGTAGGAGAGATCGGCCATGTCCACCTTTCATGGCACCAGGATATTAGATGAAATGAACTTAGACAAGTAAGAGCACCCTGGATCTTTAATAATTAGATCTTGCTTGCTTTGAGTTTTGAGTCTTAAAGGTACCTTCTGTGTCTGTATAAGTGTCTCTAACTGTTTTAAAATTCTGATATAACTATAAGCCATGCTTTAATTCAGATTTAAATATTAAATTATTGGCCTCTTTTGGATGGGAGTTTGTCCTCGTGTTTTCAGAAGTTACAGTGTCCTCAGAATAGCATGTAAACTGGTGCATTGTTGGGTAGGTGACTCATTGTGCTGATCATGTGCTGCTTACACAAAGTCACTTCACCTCAGGGCTCTTCTAGACTTCAGTGGCTTTGTAATTTCCTTTAACTTTTTATGTCCTCTACCAGTTTTTCTGTCTGGGCTTCTCCTGACAGAGTCCATCTGAAATGCAGATGTGGCATTATATTTAGGCTGAACAAACTCCTTTGCTTGGACTTGGTGTTGAAGATTTTTTTACAAGTGTTTATTTGGGAGAAACAAAAGGATTCTGACAGGCGACCACTAAATATTTCCTGCTGGAGTGACTGAAGGTGATTGTAGGGAAGTATCAGGCTAGTGAAAGTAACTTGTCATGGGAAGCTGTTAGTGCTGTTCTCTGATTAAAAAAAAAAAAAAAAACCAAACACAAAATTCAGCAACAACAGAGCCAGGTTTGAGAAGAATTTTGTTGTAATTTTCTAGCCTCTTTTCAATTTTATTTTAAATTTGTACATTGAACAATTACTGCTATGGTCCTACCACTGCATAGGGGCCTGCAGGACAGTTAAGTCCTCTGACCTAAATTAAAAAAAAAAATCTTTTCTGTACTGCATGTCACACATGCTTGTTAGATCTTTGCCAGACTGAAGAGCTTTTGTTAAGTAGTATTTTCTGCCCCACAACAATACTTATCCACCACAATTATCTGAAGTCTTCATTTTATTTTATTTTTTAAAAATAATACTCTGTTGAGTTTCTAGTACTTCTCCTCTGGGATTCCTTTTTTCCTACATCTTGGATGACATTGGAAAAAAACCACAAAGCTAGTTTTCTAATTTTTTGAAGATGTATTGAAAATCTGGTCTGCCAAGCTAGATGCAGCAATGCAGTGACAGTCTCCCAAAAGCTGCAAAACCTTACATTACTGTTGAAACTTTTCGTATTTGAGTGAACTAGCAGAATTAGCTCACTCTGTGACTCGGTTCTTTGTCTTCTTAAGAACTGGTGTCAATTATGAAGTTTGCCTGTAATGACTGCATGTTGTCTAAAGCATTGAAGAAGATACAATTAGGCCAAGTGTGGCTTCCTGTCCTCCTGTCATAATGAAGTCACATAAAATTTTTAGGTATCAAAGATCTGTGAGCTTTTGCTGGCTTAGATGGGGGTGGGTTGGAGGGTGTAGAGATTACAATAGCAAAGGGAAACATAACAAACAAAAAAGGAATTTAGTCATGCAGGCCTGGATAGGCTGGAGATCCTGTGATTGGACTGGATTTTGCCTGGGGCAGCAAACTAGTGCTTGGTGCTGCCATAAAAAAGTCACAGGTGCTTCATTACTAATGCTCATGGCCCAACCAAGGCTGAGATACAGTCAGACCATGTGAGGGTTTTAGGCAGATGTAATGTACTTCTAATCTGAAAGCATTTTTCCTGTGTATGTGTTGAAAATTTCTTAGAAGCTTAATGCAGAAGTTGAACACAAATCAAATCTGGTATATTTTGTCAGCTTTTCTAGGAAGTGGTTTAAAATGCAGCTTTCTGTTACAGACACTGTTAAATCCTGTAGCAATGTGACCTGTTTAAAGAATGCAACAAGAGGCTGCGCTCACATGTGCTCCTGTAGCTGCTGCAGTGGGGTGGAAATAAGTAACTGCCCTTGGTGTCCATGGTGCTTTTTTTCTAGCTATGTTTCCACTTACTATCTACTGGAACAGTGTGCAAGCAAAGGTCTCCTGGAATATTCGAGATTAGAAAAAATCTCGTACGTGTTGTAGTTACAGTGAATCAGACTGCCAGGTTTGAGTGGAAGAGCCGTTGATTTGCCATCAGGTTCAGGAAAAAGAGCAACACTTAGCGAGGAAGAAAGGAAGAACAGCTAGGCATTGAGGTCTTTGCTTAGTGGCAGGTGGAATCTATCTATATACGTATCTCTCTGTGTATCTATATCTGCATACGTGCATCCACAGCAAATGCAAGGAAAACAGCTGTTTTACCTTTTAACAAAACTGAGCCAGTCCAGTTTGGGGGTAGTGGTGATGATCAGTATTGCCCTTGAGCATGAAAGCCTCGAAATCAGTGCAGTCGTTTTCAGACTTTTTAGATTAGAGTTTCCGTAGGAGCTTGGCTCTTCCTCTTTCTTGATGAAGGTCAGGTTGCCTATGATTTTCCCTTCATATTGAGTTGAATGATAAACATTACATGCCACATGTGGCTGACAGACTGTTTGTCAAAGGGAGATGAAAGAGGCTTGGAAAGGAACACAAAGGGAAAAAAAGTATTTATGAAATTGTGTTAGAGGCACTTAGTTCAGATGCTCCAGACATGAATTTCACTTTTTTGAAAGTAAATGATATAATGCATTAAGCAGAGTGACCGGTGTTTCTGCTGAGATTGTGGGGATTGGGTACTACATGAGGACGAGGACCAGAGCACCAGAACTGCTGAGTCTTTATCTTTTAGGGAGAAGATAAAAGAGTATTTTCTCCTTTGTCTCGCTCTTCCCCAATATTTTGTGTTGGGAAACAAGAGGATGTTTTTTCATCCTTGCCCTCTTTCCTTCCAGACAGTAATTGTGTCCATTCTTCTAGCAAAACAAGGCTACTTCCACATGTTTCAAAGTACCTATCTCTTAGCCACCTTTCCTACTTGGCTTCAACAATTTTTGCTGTTGTGGAAGTTTTCAGTAATTGACTGTCATGCAGTCAGTGACAGTACTATTGCTGGAGAGCATGTAAGAACAATGGTAGAGGAGATTTGCCTCTTTTTTTAAGACTGATGACCGCATCTGGATACACTAGCTTTGGGGCCTGACCCTCCTTAAGTCTCCCTAGAAGCACAAGATAATTTTGCTTTGCGGGAAGGAGCTCACAGGGCCTCATCATGTCCTTAGATGCTTGATTGCTTTATTTCATTTTGTGACATTATATCCAATAGGATAACAGCAATGTTTTCATTGTTGCACATTTTCTGTCAGGATAAAGACTCTGAAAACCTACGGGGACTACAAGGAAGCTGCATTAAGTTATCAAGAAGCCTGGAAAGTGCTGCGTAGCCAAGCCCTGCCGGGTTGGATCAAGAATGCCAAGGAATACCTGCACTTCACATGAGAAAACACGCGGCTGTGTAAATCCAGCAATAAGCCCTGATGCACAGCAGTTCAAGAGTCAGGAGAAGATATCTTCTAGTTCATGTGCTGTAAGGAGTGAAAAGGAAAGCAGTTTAGAGAAGTCTTTATTTTGTGTGAGTTTTTTATTGAAATGTAGAAAAGGATCTGCGATGATGTTCTGAGCTGCATTAAACAATGTGCTTCCAAAAGAAAGGAAGCAGTCATGTGTTCCCCTCTGTTATCTGAAGATGTGATCTATCAGCTCTGTAGTCTATTGCAATGGAAGTAGTGTCAACTGAAGGTGAAGCAGTGCTACCAGAAGAAAGGCTGTCTTCTGTAAAGTTTTACTACTACGTTTTTCTTCCGCTCTTCATAATATTACCATTGTATTTGTGTTGCTGGGAAAACACTAATATATAGTAAGTAATATTTTTTAATATTACTCTTGTCTTTTCTTGTCCAGAGCCCAGGAGAAATTTCCCTGTCCCCTAGCCCCATTGCTTCTATCTGGAAATACTTGTTCTGTTAAAGGTTCTTTTTTTTTTCCTGTGAGTTCATCATAGAAGCATCTGTAGTAAATAGCCAAAGCAGAAGCAAAAGAGTGCTGGGAAGAAGGCTGTGTTGAATAATACCACTTACGATATCCTGTGCATATCCTCTTAATCTCTTTTTTTTGTTTGTTTTTGCTAGAGACCCCTTCAACTGCTTTGTTTCTGTGGGCAGGAAGGAAACTTTCTGAATTACCTGTTTCAAACCTGTCAGTCCTGTGTAATTCCAGGCAAACATTTACCTGCTTTTCGGTATTTCAAGAGCTCTCCATCCTCTTGTCCCCACCCCTGTGGTAGGTCATTAATTAAAACCAGGGGTGCCTTAGCCATTTATGTAACTTTGCTGGCATGTGTTCACTAATAGCCTGGCAAAGGTGGAGATGCTTGGGAGGAGGACGGGACACAGGAAGTCATCTTAGGCAGTCTTTGCTTTTATGCTTTCTTACCAAAGAACATTTTGTGTGGCAAAACAGTCAACACTGTGAGCTGGGAGAAAGCAGCGGGTATCCTCCTTAAACTTTCTGACCCAGTTATCACCTTCTGTGAGCAAGTTCAGGACTATGTAACTGCTACTGAACACACTCTCCTTTTGTGCTTTTTGTTATGTAAACTGCAATTCATAAAGACTTTGGACAAGGCAACGGCAGGGTGAAAGAAGTGGATAATTTAGAACTTAAGAATGCTTTAGTGATGTGAGTTTTCTGTTCTTTGGTGTCTTACTATAGTTTTGGATTTGACAAATGGGCATAGCAGTTCTCCAAACAGCTTTTACACTTGACCTACTGAGCTGTGTATGAGGCTGAACGGTACATATCGCGTTACAGTACATCCTTTTACATCACACGGGTTGACTTGTCAAATAAGAATAGTTATCTCTTATTCATTGTAGAAATAGCAAAGAATTTGAACTCTGTGTATGTAAGTTTGTCCTCTCAACTCCAGCACTAACATGCAGAAAGACAAGTTACACTGAAGTCACACATTTTTATAGAGGGCGGGGGACTATGGAGAAGGGTGACTTGTGTTGGTCATCAAAAGATGGAAAATGGCCAGATACCACTGCAGATGGGATACAAGCTTAACTGCTGAAGAGAAGTGGCAACATTTAATGGACATTTAGTCACTATAATGGAGCAAATAGCATTCCAAGGGCAAAGTCCTGTTGTGTACCTAAATAGAGAAGCAGTACATTTCCAGGTTCCTGAGATTCGCCTTTGTCCTTCCCCAAAGTCTTGCAGAAACTATAATATATCAAGTTTCCCTTTGTTTATCAACAAGGTCTGTAGCAAACCTGCTGACCAGACTGGAATGTTCCCATTTCCTATCCAGCTGCAATATTAAAATGCATTACCTAAGGATAGTTGTTCTGTAGTCTTGGCATCAGACTGGTTTTCAGATGAGCAGTTATATGATACAAATCATTTTAACTCTTACCTAAAATTTGAGCCCGGGTCTTAGGATTGTTCCTGGTAAGATTTTCCTGTGCATTTGTAAAATACTTTAGAAATGTAGACTGCTGCTTTCTGCTACTTGTCCAGTTTAAAAGTAGCTTTAGAGTTGATGAACACTGATATTAACCTCACTTTTTTGATGGAGTCGTGGACATATTTAAGTCTAGAGTGAGTCAATGAATAGATGAAGAGCAGTGAGGAACTAAAAGCAGCATTTAAAAGGCTGAGGAGCTAAGCCTGCATGATCTTATACTCAACTGGATGGCATTTATGGGATGGAAGAGAAGTATTTAAATGCTGCACCTGTTTAATTCCAAAATGTCAGCAAATGTTGTAGTCAGTACCAAGAAACCACCCTAAAATCCGGAAGGGGAAAACGCAGAGAGAAGTGAGAACACAATCGCTGTTTTTGGAAGAGGTAGGAAACCTTATCATTGGCAGTAGATCTTTGGAAGAATTGCTCCTAGAAGGTAGCAATTGAGGTGTTGCAAGCTTGTATCACCCCTTTGGAACAGATGACACACTGAAAAGCAGAGATGGGCAGAGTGTAGGGAGGATAATAGATTACTGAGACTCTATTAAGGGGAAAGCAGAGTTGTGGGGGAGGGGTTGGCGTGTGTGTGAAGTAGGGGCAACGAAGTGCCCACAGCTTATGGTTAAGAGGGCAAACAAAACAATTGGTAATGGGAGCAGCGGAACATTTGAAGACACCAGGATTCCCAAGGTATGCGTAAAATGCTCTACAGAGCATATTTGTATTACCCAGATAGGCCTTTGACTTTCCCGAATTGGCATGGGGATCAATGGTGGCTATTTGTCAGAAAAAAAGGAACTATAATCCTTATTTCGAGTGGGATGTAGAGAAATCATTCTGTTTCAGCTTCACTATTAGAGAAATCATTCTGTTTTCAATAATAGTAAGAAGGTAGGAGAGGCTCTTGGTTTTTTTTAAGGCAGTCAAAACCGGAGCCTAGAAACAAGTGTCTTTTGTCCAAGTGTAAATCTGAGCTGAAGGCTGCAGTTTGGTGAGACGACATGCTGGCATCCCAGACGTTTGAAAAAGCAAGGTTTTGATCATTGCAGTGTGCTTCCATTGGTCACCATATACAGGCTGGAGCACTTGCTGTTCTTAATGCATTTAGAGTAAATTAAAGACTATTCAAATTACTGTCTTTGTGGAAGAACAAACCATGAACCCAAAGCAAGGTTCGTACAGGAAGGTCGTATGGGACCCAAATGCTTTTAATAATTTTGTAAGAGTGATCGTACTATCTAAATGGATGCATTTCATCTATGCATTTCAAAAGGAAATCTCTTGATGTTTTATTGCCATTTTAAGTGCATCTGCAAGTGAAAAGTAAAGTTACTGCTGTAGGGTGCTTACTCTTGCATTTTCTGGAATTACTTATACCTGGGCTGCTAAATCTAAACTAATAATTAGAGAGACATTAGAGTGGTTATGTGGGGGCTATTTTAGAGCGTTAAAAAGTCACATCAATAATAACACTGGGAAAAAAACTTAATCTTCCTGTGTCCTACTTAGAGAAATCTATGTGCTAGCATATAATTAGCTTTATCTAGCAGTTGTATTTTTTACTCTGTTGTTAGCAGCCAGAGAAACATATTACTTGCTAACCGTAAACTGTGAAGTTTCAGCCTAAAGGATACAGAACATTTGCCAGTTATAAAATGTGATTTAAAAAAATCAGTTTAAACCACTTTTCTCCATTCTGAATAAAACATTCTGTTAGGAATAAACATGAATACTAGATGTGTGGAAAAGGGGGATGGTGGAAGGAATTCACGATGGAAGCAGTGACAGAACATTTACTAAAGCAGTTCCATACGCTGCAGTGCTATTCTTAATGATGAAAGGCTTACTGAAAGCAACAGTACAGTTTCAGATGCAATAAGCAGATGATGCAGCACCGTTACTGTGAAAAGCCTCAATAATAGAGTAGTGCCAACGTACCTACCCTGCCAGTAGCTGTGGATAACTGTAGAGCCAAACATAATTTTAGGCATGAGATGAGTTTAGTATGGAGTTTTAGTATGAATTTGATTTAAGCTTGGATACATTCCCACTGCGACTGGAAACACGTTAAAAACTGTTCTGCACCATGTAGTGTGAAAATGAATAGTGTTTCCTTGCTGGCTTAGAGTTCAATGAGACGCTACTTTGCCATCCCAGTGTTATCCTGTAATATCAAAGTGCGAACGTCGATACTGTGCAATTAGGTCAGTTGGGTGGTTTGTGCTGTGGGTGTTTTGTTTTGTTTTGTTTTGTTTTTTAAGAGCTGCTCATTCAGGTGCTTTGATCTGAACTCCTTACCGATTACTTCACTCTCTGCAATAACTCATGTTATAAATTCTACCTTCTAGTCCTCCTGCCTTCGGGGCTCCTATTTCTATCACTCCTTCTCCTAGGTGCCCTTCCCTTACTGTGATGCTTTTGTCACCGAGGTCTTGCTTTCCAAAGTCCATAGTATTTACTCCTGTATTGATAGTCTGTGGGCTAGCAGAGCTCTTTAGATGAGATCTAGTAGCACTGAAGTTATTGGTTTTGGAACCTACAGATAGCTCCTTATTTCATCCTTCTATCACCCTCCCCATACTGTCGATTGAGGAAGTTGTACAGTGTCTAGTAAATAGTATAAGCAGCTGTATAATGTCTAGTCAATGTGATGTGTAACTTTCTGGCCAAAATTGAGGTAAAGAAATGACAGCACTGCCTGTTTGTGACGGGAATTTTTATTGTACTTGTTTGTTATTTGAGAAAAAGGAATATATTGGCCCAATCCAACGTGATCAGCATATTGCTCCTGCTTAGGATAAGGTAGCAAATTCAGCGTTCCCAATACTAATTAAATGCTTTTATTTTTCTCAAACACCTCAAAACAGAATAAATGCATAGTCTTCTTTTCATGTTTTAGTAACCCAACTACTTGCTTTATTATTTAGTTGATGTCATCAGATGTATCCCCTAAAGGACCAGGGCTCCGGAAATTCACAACCGTGAGAAAAAAAAATGCACACAAACATTTTTTTTTTATAATTTAACAGTCTAATAAAACAAGACCTATCAATATATTAAGAAATAAATCCAGTTACAAATGCATGTATATAGAAGGAACTTTTGTGGATGTCAGAACAGAAAATGATCAGCTATTTACAAGATACACAGCAGGATGGTATAGCAGCCAAGACCCACCATTCAGAAACCAAATGTGTTCTCTCCACTGTAGGCAACGTACAAGAATCCATCCTCATCCTTTTCCTTCTCATAAAGTTGTCCCATAGTTAAGCTTGAAGGGGAAGAAAAGAGAAAAGGTTTGCTTGGCTCATGAGCTGCAAATAGTTAACAGCTAAAACCTCACACTAAACAAGGAGTAATAAATGCTACAACTTTTAAGTGTGTGTAAATTAAAATGCAAGAATGAGGATATAGGAAAAGCAGTTGGTTCCTCAGTTAGCAAAAGGATCCTGGTCTCTCTGCAGAGGATCTGGGTTTTTGTTAATTCTTCACAAATACATTTGTCAGAACTCATCCTTATTTTATTGGGAATTATTCACTGAATGTATTTCAGGTTCTGAATCGTGTATTATTGATGGCGTGACTAATAGCAGGATCAACAGCCTGACAGCACCTTCCTTGAACACAGCTTCTTGTGTGAGCAACCTCATTTCTCCCTCCACCGGGTGTCATCATGAATGTTCAGCTGGGCTCAAATCTATCAGACTTGTACTTTTTGGATTATTTCTTTGAGGTCCAGATTGTTTTGGGAGTAAAAGCTTTGTTTTCTGCATTGTTAAAAAAGCGATGACTTTAAATGGTACTAAGATGCATGGGCAATAAATTACAGGTTAGCCAGAAACTAGTGCTTTTTCAGTGGGTAAGCTTTTGAATGTTTGATCAAATGAAAATTTTCTTCAACTGAATAGGCACGTGGCCCTTCACGGTCTAAGCAGTTGTGGTCTTTAGGGCAATGTCTGTGTTTCAAAACAAAAAGAAACCCAAGCAATTACTTGGCCGGTACAACTGCTCCAGCCATCTACCTACAGATGAAACAGGCAGATGACATGAGTCAGTTGTACAAACACCTCCTCCGCTTATCTTTCTCTGATTTTCCAAGACGAAGAAAAGGTTACTTAACTGAAAGATGCAGACTGACTGTGACAGGGAACACGAGCATGGCTTTTACCCAGGAGAGGAGTTGGGAAGAGTTGCAGGCAGTATGTGAAATGGAGGGGAATTGGTGAGTAGGAGATAAACTTCTGGATGTCAAGAGTTAGTGGTCTATATAATAAACTTGGCCTGTGTGAGGCACAGAACCATTAACAGATTAGATTTTTGTTCATCTATTAACAAGTTAGCATTTTTGCATTGTTTGAGGTTCAAGGCCCAATTTTTCCAGCAGAGATGAGACATCTCATTTTGAATATGTGACAGAAGATGATGTGCCCTTTGGGTTTTTTTCTGTTCGTAGAGGTTCTATAGGACTGTTAGAAAGATAACATACAAGCATTCCTAATAGTCTTAGAAGAAAGAAACCAGAAAAAAAAAGTTTTTTATAGGTCCCTGTTGCCTATCACAATGTAAATAAAAGTATTCCTAACTGCGTCTGGACAGATTACATGGAAGGACTGCACACAGGTAAGGATTCTTAAGAGTAGTTTTCTATCTAAGCCACGTAATACCATGAGTTACTATTTTCTCAAATACTATTCAAGTATCTCATACAGAAAGCAGCTGTAGTAGTAGTGCCTCTGCTGTATGTGATAGCAGACAGCAACAAGACCTTATATAAAAACAATGTGAAAAACTTTTCTATAGTAATCTAGCATTTTGTGTTTATAGAAGAAAAGTAATTTTTAAAACAAGTAAAGCCATTAGTCTGCAATGTAATTTCTTTGTGAGCTGATGGGTTTGCTGGTGTTTGAGTATTTAACATGCAACTTGTTTGTTGTTGTTGAGTGATTTTTTTTTTATTATTTTTTTTTTTTGGCCTT
The DNA here is from genome assembly GCA_013401255.1 of Urocolius indicus. Taxonomy (NCBI): domain Eukaryota; kingdom Metazoa; phylum Chordata; class Aves; order Coliiformes; family Coliidae; genus Urocolius; species Urocolius indicus. The sequence continues at coordinate 18,124 of WBNH01000959.1, read as the reverse complement.
GATGTAAAAGTTCTTTCACTCCACTAAAGATACCGTAATAACTCCAAAGCTTGCTCTTTTGTCAAGGAAGTAAATCATGATATATTTTTTCAGTCACCTTTCCTTTCAGCGTAGCTCAAGATAAAAAAGATGTTTCTCAAACTCAGGAGAAAGGAACTATTGTGGTGAGATTAAGATGTAGCCAAACACTACCTAAAATCACCAAATAAGCCTCAAAAGAGGGGAGTTACTATCCCTCTGATATGCACAGGCTTGCTGCAATGGGTCTGAATACGAAGTGAACATCCTCTCACCTGGACTGTGGGACAGTCTTGTCTACAAAGAGGAATATCGCTTTCTCAGATGGTAGTTGAATCCTCTTCCTGATGATCCACATGAACTGGGCCACGGTGATGTCAGACGGAACTAAGTACTTCCTCTTGTCAATATCAACAATCTGAGATCCCGAGACCTTCTCCACTATGACCTGTAAAGCACAGGTGTGTGAAGGTCAGGCTTTTCTGGATTGGTATGAACAGACAGCTTCGGTAAATCACTCACCAGTACAACAGTGAGCAGAGGGGAGGAACAGAAATGTTTCTTGACTGCAACCAAATGAGAGGTAAGACTGGCTCGGCACTGTTAAAACGTGATTTTGCAACTGCCCTGAAACCTATATTCATCATACAATGGCTCAAAACTCCCTACCCCTGAGGTTGACAGTCATGGAATAAAAAGATACAATACGATTAAAAGAAACTCGTGACAGGGAAGTACACACATCTTTTTAACTTTTTGTATGCTAGGAAACTGCCTCCCTCTCTACATCCTCTCCTCAAGAAACTGTAGAGAGCAATGAGATTGCCTGTCAGCCTTCTTTTCTCCAAACTAGATAAACCTAGAGTCCTTAGCCACTCCTCCTAGGCATGCAAGTGTGACCATCATTGCTTGAAATGTGGTACACAGAATTCTAGTTTTCAACAAGCACGCCCTGTCCTCTTTTAAGTTGTCATAGAGCTAAATTAAATCCCACAATAGGAAGAAATAGAGGTTTAATAGGCATACCACCTCCACCCTTCCAACTTCACTCTTTAAACAATGTCCTGAGTTGCTCCTAACTGATGACAGAACCAACTGCTTGGTATGGCACATAAGCAAAAGAGAAAAATAAAAAAAGAAGACATACTAAGAATAAATTTCATTAACACTGAATAAAAAAAAATTCGTATTTAGGTAAACAGGAGGGAGAACCGCCAACCTAGTCTATTCTAAACTGCCATTTAATCTGTTGTGCTCAAGCCAGAGATGCCAAACTGACTCTCAAGCTTCAGTCTAAAGCATTATAATAGTCACATTTCACCCCCCCCATTCCTTGAAGTCTTTTGTACTCATCTGTGGAGTATGCTATACCATTACGCAACAGGTGGCATTGAATCAGAAACCCTCACACCGAGTAGAGGCACGTGCATACTAGAGGTAACTCAGTGCAGAGTTGGAAGAAGCCATGTTCTCTCTCAATACAGTCAAAGCTGATAATCAGAGTTGCAGTGGGAACTGAGGAATAATGCAAGGTTCTAGTTGGCCATAGACCGTATTAATTTTTTTACAGTGCTTTGTGCTACTGCCTTTGATTCGACATCCATGCTGCTTGCACTTCTATAATTACCACATTTATTGGTTGGCAATGATTACCAACTTCCCACAGCCAGCCACCAAGCATTTTAGCCAGGCTCAACAGTGCCTGAGGGAAGAGAAATGAAGTCATGGCTGCAGCACACTCTGGAATACCAGCCAGCCTGCACAGGATGCTTGTTGAGCACCCCACTAACTGCCAGAAAGGTTCTGTGATGTGATTTTTTTTTTTTTTTTTTTTTTTTTTGCCATGGGCCTTTGCTGTACCAGACTTACACTGCTAGATAATCCAGCAGCTTTCGCTGGATGAAGTTACAGCATGACAGTGAAGCCATACTAATAAAGTGCAGGTTTTAGCCATATCTGGATGAGCTCCAGATGGGGTATGTAGGCTGTAAGGAAAACAAATAGAAAAAAAAATAATCACAACCCATGTTTATGCTGCTAGGCCACCACAGGAACTTGGCTATTCATACACCAGGAGTGTTCGGTAAGAGAAAGCAGGTAGATTGGCATCATCTACGGGCTTTTGTTTGCAGCTTTGAAAAAAACGACCGCCAGTGTTCATCACCATTTCAGGATGTCTGTAGACTCGGGTCTGCAATAACAAACCGATTTTATCACTGGAAACCTGATAAGAAACATGTTATTCTAAATGTAACTGCACTGGAAGGCATGCTGCCTTCATAACATGTTCCACCATGTTATTGTTGTCAAGGTGGGACTTGCTGATGCTGTTTTCTGCTTTGTATTATTATTAGGTATTTTTGTACCTTAGGAAACTAGAGATTGACTACAGGAAGGAAAGATGGCAAGATAGCCACGGCAAAAAGCAACAGGTACAGGAGGAAAGAGAATTAAGTACTACTTGTAGAAATGACGTGATGCTTTTTGCTCCCCACAGGCTAGTTCGTCAGGCTGAAATGCAGCACATGGGGAAATTAGGCTTACAAGAGGTTCCAAGGTCTCCATTCCTTAGCTCTGCATTCCCCATTGCTGCAGCATATGGGTAATGCTCAAGTAAATTGACAAAATATACTATCTTATGATCTGGAGAGGTTTTTCCTTATAAATTTCTTCAGCTCTACCTACATAAACAGGAGGGCCTAGCAGCTGCCCCTTGCAATTCAGTATGAGGGAACTGTAAAGTGGACCAAGAACAGCCTGAAAGGAATACTGAAGCCTTAACAACCCATAACTTTTTTTCTTTTTAAGTTTACAGTAGCACACTAGGCATTTTAGCTTCATAACACAGAAACTGTTGTAACTGGATGTCAAGGCTGTTGGTGAACTGCTGCTACGAAAACTTATAGATACCTTTCACCCTTAGACCACTTGATGCTCTGGACACACTGCAGTGCTTGGCACGTATGAATTTCTTTCACCTCCCATTTTATTCCTAAAAGGTCTATCTTGGGACAGAGGTAAGCTGTTCGCATATTCTATTAATAGGTTTGAACCACTGAAATATCTCTAAATCCGGGGAGACGGATACAGCAGCTGAGAACTGAAGTCACTTTGACCTGTGTCACTCTGGATGGAGGCTATAACCTGGAAAGCAGGAAACGCATTAAATCTGAAAAACACTACTGTTATATGCCAAAAATATATTTAACTATTTTGTGAAAGGTTATGAATTGTCAAGCAGAAAACATGTATTGGCTCAGACAAAGCATCACACTACAATTTGATTTAATTCTTGTAGCCATCTACATCGTGTTGTCCATTCCCGATACAGCATCATGTAATTCTGACTCAACAGTGTGAAGTTTCAGTGTCTCTTTTTTGCCTAGGGTTATGAAGGATATTCTTGAAATGGATTAATGGATAAATGTGGAGATGTGCGGTCATGAGCATGCTACGGTCAATACACAAGGGAGTAGCTGGCTAAGCTGAGAATGGCAAAGATCGGATCAGCTTGCCAGACTGCAGCTGGAGAAGATGCTGTGACTAGGTGCAACTCAGCAGCAGAGAAAGTCAATGAGATTAGAGGTTCTTCTCTGGGCTGCGCTGTCTAATGGATAAGTTATGTATCTAGAGGTCTTGCAGGTCAGATGGGATGTGTGAAGTTTTACTCACAAGGAGGTAAGTTGAGAATTTGTACATGTTGCTAGCAGCTACATAAGGATATGAACTGTGGTCGTTTCACAGACTGAAACATGATAAAAGGGACTGTGGAGTGAAGAAGAGAGGTCACTTACTATTTAGCAGGTAGGCAAGTACTAATGCAGAAAAGAGGAGGTCACCACTTGCGCTGTCTCTTCAAACAACAGAGTTTGCAAGAAGTGATTCACCAGGGTAAAACTGGTTACAAGCATAGAATACATGAGGGAAAAAATCACCTTCCTCATATACCCAGAATGGAAGATTGTCAAAGTTTAAAGATCTATTCTCTTTCTTGGGATCAGACACACAATGAATCCTCAAGACCCTGAAGGTAGTTGCTGGGATATAATTGCCATTAGAAGCAAGGAGAACACTGATACACCATAAACATGCCTGGGATGGAGTTGAGAAAGTCAGGGGCTCATGCCTACTTCTCAATATGCACCGGGACAGAGGAGGGGATGGTGGATTAGTTACATGCGTTTGGGACCTTCTTAAAACACCTAAGGACTCAGAAGGGAAGATGAATGTATTTGGCAGGATATGATCAACAAAGACAGAGCTGGCTGGAAACAGCTTATCCACCTTTGCCTTTAAGTACTCAGCTGAAGCTGGCTTGGTTACTCACCGGGACACGGTCAGGGTATTTGGCTCGGATTTTTGCCGACTCGACACATCTGTGCTCTGTGAACAAAACTGGTAATTAGTGATTGCATAGTAAATAATATCGCCAGTGTCCTACGCTGAGAGGGCAGCGCCCGCAGGAACGGAAGCCTGCGGGGATCGCGACCGTCCTGCCCGCTCCGAGGGGGGGTCTCGGCTGCTCGGGGACACCGTCGCCGGGCGTCGCGCTATCCGCTGGCGAGGGAACACAGGCGGCCGCGCGTCCAGAAACGAGACGAGCGGCTCGGGAGGCCCGAGGACGGCGACGCAGCGGGGCGACGGGGCCGCCGGCGGGCAGCGCCCGGCCCGGGCCCGCCCTTACCCAGCGCGTGATCCTCCTTGAACATCCACTTCATGGTGCGGGCCGGCGGGAAGCGGAGCCGGCGGCGGCGAGGCCCGTGTGCGGGCGGGCGGGGGCTCGTGCCGGGCGTCCGGGCCTGTCGCGCTCCGTGTCACAACAACAGCCTCGGCTCGTCAGGCGGGACTTCCGGCCCGCCCGTTCCCTAGCNCGCCTCCGCCTCGCTCCCGTTCTCCGGTGCCCTCCCGCCTCGCCGCGCGCGCCCGCCCCCGACGTGCGATAGGCGCGCCGCTCCGCCGGCCGCCGTCTCCAGGGCGAACGGCTCGCCATGGCCGGCGTGGAGCTGTTCTCGCATCCCGCGCTCCACACGCGCTACCGGGCCGGGCTGTGCTCCGGCGCGGCGCTGGCGCTGCTGCTCATCGCGGGGCTCACGTACGTGCCGCCGCTGCTGCTGGCCTACCGGAGCCACGGTGAGCGCCGTCTGGCCCTGCCCGCGCGGCGCGGCGCGGAGGCCCGGTGCTGAGGCCTCGCGCCGTGTCTGCCCGCAGGTTTCTGGCTGAAGCAGAGCGCGTACCTGGAGCAGCCCGCGGTGCGCTTCCGCTACGAGGTGCTCTTGGTGGCCACGACCGGGCCCGGGCCAGGCAGCTTTCTGGCGTGGAGCACGTTCCCAGCCTTCAATAAGCTCCAGGGAGAGCGGCTGCGAGTCCCGCTCCTGTCGGTGAGTCTGCCCGGCGCGGACCGGAGAGCGGCACCGGGCGGCTGCGGGCACGGCGCCGTGCGCAGGTGGCCCCGTCGTGCGCCGCTGCCTCGCGGTAACGGCGGCTGCCAGCAGAGCCTCGTGCCGCGCAGCAAAACTCGCTTCGCACAAGTTGGTTTTTAACCGATCCGGTTTTACTTCCTCTCAGCGATTATAAGAATATACATATGAATCGCAGAATCGTTTAGGTTGGAAGAAACCCTTAAGGTCATCAAGACCAACCGTTAATGTGTCGCTAGCAAGTCCACCACTAGACCGTGTCCCAGAGTGCCACTGGTGGTTTGCATGAAGGCATCAATTTACTTTCCTCGAATCAGTTGTGCCCCGCTCTCTGCGTGATCTGTAGTGCACAGCAGTTGCTAGGTTGCTTCTGGTTTTGAAAGCAGGTACATGTTTTCTAAAGCACGTAGCTTCTGCCCTGTACATATTGTTCCTTCTGAGATTCAACAGTGGCAGTTATTTTTTCCTGCATTTCCTCTGTTACGAGTCCTGTTATGCTTGCAAATAGCTGAAGTACTGGGCATTTGTGGCACAGGAGTGTAGCAAGCCTTGGCTCACAAGCGGGAATTGACACACACACCTTTAAGAGGCAGGCTGCAGTGGCAAGAGGTAAAAGCCTGGCTATCCGTCACACATTCGTGCAGGATATGACAGAAGATCCAGCACTAAGGCATACTTTGTAGCATGCAGAAGAGATGGTCGAAATGGTATGGACAGGCATCTTGCTCATCTCTAGTTCTGTGTCTATAAAATCAATAAGCTTTTTATTGCTTTCCTAAATAGGCAGTTTATTTGCTTCTTTCATATATGCGTGCTGCAGTTATGGAGATCACCTGGAGTTTTACCTTTTTTGGTTGTCTTTCTAACATAAGATCTCATCTTTAAAAATAATTCTTGTAGACTAGAGAAGAAGACAAAAATCAAGATGGCAAAATGGATCAATTGCATTTTAAATTGGAACTTCCGCTACGACCTACGGAGCATGTAGTTGGTGTTCAGCTGATCCTGCTCTTTTCCTACCAGCTTAACGTGAGCATTTTTAGTTTTATTTGTTGCGACCTATAGACCCAGCATAATATTCCAGTAGTGATTATGCAAAGGCTGAAAGAACTTTCCCACACCCGAAACATCTATCTAAAAGATTTGTTTTGCTAACAAATATTTACTGTTCTCCTCCTCTGCCAGGTCACTCCTAGCCTCCCTCAGTTGCATATTTTGACACGTTTCACACGGAACCACAGTTTTGTTAGATTTTCGGGTTTTTTTGAAGCTATGTGTTCTTTTGGACTGTAATGCAGCATGGAGGACAGAGATGCATGACAGTGGCTGTCGGTGTTTGTGGCACCAGGAAATAACTGAGTCTTGTAGGAAGCAGAAGGATGTGCATTCTTACGTAGGGCTGTGTCTTGACATAAGCAGTTAGCTTTCTGAGGTGGAGGGACAGGCTGTTGCAGCAGCCTAAAACTCCATAGATTTTGCTTACTTAACAGCTGTTGAAGCTACGGTAATCACCTTCCAGGATCTTCTGTACCTTGTAACTGTGAGGGGGACAAAGGTGTTACGGGGAGACAGGAAAATAAAATTCTGCTGCCATTGAATCTCAAGTGGCAGTGCACGTAATACATAGAGCAGCAAGCAAACCACTAGCATGCAGAGAACCCTTGGATGCATTTGCATGGAGCAATAGTGTAGCTGCATCCGATGCAGATCTATACAGGCAAGAAGTTGTTTCACTGGGGGCAATAGGCTTAATTTATCCAAGAGACTCTTGCTGACTGTGGGTGGACAAGCTTAGCAAGCATAGCTGTGTGGTGTCAAAAACATTCTTAAATCTGTGAGGCCCAGAGTAAAGGCCCAACAGTTCTAAGTTTGCGCTGAAGTACTAGGTCAGCGATTAGTGAACGAGATAATTTTCCTTCAGATTGAGAGACTGAGCTAAGGAACTGCCTCGTTTGGTCCTCATTACAGAGCAGGAGTCCTTAGCTGTCTTTGACCACAGAATATTTTAAAGCGTGTTTCCAGCGAATGTGTTTAGTCATCTCGCTGCTTTTCATGTGTTACACGGCGTCAAATCTTTCAAGTCATTAGCCCTAGGCTGTTGGACTTCACTGAATTTCCTGTGGAACTTTGGTTTATAAAGGTAATTAGCTAACAACTAAGGTAGTTGACTTTGAAAAGTATTTCATATTCTTATTTGGTGATCCCTTGTTTAGACGAATGTGGTGATCTGAAAGTCAGGAGTCGGGAAAAGAATCAAATCCGTGCAGAAAATCTGAGACAGAAAGAGGTAGAAAAGTGTCCTGTGTTCCCTGTGCCCTACTCCCCCCAGCCGCCCCCCCTAAATTATCTGTTCTTGTGTTTCAGAGAATGTCTACGCTTGTGATGCAGACCATGGCTTTTCTTCAGTTTTTTTCTCCCGTGCCAGGATCTCGGCTCTATATGAATGGAGACCTGAAATTGAACCAGAGGCAATTACTTAAACACTGTGGACTCGATACCAGATACAATGTGAGGAAACTTTTTTTTTTTTTCTTTCCCCATCAACTTCACCTCATCTTTATCCTGCTGGTGCCTGAGGTGACACCCTAGTTATTTGTGCTCCGGCACAGAGTGGACCCTAGAACTTTGGAACTGATGTTTTCTTGATAAGCTGAAAAGTGGAAGAGATTATTCTGCTGAGATGTTCAGGCTGATGTTTATGTGCATTCCTTCAAGGGCACGGTTACTTTGTGTGAGAAACTCAGTCAAATTACTTTCTTAAGAGCGGACAAATAATGCAAGTATCCCCTCATTATAACAGGTGTCTGTGGTCAATGGCACGAGTCCTTTTGCGAGTGACTATGATCTAACAAACATCATTGCAGCGTATTGGGATAGAAACGGTAAGCCTGAATGTGTAGCTGCAAATGACAGGATAGCAGTAGTTCACATGTTGGCAGCTGTTCCGTGAGGATTTCTATTAAGACTGAAAAGCCCTTTAACTCGGATGTTTCTTTTCCCCATTTTAGTGACAACAGTCTTTTCAGATCCCAACCCTGTTTGGATGACTGGAAGAGCAACAGATACACCATTTATCATTAACGCCACTATTCGTTACCCAGTGGAAGTTATCTTATATCCTTTGAAAACCGCATAAACTGTGACATAACCAGGTTGCATTTTTTAGGCATTCACATACAGTCCAAATGAAAACTTTTATTCTATGCTGGTTTCTAAACTTTTCCTTTGTTAGTTAAGCAAATGCTGTAGTTCTGGAGTTAACCGAGTACCAATTTGCCCGTTCCTCCAGGTGGCTCTGCTTGCAAAACCATTTTCTACCTTTCTCTCATGAGAGCAAGCGTTGCTTTTTCAGCCTTACTAACCTGGCCTTTAAGGCAGTTTCTTAGCCACTGACAGTGAACATCCTTAGTAAGTCTTGCTTGGTTCCTGCAGTACCTGCTGTCCCAATCTGTCATAGATGCCACTAGCAAAGCAGGATACCGTATTCTGTGACCTAAAGGTAATAATTAGAAATCTATACACAAGACGAGCTCACCAAATAATCCCCCCTACAGCGGATGTGGCAGATCTGTTACCCGAACAGACAGACTCAGCGGGGTGTTTTTTTCCTACAAAATAATTCTCGGTTCATTATGTTCACCACCCATTTTCTCAGACAGGAACAAGCCTGCATTTAAAAGAACCTGTACGAAGCACTCTTCTAATGAGGCTGTTTACCTGCCTGGCTATTGCCAATAACTACTTTCTGTTGAGTCACGGACGCAATAGGCACTTTCCACGGGATTGATTTCATGTCTTCTAGGACAGACATTCTCTACAGCGTTTGTTATATACTATGGTAAAAGGCTTTTAGGGGATTCTGTGGTTCAAAGGCCTTGCATTTGCCACACAAACTGATGTTTTGTGCCTTTCCACCTGAGTTCTTTTGTTTAGTTGTTGTTAGAAGCTCCTTCATTAACACTCCTTGACTTTCTTTAAATATCAGCCAGGATTTTGGGAAATTATAAAATTTGCCTGGATCCAGTATGTCAGCATTCTCCTCATCTTTCTTTGGGTGTTTGGTAGGATTAAAATGTTTATATTCCAGAATCAGGTGTTGGCCACAACTCCAATATCGTCAGTTCTGCCAGTGTCTCCAGTACTGTCCTACAAACAGCACCAGTCCTGAGGAGATGCCTGAGAATGCTTTAAAGAAATGCAGTTCAAAAATACATGCCTTTTATTCTCTCTACACTTTTTACTTTGGATGATGAGAACTTTGTAAGTATATTTCAAGGATGTTCTATTTGTGCTTCCTTTTTAAAAATACATGTTCATTAATCTATTTCTCTGGGAACAATGTTTTGGGACTGATGTTTTTGTTTAATATTTTTTGACAGTTGTAGAAGGAAGTAGTTATTTTTATTGTAACCAGAACACTTAAAAAACCAATAGAGAGCAATGAGACTGGTTTTGCATTACCTCAATTTTGCTAAACGTTGACGACTGAAAATAATATATTAGCAGCAATAATGTAAGCCATTTTTACTATTTTGTAAGTTAATTCATGTCTGAGTTAAGAGTTCTGTCGAGCTATTTGTAAATTTGCGACCTGATCTAGGTGGACCTGCTTCTGTAGGGGGGTTGAACTAGATGATCTCTAAAGATTCCTTCCAACCCTGACCCTTCTGTGGTTCTATGACATGCATTTATGTCTGCTACAAAAGGAAAAATTACAAAGGGTGTGAAAGAATGTATTGGTGAGTTAAGGTTAGAGCCATGCTTCTGTAACTGTGGCTATGTGTGCTCACCATTTAGTTATTGAACTGGATGATGGATAAATTGACAGTTGATATGAGAACTTGAGTTGTGAGTGATAGCATCCGGCCCTATTTGCACCATCAGTTACTGTTGGCGTTGTTACTGGGGCACTAGACGATGAATTGTGAATAGTAAAACAGAGAAGCCTGGTATTTACTTACAGAAAACTTAACAAAAATAAAACCTATCAGAGATGTTTCAGAGTTCCAAAGCAAGTGAATAATTACTTTCAGAATGTAAATGATAACTTAGAACTGATAAAAATCAAATCAATTATAATTACCTGACAAGAACTGCAAGACTATGTCCCTCATTCTTATTGGGGGTATGGGTGGTAGGGAAGATTATTTAACTTTACTTTCCCTTTCTGGGCTTTTTATGCCAGACAAACTTAAAAGAGAAAACAACAACATTTCCGTTATGTTTTTGGTTTTGTAGTTAAGATTTAATTCTAGCAAAGCAATGTTGTGGCAGAGGAGAGTCTGCGTGGCACGTGTGGGTGACCATGCACCAGAACAGTGCACCCAGCTCCTCTTTTGACCTTCGGTTTAAACTTATTTTAAACTTTGTAGTCTTGCAGCTTTCTACCCAGTTTTACATGCTGGATCAGCTGCAGGCTATTCTTCAATGCAAGTGAAACATAAAGGTGGGAAGCCACGTCTTGGTTATTCAACACACTTTTGTGCTTGTGAAACACTCATGTTTATATGTGAATTGTAAATGACTGCAAGGACCATTTGCTGTATATACTATTTTTTATATATATATATACATGTAAAAAAAAATTGGTTTGTAAGTTTGTACAGACTTGGACGTCTGTACCTGGCACCTTAGGACTACTGATAATTGGCTTTATATCTGAGTGCATAGAGTCAAAGCAACCGTCTGTTGCTTTTTAGTGTTTCTAGGCACTGCATGGGATGAGCAAAGGGACCCATGAGCTCGTTTCCCCAATATCTCAAGCTGATGTGGATCTGGTTTGCAGTAGTCCCAGCTCTTCTCCCTTGCAGTGTGTGACTGCATGAGTCAATTCAGGGAGTTCCTTATGGTGACGATAATCTACGCAAATATATGCACTTCTTCAGACAAGTCAGTTTCCCTAGTCAACTCCTATGCATCTGAACAAACCCCGTTTTCAGGGTTTGGCTGTCCTACTCCCACAAAACCGGAATGTCTATCTCCTCTGAGAGGAAGGAGAGCGTACTTAAGGTAGCAACTGGAATGTGAAAGGCAATAACACCAGGAAACAACAATAACACTTGGAAACTTCATTATCACTTATCTAACGATCTCTCCTGTTGTATCCTTAAGTTGTGACAAATGGCACTACTCAGAGCAACAGTTAAGAAATGGTGAATAAGTCTAGTTCAGAAAATAAAACTATCCTTATGTTCCATTTCTGCTAGAAGGAAAAAGGTGTAAAAATCCTCTGTGGTACTTTAATTGCTTGCAGGTGGCTGGTAACTGTTCAGTATAGTATGAAGCAATCCTTCTATTTCTTTTGAAAGGGGTGGCTTTCATGGCTGGAACTAATAACCGAATGCAGTTTAAAAGGAGAAGTAAAGGCAGATGTGACTACAGCAAGGAAAAGAAACAGTTTGTGATGCCACTCCTACGGCATATTTTATGGTTCATAGTTCTGACTCCTTTCTCAAGCTTGGCAAGGCATTCTACTCCTGTAAGTAATCAAGCCATAGCAAAAAAAGAAATGTTAAGGTTTTGGGTCTGTAACAATAAACTAAAGTATGAGGAAAGAAAAAATATACCCAGGCATCCACTGCAGCTAGCATTAAAGGAGCTTGAGGAAGGAGCCTTTCTTGGAAGGCTTTTTGTAAGGATTCTGTCTTAGCTTGCTAAGCAAGCTAAAATAAAGAGAAAGGAAAAACTGCTATATTCCACGGCAGTGCTACTACACAGATCTTCTGTGTGCACACATGCCAGCGAGTGATCCTCGTGTTAGTTCTAGGTGGAGGCACGTTAGGATTAAGGAGTTCTGGTAGGTGCTCTGTAAGGGTAAAAAAGCAAGCAGCTGGTTAAAAGTCAAGTGCAAAAAGTGGGAGTGCTGCAGGAGGTTGGTTTTTTGTTTGTTTTTTTTTTTTAAGGCGGTGATGCTGGGATGAAAGAAACCTCTCTTCTCATTTTCTTAATGGGTCATGCAGCTGCTCGGTGAGGGTGGGACTTTCCACCTCTCTTTGCCGGAGCAGGCGGGATGTGGCTGCGCCGGACGCAGGCCCAGGCCCAGCGAGGTGGATGCGGCAGGCGGCCGTGAGGCCGCCGCGAGATGCAAAGGGACGGCTCCGGTGAGATGGCCGGGACCCCACGAGCCGGGTGGCAGGAGTGCTCGTGGCGCGACACCCACCGCGACACCCGAGCCGCGGGCAGGAGTTTGTAGGAGGCCCTCGGCCGTCTGGGGCGACAGGGCGAGCGTGGCTGCCTCGCTGAGCTGGACCCCTCGAGCGGCTCCGTGTCCTGCCCCGCCATGCCGTGTGTGTGTATGTGCGCCGTGCCGTGTGTGTATGTGTGCCGTGTGTGTGTGTCTATGTGCGCTGTGCCGTGTGTGTGTGTCTATGTGCGCTGTGCCGTGTGTGTGTGTCTATGTGCGCTGTGCCGTGTGTGTGTGTCTATGTGCGCTGTGCCGTGTGTGTGTGTCTATGTGCGCTGTGCCGTGTGTGTGTGTCTATGTGCGCTGTGCCGTGTGTGTGTGTCTATGTGCGCTGTGCCGTGTGTGTGTGTCTATGTGCGCTGTGCCGTGTGTGTGTGTCTATGTGCGCTGTGCCGTGTGTGTGTGTCTATGTGCGCTGTGCCGTGTGTGTGTGTCTATGTGCGCTGTGCCGTGTGTGTGTGTCTATGTGCGCTGTGCCGTGTGTGTGTGTCTATGTGCGCTGTGCCGTGTGTGTGTGTCTATGTGCGCTGTGCCGTGTGTGTGTGTCTATGTGCGCTGTGCCGTGTGTGTGTGTCTATGTGCGCTGTGCCGTGTGTGTGTGTCTATGTGCGCTGTGCCGTGTGTGTGTGTCTATGTGCGCTGTGCCGTGTGTGTGTGTCTATGTGCGCTGTGCCGTGTGTGTGTGTCTATGTGCGCTGTGCCGTGTGTGTGTGTCTATGTGCGCTGTGCCGTGTGTGTGTGTCTATGTGCGCTGTGCCGTGTGTGTGTGTGTGTGTCTGTGCCGCGCTGGGCGGGGCGGCCGGGCGAACCGCCTCTGCCAGACTGCGCCTTTGACCGGGGATGCTCCGTGTGCGGGGCGGATCGGCTCCTGCCCGAGCTCCTCCCGCTGCCGCGGCGCCTCGGCCACGTCTGAAAGCGGCTCATTGTCTCCGGCGGCAGCTCCGATCCGCGGCGGTGCAGGCTGGCGGCGGGAAGGTACGGGCAGGCAGCGGGCAGGGGGTGGCTCTCGTAGGGCAGCGTTAGCTCCCGCGGGGTTCGCCGTGCAGGTTGGCCAGCTGGGCGATGGCAAACCTGTGTCAGGTGTCTGACAGCGGTGTTTAGAATCGCTTGTGCTGCGTTCCAGGGAATGCTTTCAGGCCGTTCGCACGCGCACTTACCGTGTTGGGGCAGTAGCAGTCATAGTGATTGCGGCGCGCAGCCCGAGCCGGACGTTGCCTCGGGTGTAGACAGTTGTGGTCAGAGGTAAGGCTGTTGAAAAGTCAGTGTTGTTTTTTTTTCCCTGCTTCCCCCTGCTCCCGCCTTTCTTCACCCCCCCCCCCAGCCCCGCCCCTTCCCCTAGAGACGCGACTGGCTGGAGTTAAGGTGGTTTTGTTTGCTGGAGGTAGATGGTGAAATCAGATGCTTCAGAAAAACATTTGTCTTCGTTCCGGAAAGTCCGTTACTATTTTCTTACTGTGTCCTATCTCTGTTTCTAGCTGAAACTGACACACTTGACCAAAGAATTTGTCATTAGTTCTTAGTTGCAGCGATTGCTTCAGTGGGGCACGCAGGGCACACCTCAGCCCCTTCACTCTCAGACTATTTGAATTTGAGGACTTTCTTGTACCAGTGCAAAATCTCAAATAAATGGAGTAGCACTGTGTCTCTTTGTCACCCCAGTTTTGCAGTCTTTAAAAGTAATTAAAATTCCTGGCAAAAATTGGAACCGAGTAGACCTTGTTTCTTGGGCACCGTTAGTTTCAGCAGCTGAAATTACTTTGTGATCTTCAGCTGCACTTTGTGGAGAAATAGGTGGTGTTGGACAGTGCTTCAACACTTACGATTTGTTCAGGCTGGACAACTTTTATCTAGGTCCAAACAATATAAAGAAAAAACCAGAAATGCCGAGTATATTTTAAAAAATATTTTTGTAGTCCTATCAAGGAATTAATCATTTGTACCATTGTATTGAGGAGTACTTAAACACGAGGATCACTCTTCTCATTTTCCACTAAATTGTAAGCGTGAGTATGTTTTCAAAACCTAAATTAACACTGTCAGCTGAAATGCTAATATAATATTGTGATTCCAAATATCTGATTACAGTACATTTACTTTTTATTATTATTTTTGTTGCAGTTTCACTGATGTGTTAAAAAATAAGCTTATTAATTATTTCAACTATTTAGCAATGATCAGCTCTCAGACTTGCAATTCTTTTTGAAGTACCAGTGCTTTTAGAAGGCATCCTCCAAACTAACTTTTTCTTTCCCCGTTCAAAGACTGATCTGCATGTCATTGTCGATACACTAAGCTTTTGCTGTGTTGTGTCTTTTAAAGCTGTGGAAAAACACTGGAAACTGACATTTTATCAGCTGTGGGGTTTATAGCCAGAATTACTAATAATAATGTTGTGCATTTTTCTTCGCTCAGTTTTGTCACATTCCTGCATACTACTTTTTTTTTTTTGAGCAGCAAAAAGTGTTTCTTTAGCTCGTAGAAGCCATTCTAGTGGTGCAGTGTCATATAGGTGAAGTATGCATGAACATTTTCAGACGATCCTTGCTCTGTTTATCATGTCATGCACAAACATTTTCCTGTTAATTCTATAAAATGCATGACAATGTTTACCATTATAATTCTTTTCACAGTCAGTACTGAGATGTTAATTACAGGTACAGAAATGATATATATGCTCACATGATTTCTCTGAAAGTCCGCATTTAGTTTATGACAAGCACACAGGACCATAATTTTAACACTAGGAAAAGGTTGAGCACGTAATATAGCTTTAGATATTCATTTTTCAGTGGAAAAGATCAATCTGTAAAATTAATTGTCTGGTTTTCCATTTCCATTTGTGAGCTGAAGTGAGCTCTGTGTAATATCTAAAGACATTGGCTTTGAAGGTGCTGCATATAAACTGTTTTAAATGAAAACATGTTGGAAATTTTCTCAGTCTCAAAATGGCCGGGGAAGACTTTGACAAAGATGGCTAAGATTCAGTTGCTCAGAAATCATTCTAGAGAAGCAAGTACCTGTCTTCCCTCAGTTGTTTTGTTTTATTCCAGACGGATTTTATAATGTTCCTGCAACAGATCCAGACCTGTTTGTTCTGAGGGAGTCTATCATCCCAGCTTTTTGTCACAAGCTCAGAAAGCCTATGTTTCTTTATGGCTGTAATGTGAGGCACTCGCTTTCTGTCTTTATACAGTCTTTCTAGTATGCCAGAAAAAAAAAAATGAGCTGCGTACTTGTTGTAAGAATTTCCAGTAGGACTTTTCCTGGTGAGTTGTGAGGTTAGGACTGGATCCCCTTGCTTTCTAAACTCCTTCTGAGAGGGATCTGGGTGCAGCCAGATCCAGTCTTACCTGCTCACTTTAATGAAGAGTTCAGACTGCTGCTGGCACAGTCAGTTTATTACAGCTCCAGCTGGAGAGCAGTCCCAAATGAAGAAATCCCTGGGTTATTATACCCTTACAATATTAAGTTCCACTCCCCTCTTGCAGGGACTCAATCATAAAAATCACAGAATCATTTTGGCTGGAAGAGATCTTTGAGATCATAGAGTCCAACCTTTGTCCCAGCCCTGTCAACCAATAGACCGTTCCCCTAAGTATAAAATAATATTTGAGTAATATCTGAGTCTAGAGTCTTCTTGTTCCTTTCTCTGTCTGTCTGCAGGCTGTTTTTTCTTACCTTGGAAGCTGGTTTCTGTTGCTTACCTCAGAAGTCACAGTTTTATGCAGATTTATAGTCCTCTTATATTATCTGCACGTGAGTGTCATCAGTGTCACCAGTCTTTCATTAGGATGATTTTCTCCCCTTCTGATTTACCTCCTGTAGCGTGCCACACAGCTCCCAGTGCTTTGTCCTCCTGAAGTTTGTGACCCAAGGCCTAAGCACTCCTAAGGTTTTTCAGCTTTAGCTAATTCCAATTAATCCTAATTTTGCACAGTTAATTCTAATATTTTGTATTCAACTTACTTTTATTTGCTAACAGTAAGAGGAGGGTCTTTTTTTTTTTCTTTTTACATATTAAGTTAATTTTGTTTAATTTACTAGGTCTCTTGAATTCTGTACCGCAGGGAAGTTTGCTGAGCAATTGTGCGCCTTTCAGTGCAGATCTGCAGACATCTGATTACTCAATTCCAACATTAGTTGTCTTATGTGACAAACAAATAACTATCCCTGAAAGCAAGAGCTAAATGATCATCCACTGCACAATTTATTTCTTTCCTCCTCCATTCTTTTCTACCACTCTGGGTCTGGAAAGCGCACTGTTTAGAAGACAGGCTTTCTGGGATCCATGCTACTTTTTTTTTCACTGTAATTTTTACCTTTCATGGTAAAACTGCATAGCTTTCTGTAATGTATCTGTTCTCTTAGCAAGCCATGACAGATGCTACGGACTTTGCAACTCGGCATTTTATCAGAGCTAGTTTAAGTGATGAGGAAAGTCGTTCCTCTGTTTGGCAGTTTGTATAATTATTTTCCTTTGCAACATATATAAGAATAGCTGCTCTGGGACAGACCCAGGGTTCTAGCCCAGGATCTTGTTAGTGGCTGCTAGCAGACAGAGCTGACAGGACTGTCAACTAAACTGCATGTGCAAGTGCTTTTCAGATCATACTTTGAACATTTGCATTGGCGTGTAAAGAGATGATTCTGATTCCAGAACTTGTTAGAAACAGGTTTTTTATTATTCTGCTTTTTGCCAGAGATCTCCAGGAAGAAATAATAGCAGAAAAGAAGTAATCACAGAAAAGGAATACCATTGTAACCGTTACTAAAATTATTTATGCTTAGCTGTATTAATTGTGTACAAAAAGCATGTGTAGTGATACCACCAAGTATTGCGATACTTCAGAAGTCTCAGCTGAGAGCGGCGGTAGTGGCCGGAGTGCTCTGTGCAGCAATGCGATGTTCCTCATGGTCTTTTTTTCTGCCTCTTGTAGATCCTTCACTACTTCTGGTCAAACTGATTTCATGAGTCGATGAGGAGGTGCTTGAGAGAGTGTTTTGTCACTTGAATGGAAGCCAAAGTGGCAGTATCGCTAGGACAACTGGCCCTCTGGTACTTTTTTCTCCCATGTTTTTAGTTAGGCAGGTGCAGCCACACGGAAGCACTGCTGTGAAGTGAAGGAGGAAGAATGCAGGTGGAAACAAAAGTCCTTTTTTGGTTCTGCTTAGGAGAGCTTGGTGTAGGCAGGTAGTGCTGCTGAGCTGAGGGCGAAGGAGGAGGGCACTGCAAAAAGAAAAGAGAGGTGAGGCATTGCAAACTTAAGTCACAGACTAGTGTTTAACCTGGTAACTAAGGAAGTTCTGGCAAATTTCCTTTCTACGCTGAAAGAGATAGCTTGCCTTTCTGTGCTGAAAGAAGAGCTTGCCTAGCAGCACCCTCTGGTGAGTTTCTCAATGTAACCAGTAGAAGCAGCTGTCTGTGTCACAAGGTCTTGTCCCTCACAATTAGGGCAGCGATATCATGTAATCTGTTTAGTAGGTTTATAAATATATATATATATAT
>WBNH01000958.1:209376-243254 GCA_013401255.1 Urocolius indicus | reverse complement strand
CCTCCACTCCTCCCTCTTCCCAGTACTCTCTTTCCTTCCCTGCCTGTGGCACAGGGGGTAGGGGTTATGGTCAGTTCATTACAGATGGACTTTGTCGCTGCTTCTTCTCAGGAGGAGGCCTCCTCACACTTCCCACTGTTGCAGTGTGGGGTTACTCCCATGAGAGACAGTCCTCCACAAACTTCTCCAGTGTGGGTCCTTCCCATGGGCTACAGTCCCTCACAAACTGCATGGGGCCTCCCACAGGAACAGATCCTCACACTCTGCCCTCAACATGAGTCATCCACTGGGAGAACAGTCCTTCAGGTACTGATTGCTCCAGCCTGAGTCCCTCACAGGATCACAAGTCCTGACAGCAAACCTGCTCTGGTGTGGGCTCTTCTATCCACAGCCTCCCAGGTCCTGCCAGGAACTTGTTCAGCATGCACATCCCACAGAGTCACAGCCTCCTTCATGCATCCATCCAATCTGGCATGGAGTTCTCCACAGACTGCAGTGGGTCTCTGCTCCCCCGTGGCCTCCATGGACTGCAGGGGGATAGCTGCCTCACTATGGGCTGCACCACAGGTCACACCAGAATTTTTCTTCCAGGGCCTGAGCACCTCCTCCCCCTTCTTTTCCACTGACCTTGGTGTCTGTGGAGATGTTTTCATATTCTTATTCCTTTTTACTGCTGTAGTTCTAACAACTGCACAGCAGCTTCTTCCCCTTCTCAAATACATTAATCACAAAGGCATTACCTCAATCACTAACTGGTCAGGCCTGAGTCATCTGCAGGGTCCATCTTAGAATTGACTGACTCTAGCCCTATGAGCTACAGGGGAAGCTTCTGGCAGCTCTTTGTTTAAAGAAGCCACTCCTGTAGCCACCCCCACTGCCAAAACCTGGCCCAGGCAAAATCACTACACAGTAAGTCAAGCAAAAATTAAATCCATGTGAAAAGAGGAATGTCAGCAGGTAAGCAGTAGTCTTTTTGGGTTTTATTTTTTCAGAGTGACAGCTCTAAATCAATTGAAATTTAGGTGTATAATTTTTTTATCTCGAGGAACAGGAGGGAGTTTCCTGAATCATTTCAAGAGGACAGCAGCATATCTGAGCAGAAAGCTCTTTAAATGCCAGGCAGGAGTACCTATGTGTTAGTTATGGAGTGTTGCCCTCCCTTATGTTCTTGGGCATGAGCAATCTGTGTGAGGTGTTTGAATGGCCTGTTTAGTGATTCAGACTGAATCCTAGAACTGTACAGAGACCCACTCAAGCCAGTGATATTGTAAATTTTTAATCCTTTTATCTAGATGCATACTTTGTTCACTACTTCTTCATTGTGCCTTTGCTCTGCATTTAAAAATGTATCTGTGCTATGAGTTGGAAGCATGTATTCAGAATCTTAAATAAAGCTATGAATCCTAGTTACTTTGTAACTTCTCAAATTCCCTCTCTTGCCCCATCACAAAGTTTGTATCAGTTTTATTGAGGCAACTCTTTAGCGTAAAGGGAGTGCACTACAACAGAGAGCAATTTGGATGGCTAAACATAGATGTGCAGAGTGATTTTAGGCATTTTAGGAAACACTGCCATTTCAGAAGGCAGTGTGTCTGTTGTTTGTCCTGTGCTATAGTTTCTAACAATGTGTTACTCAGACAGTCTTAGGAGCCTACACATTAAGGCCTTTTTAGGTAAGAGGGAAAAATAAATCCCAAAGCTTAAAACCCTTCAGTGAAACCTCTCTGCTCTTGAACACAAGAAGTGGCACTGAGAAAAATGAGCGTAATATCTGGTTCAACATTTAAGGAAATATTTGCAAGGCCCAAAATAGATAGGAGTTTTATGCTGAAATTAGTAACTCAACTGATATTAATAGTCAGTCAAGATTATATTTAATAAAGAAAAATGTCTCTTCTGAAAAAGTGGGCATGAATTGCAAAACTACACCTTGTCTCCTAGCTAAGAGCCCTGAAAAATCATCTGCATTTGGATGCAGTTGAAGAAAGCTCTAGGTAAGTATACATCTGAAATAAAATGTTGGAATAAAGATCATGGACATACCTAGCACAGATAAAATAATGTATTATTACCCCAGAATATCCCAGAAATTAGTGTACCCAGCGCTTGAATGTGTCAGCTTGCTTCATTATAAAAGACAAAAATCAAATCACATCTGTAGTGTTAGAAGTGAGATCAGTATGGTTCTGTCTTCTGAAATACAGCAGGACTATAACAGTCAGTTCAAGTTCAGTAGTTTAAATTACTTTTTTTTCCTATTTTTTTTCCTTTGGACGTGCAGGACAAGATTTTTTACTGAATTTACAGTGATTCATAGTTGCACTGGATTTTGTTCTGTATTCAGCTGAATATGCCACTCCACTACGAGAATCCAAGTAGAGCAGTCTCTTGGGAAAAAGAGTCAATTAGCTTTATTAAAATAATTAATTCCTCCTCTCCAATAAAGAGATAAATACATCCAGAAGACAATCTTTTCCATGTACCTTAGGCACCTATCTGTATTTGTCATAGTCTGATGCATCCATCCCATTACCAGAATGCATCAACATTCTTTCAACAATGGCACACAGTTGTTGAACAGGAAAATGCTATGGAATGAAGGACATGTAGAAGCTTAGCTCTTTCAGTTCATTGTCCACAAGATCATAAAATCAACCATCATGGATACTTTATTCTTTCTAATTTATAAACCTAAGCCAAGAGTAAAAAAGATATCCAAACAAAACACACAGTGCACTGCTTCATAGGTGGCAGAAAGGAATATCCCATATATCCATTAAATCTCAGTGCTATGTATGCACATAAAAACATGCATAAACCAGAATATGCCGTTGTGAAGCGGCAGTAGCATTTTCATATATGTGAGACAACAAACATCATTTAGCTATTAGTTGGACAAACATTAGCAACTTAAATGGGACACTGCTCTGAGCACTCTGAGCACTGACTAAACCTATGAGCCACCAAAACGATGCTTCGGAAAACTATCAGGAAAGTGAGACACAGCAAAACTTTTTGTCCCTTCCATGTACATTATTCCCATTAACATATAAATGTGTATCACACTATAGTAAGTTTTGTCCATATAATTAAGCCCTGTAGAGACTGATGGTTCTTTAGCACCCCTCCAAAAGCCCAGGAGAGCAAGTACTCTTTATACTTGCCTAAGCTCCATTAAGGCAGTGAAACCACTTCACTACAGGTGCTGGGCCTCCACACAAATTTTTCAATCATTCCATCTCCAACAGGGAACCTCTTTCCTGCTAGCACTCCTGACTCACTATGTTTGCAAAAGTAGCCACACAATGGTGAGAGCTACCAAAAATTGTCAATATAGATAACGAACTACTGAGAGTCAGAGCTTCCTGCTGTGCTTTTAAAGACCCCAAAGCTCTTAAACCATGACTCAGAAGAGCAGAAGCTGTTTCTTCTCAGCCTCTGGAATCATCCCATAAAATAGGGGGAAGCAAGAAGCAGTTTGGAAATCATGATCCTTCTCCCCATGGTCAGCCCTCCAGATATCAACTGCTAGGGTCATTTACACATCTTCCTAGCTAGTGCTTTTTAACACCAGGATTTTAGTGGAATAATTAGCAAGCCAAAATACTCTTACAGGCCAGATCTTCTTTACAGTATTTCTACTTAACAGATGTTCATTGTGTGTCTTAATAACCTGAATAGATAAGGTTTCCTTCTGTTTCTGTTCCCTTTGTCTCCTTTCACAAGAATGCCAAGTTTTACTATAATGGAGTGGTATTGCAAGGCAGCATTTCTGGGATGTCACTCAGGACTACACAGCTGCTGCTCTCTGACAGCACTCACAATAAAGCAGATTTTTGTGGGTACACACTTTCAGCTATTGCTACACCTCCAAAGATTATCAGATAACACAAGCTCCTCAAAAAATATGTTGAGCAAGCCTGCAAATATAGTCAGCATTCAGATGAGGATATCCTCTGCTCCTTGGTCAATACAAAGCACATCTCTTGTCATTTTGAAATGCTCCCAAGTGTTTGAAAAACAACAATAGACTAAAAGAAATGTGCCAAATTGTAGTACAAATCTTACAATTTAGCTTCACAGCAAGTATCCATCATACCTTAGCCATCATCAGAAAATGTGAGCCACTGTATCACATCAGACATATTTTTCTGTCTTGCAGATCAACATCTGACAATCTTTCTGTCACTCTTGATTCTTTGTCAATATTCTTGAGCTCTGTTTATCTGCTGTGATCCTGAGCTTCCTGCTCCATGCAAGCCAGCTTGGAAGATGACAGTTCCTGTTCCTGCTTTAGGCTGACCTACATTCCCCAAAAAGATTAGGCAGCCCAAAATACAGTCTTTAACTTTCTGGGACTTGCCTGAACAAGAATAAAATTAATGAAGGGGAAAACAGATTAACATAAGCTCCATTTCTCATCATTTCTCATTCTTCTCTCCTGGAAGCCTCTGAAGTAGCGGTGTCAGAGAGGGGCATGCGTACCTCTGCTTGATCTTCTGAGTGGTGTTTGACTAGTGATTGCTTGCCTTTTAACAGCTTTAGAAAGAAGTAGCAAAGCAATTCTGTCAATGTGGGTTTATTTACTGCCAAAAAGGGACAAGTGTGTGACCTTTTAGGCAAAAAATCAAACAAAAATGATCAAAGACCAGGGGACAGGTAGCTCCTTTGTGCAACTATCACTATCAACATGGACTAAGTTCTGGTTGGGACTCCCCAAAACACATTTGTGGGAATAAATTATATCTTTCCTCGGGACTATTTACAGAGAATAAGAGTTAAGGATTCATCTGCAGATTCAATCATCTGCATTAAACATTTTCAGTGCAGATCTACATATGTACTAGTTGTCTAAGCCCCTTGCATGTTTTTTTCAGGCAATAAGTCTTTGTTAATGTTGCAAGTTTTTAGGAGTTATGGTGATGAGATGCAGATAAAAAAGAAAAAAAAAAGGCACTGTGTTCACATATAATTTTTGGCAAATTATTTTGATTTGTATTAAGGGAACTGAGTCCAGCATATATTGTAAGGAACTTGTTTTCAGGCTACCTGTATGACCATTCCAAGCCTGTAGTATAAAAATTGGGACTAAAAGCAGAAAATAATTAGGGTGCTATAATTCACAGTGATAATCCCTGTTTATACTTAAATTCTCAAGTTTTGAGAGGATTTTTCTTCTCAGTGCATCTGCATTACTTGTTACATTTGTAACTTTTCAAGATGCTTAGACCATTACTATCTGAGTAGGCTAGAATAGCTTTTAAACTTTTCTCCTTGTTCTGGATCAAATATATCATAAAGCAGTACTATCATATTCTCCTACATCATATTTTCTTTTTGTCACAATGAGAAAAAAATACTCAAATCACATAGTTTAACAAATCAAAATTAAAGAGGTTTGTTATTTTTAATGACATACAATTATGGGCAATCAGTAAACTATACATAATCTATACATTTAAAATTCAATAGCAGTAATTCAGCAAATAAGCCATAGTGTTAGATATTTAAGAAATCTTAATAAACAGCTACAAATTTATAAGCAGCTTTCTGTAATTAACCCTAGAACCCATACACATCCCCACCCACGCTTACAGAATTACATGTCCTCCCCACAGCCTTACACCTACCATTATGGGTCATGCACATACTCCCTTTTATGAGACCATGGCAATAGCTACTTGTGAACCTCTCCATTGGAAGATGTGGGTTATACTTTGATAAAATGTGTAAACAGACGATGCGAAGGACCATGCAATACAAGTGTTTCAGCAATGGTCCATCAGCATTTACAAAAAGCACTGACAAGCAGGAGACCTGATAAATCCTTTAGAAAATATTTAACTTTAACAAAGCCTGAAACTGTAATGGTGGAGTGGAAGTAGAGAAGTAAGAGAATACAAATGTAAAATGATCTGTGCAGAAAACAGCTATATCACGTTCACATTTCATGCATGCACACAGATGAAGACAAGAAAAGATCCAGAAGAATAATTCTGGTTTAAAACATGCCTATTATATAGTTTTCCCCTCTTACATTTCTGTACCCAGTTGAACTTATTATAAACAAGTTTTTCATGGAATGGCACAACTCCAATATTCTAATGACTCTGCTTTTTTATTTACAACAGGAGGAGGATTGATTTACTCCAAGGATTAAAAAAGAAACATAATTTGTTTTTCTTCATAGTTACCAATATTTAAGCATCAAGAAAAATAGTAACATTTCTGTTGGAAAAAAACCCAAACAAACAGATGTAGTTGATTCTGCCTTAAACAAAGCAAGGATGAGATGACGCCCTCCTGCCCTATGTTGCCATAGCTATAGAGTTCTGCTTAACTCTGTGGTAGGTTTATCGCCTGTAGACGTGATGTTTATACATGGTCAGGTCTCCAGTCTCACTTTGTAGATGTCAAGAATCATTCTTGAACTAGAAAGTGAGTTTGTGGTGTTGTTTATTTTTCCTACAAGAAATCCTATGAAAAAAATAACTGAAAAGTTCTTTCATTTCAGTGATCCAACTCAGGATTAAAATATAATCTATTCATAACTGAAATTTCATTAATATGAAGAATTTGGTGATAACCGAAGACCATGCTATGTCTTCATATCTTTCCAATGAAGAAAATTATGGGATAAAACAAGAAGATGTAGAAGGGGAAAAGAAAAATAAAGCATATTAACAAAATACATAGTTCCATACCTCTTTGGAATATTTCATGCTTACGTCAAGCTTTTGGTGGAAAGATTGCAGTATTCCAAGACATTAGATTACCTCAGTAATTATTTGTTTTCTTAGAACTGCTGGTTTGTGGCCTGGTTTCAGGATGTAGGCACAATGGAAATCATGCATAATGATATAGTAGTCTGAAACTGGGCATGAGAACACACTCACTGGGATTTTAGTTTATTGCAAAAGAAAGAAAGCTATAGAAAACTGAAAATCTATACTGACATTCACAGATTCTTTGAGTTTTGTCATCAAAGTAACAAGAAACAGCAATTTCACTTTGTTTTGATTTTCTGGAAATATGGACACAGGTGAATCAAGGGACTGTACAGTACTCACAGGTGTCCCAAAGTTTTTATCTAATAATTGCCAAAACAGCTCCAAACACCAGCCAGGATTTACAATTAATATTAAAGCACAAAGCAATAATACGTTTGGTAGTGACAGAGCATGTTCTCTCTTGATATCTGATGTTTTTCCCTCCTGCCACTAAAGCAGAGAAGCCATAGAGCCTGTTGAAGCAGCTGTAAGGTAATTTACTCTGTGGCCTAGATGCAGTCTGAACCTTTCCCTGAGCATTTTCCCTGAGCCTGAGGAATAGCTGTGGAAGTGCAGGGTGTCCACTTTGACACTGTGTTCCGACTAGCAGTGTCTGTTGGGGTTGTTATTAACCAGGTTTATCTTTTAATTATGTTTTTACTTGCTGGAGGTTCCAATCATCCCTTTCCTGAGCTTGAGAAATAAAAAAACCCGTAAAGCTACCCTTTGTTCATCTGTACTCATTCTAATGTTGTTCAGTTTCTACTGCTTCACAGGATTGTGATTCTTGCAAATATTTTCACATGAAGAAGAAAGCAATAATCTGTTAAGCAATAATCTGTTAATAATCTGGTTCATTAAAATATTTCCAAAGCTTCCTCGGTGAGATATTCGTCGGTAAAAATATATGTGCTTACATAGCAAAGAAACTTTGTCTTACTGTGTTCTGGGCAGGCAGGAGCAACCTGCAGTAGCAGAAAGTAGCCTTTGACTCTTTTGTTTTGTAAGATTTTGTATTTTCTTCTATCTTTTGGAAACACCCTTGAATACTATGAAAAAAGAGAGGGAAGAATAAATAAAGATCAAAATGAAGCCTGAAATAAACTGTGGCCACAGCAATTCTATTTGAGAAGGAAAATGCAAAATAAAATAAGATAAAATAAAATAAAATAATAATGGTAAAGAAGCATTGCAATTTATGAAAATTTCTGACAGTTTTCAGATGAAAGGTGTCTATAGATAGGTATCCAAACAAAATAAATCTTATAAAGTTCAGTAATTGTGATGAATGAGCTCATATTATTAGATTGTATGAGAATCTATTTTCAAGTTGTACCAGCATAAATAATTTCACCACTGTGTTTGAAGTATGATCTTTTGAACTTAGTCCCAAAATAAGTGTGCTTTGCTAGCAGAACTATAATGCACTAGGTACTGAGCATCTTCTGTAGTTGCTTTACCTGGGCCCTAAAATAAATGTAGCAAGGTGATCTCATATGTTTCTAGATCAAGCAATCAGGAAACAGGTAAATTAAAAACAAGATAGTTTCAGAAAAAAGTTTTGAGGACAGAATGTGTTTTTAAGTTCTCCACCTCTGGGCTCTGACTTGACGCTTTTATACTCCAAAGGTTGTAGGAAAACTCAAGAGACCTATTTCCTTGAAAAGGAGGCAAGAATATTGTTCCTGTATAGAACAGCTATACCTAAAGATAGCTTTCTTTGAAAGATGTTTATTAAAACATATACATATACTATATGTGTATTTTCTCAGGATTTATTTCCCTTCTGGTTTGTTTCCAGTACACATGCCTTTGCTTGGTGTAAGGCATCTTATAAGATGCTATCCTTTTTCTAAAACTGGTAGCTTATTCCTCAAAATGTGATAACCAAGCTATCATAAATAAAGTTTTTCTCTGACTCCCTAATGGGAACTATTTCTCTTGCTTGCTTTACAGCAACATGTAGTATAATTAATACAGTATTGTTTAACAAAATAATTGTAAAACATTTCATAAAACAAACATTTACAAGTTACAAAATACGTTACAGATTATCACCTATTTTAGAATGACATATATTTATCAGTTACTAGATAATTCCTCTCACCATGAATGTAGCTATTTGTGAGAAGATATAAACTTTGCAATGAGAATAACAATATTCTATACCTAAATGTGCATCAAAAGATGAATTGTTGCCTGGATTCTCTGCAAGAGTTCATCCCTATACATCTTTCTCCTAGCATTGTTAGGATGGTTAAAATCCTGATTCTGAAGAAGGCAGGTGCAGTTGTAATCACAGGAATTCTTACTACTCACTTTTATGGTTGTTTTGCATTCTGTTGTCTAAATTCTATTGGCTGAATCATAGGCTAGAAAACAATAAATATTGTCAAGGAGTGACTAAAGATTTATACTTTGGAAAAAATTTTGGAGTTCTCAAATGTGGGCACAATATCATCAATTAGCCATCTGCACTGTGAAATTTTATTGCTTATAGGATTTTAAAATAAACTCTTTTATTTACTTCTCCCAAGACTGAGGACTCTACTAAACCATACAAAAAATATCTTGAACTTAAATCTGAACCTAAATATCTCTGTTCCTTGTTAATCTGCAATGCAGATATTAAACAAAACTGGTCATGGCATTATGTCAGTTTCTACCAAGTGTGAAGTCTTATTTTTCTCTAATGTACATTCTACTATCTATTGCATTTTGTGTAAAATGTTCTCGTGATGATATAATAATAAATCTTAATAATGAAATCTACCCATAATTAAAAAAACAAACAAACACAAATAAAGGGTGGATGTCAGGAGGATGGAGCCAGGCTCTTCTCGATGTCCAATGATAGGACAAGGGGCAATAGGTATAAGCTGGAACAAAAGAGGTTCCAAAGAAACACAAGGAATAATTTCTTCACTGTGAGGGTGACAGAGCACTGGAACAGGCTGCCCAGATGGATTGTGGAGTCTCCTTCTCCGGAGACATTCAAAAGCCCCCTGGATGAGTTCCTGTGTGACCTATTCTAGGTGGCTCTGCTCTGGCGAGGGGTTTGGCCTAGATGATCTCTCAAAGTCTCTTCCAGCCCTTGAGATTCTGTGATTTTGTAATATTTTAAAGTTTAGCAGAGAATTTTTGACTAAATAGAAGTGATTGCCAATGTCCTGGGATGGTTAGAAAAAGGCTAACGATGTTGAACTTTTAGTCACCCCAAGGAGACATCTATCACTTTACTCCTGGATCATTTAGACCTTAAGATCCCACAGCTTTACTCCACATAAAAGGCACATCCACACCTACCCTTCAGCATCCACATCCATGTCACTTTGAAAATCTTATTCAAACTCCATTTTAACAACCCACACAGTTGGCATTTCTTCATTGCCCTGCCATTGTCATTTAATACATTTCCCTGTCTTTGTCCATATGGCATCTGACAGCAACAGTTACTGTTAGACAGCAACAATCACGTCCTCATTTACAGAGAAGAACATATATTTGGATCCATCTTTCCCCTCACAAGACATTCAGATAAACACTGGCACAGGCTGCCCAGGGAGGTGGTGGAGTCAGCATCCTTGGAAATATTTAAAAGATGTGTTGATGAGATGCTGAGGGACATGATTCAGTGGTGGGCTTAGCAGTGTTAGATTAGTAGTTGGACTCAATGATCTTAAAGATTTTTTCCAAACAAAACAATTCTATTATTTTGTGAACTCTTCCCTTATTACTCCTAGCTCTAACCCTGAAGGTTATGAGGACATTTCTTCATGACTTCTAGTCTCTGCCACATTGAAGAGTGGACTTTTTATAACCAAAGCATTCCAGGCTGTTCCTGAGCTGCCTTTCCAAAATAATCAGTGATATTCTCATGTTCCCCTAAAGGCTCCATTGCAGTGCTCCTGCCTGCAGGCATCCTTAGGGAGCTGCATCAGCACATTGAGGACCCCTCTATACTAGGGCTTCAGGTCAGAGGTCCCAGGACTAGAAGATCCAGCTGAAGGTAGCATACACATGACTGCTCTCTGGGGCTTGCTATAGCAAAAAGCATTTTGTTAGAGTTTTTAAAGTCATCGACTGAATTATGGTAAATACTGCCTTTATACATTTGCATTTGAGTAGTGACTCAGAAAAATAAACAAAAATAAAGTCTCAAACCATTCTCTATTGTCCCACGTAGTGGCAATACCACATCACTTCCGTCATCCTATTCTTTCTGAAATAATAGTGCTTAAACCATTACGAAGCACTGAAATATTCTGAGAGAACTAAAAAAAAGATCAACAAGCTGAAGCAGATAATTCTTGGTTTGCACTCACAGAAGGACACAGAGCATTAAGTCATTCTACAAATGAAATATGATGATGGCAACACATAATCATCTCCAATCAGAAAAGACAAGATTGAATAACCACAAGGCTGAAAAATAATGACGCTACTGTAGCACAGCTATGAGTGAAACAAAAGTGTTTATTTTACATATAGCAAGGATATAGAATATTTGCCATGAAGTGGTGCACATCTTTTTTCAGATATGGTTAAATTGTGAAACAGAAATATTCTGTGGTATTGATCAAGATGAGCATCCAGAAGCCAAGCTGCTGTCCTTTGATTGCAAGAGCTCCACTCTCAAAATAGAGGACTGAAGGCCTGCACAGGCAATGACATACAGTAAAAGTAAACAGAAAAAAAAGTGATTTTAGACAATTAGCTTTCCTGCCAATTTTAAAGGCTGATATTTTCTAAAGTGAGTTGATTTCTTTTGAAATATTTATTTGTACACTTATTATATTTGTATATGGTTGTGGAAGCTGCTGCTTTGCTCTTCTGTTTTTCCTACTTTAAAGACTTAAAGATCTGTCTTGGTTCATAGCATTATGCCTGGGAATAAGAAATATGAAATTAATAACTATCATGTAGCCCCAGTTACAAAAGTATCTGAAGAATTCATCTTGAATACAATTGTCACAGAGCTTATCACTGACAGACTTCATTGTGAATTTCAAGCCCCATGATAGAGCGCTATAGACTGTGTGGCTGATAGTCCATACCAGCAAGAAACAGAGCAGGTAAGATTGTACAAAAGTCTGTGATACATACCATAGTAAAATAAACACTTTGCAGATTGTACATGTGTACTGGATCATGTGAAAATTCTTCTCTGACGTTGGAAAGGTGGAGCTATCCATAGTATTCAGCCAAGGGCCCTAAGGAAAAAAAATTATGAACAAGCACTGGTTGAAAATGTAAAACAAGACCATCTGAAAAGCATCTGGTTTTAGGCTGAAAAATCACATTCATCAATCAGGAGAGTTTTTATTTATACCTCACTGGAATGTAAAATTCCAAAAAGATAGCAGCTAGCAAAAACCTCACAATCTCTTAGAAATATCTTCAGCAGAAAGAAGGTTAAATAATACCCACGAATTTGTTATGTAGACACAGCAGATCCCTAAATAGAAATTTTTATTATAATAAAGGATTGGCCATTGCTAGAAAAACAATCTTATAACCAGCCATGTTCTGTGTATATAGTACACATGCCAAAGTGTGAGATTAGCCCTGAAGCCACTTGTAGCCACTCTCTCAACACAGACTATCTGAGGATGGTATTTCTGACTGAAATGAGGATTTGTAGATAAGTACATATAAAAGAATTTACAACAGTTAATTTACATAGGAAAATACAAAGTGGACGAATCTAAATTCAAAAGTAATGAATTTGTATATCTGACATACATAAGCAGAATAGAACTAAATAAACTCTTCCAGATTGAATTTTAGTCTTTTGAATTGCCATAGAACTTGCTTGTCAAATTTGCATCTGTATAAATAGATCATTTTTGCATGAATATGGAAGTATTGCTCCATCTTTGCTTAACTGCAGGCTCATTCATTTATTCAGTACCTGTTGCCAGCGCTCATGCAGGGAGTGGCAGAAGCTACTCCGTGAGCCGTATGAGCTGGGAGTGTGGCCCCACAGGGTAGGCTGTGAATTCTCCAACATAGCACAGAGGTGGTGCAGTGATAGGCACAACCTTTCTTAGTGGTCTCAGGAAGGGTGATAGATGAGTCAAATCCCAGACTGGAAGCCAGGAAAAAATAAAAGGAGACAGGTTTGAAACAGGACTGGAAACCAAGTTGCCTACTCTCCAGGTCTGGGATCAATATCAGAAGAGAAGTCAGTGATTCAGGACAGCAGAGACAGGACCAAGCACAAGCACCTCTAAGAAGCTCTGGCACAGAAACAGCAGAGACGGGACCAAGCACAAGCACCTCTAAGAAGCTCTGGCAAGGTAGAGCCTGAACTAAAACAGAGACCTCAGACCAAAGGGCAGAAACCTGTGGGAAAGTCTTACTTAACACCAGTCAGGACCAACTGCTGTGACCAGTGCCACAACAGTCTATGAGGTTTCCTATTCATCCAGTATAATCCCATATTACTAATTGTGTAGTAATAGCCAAAGTTTCTTCTGCATGATAAAAATTGTTGATTGGGGTAAGCAGACCTGCCTGATCACCCTCACCAGGAACTCCACCAAAGCACCGTCTGCCCATTGCTCCATAGCTCTATTTAGGCTCAAATCTGGACACCTGGTGGGTTTTCACCACCCTTGCTTGGTTTCTTTTCCATGGTCAGGATAGTCACTGTCCTTGCCTTGTTGCTAACTCCAGAAGCAGGCTGGTCTTGCTGTTCATGAACACAAAATCATGTTGGTCTGCAGCATGATATGGCCAAATGGGATTTCTCTGGATGTCTCATTGCTGAGAATGTAAGAGTAGAGCTGGACACCAAGATCTCGGACACCAAGATCTCAGCTACCAGAGGTGCTGGAGGATAGAAAGGCTTTTTACAGAAACCACATATACATTAATTAGCCCAGGAAAAGCAGAGGTCATGTTATTCAGCAGTTTCAGAAAAGGCTCAACATGAAAAACCTCATGACTGGCTACAGATTCTAACCATTTTCAAAAGCTTAATTTTTTTATGGCCCTCATTTTTTTCAGTGAACTAATTATGAAGTTCACTGAGTACTCTGGAGTTTTTCAGAAAATGACATCTAAAGATAAAATTTTTAATCAGTTCATATGTTTCCATAAAATAGAATCATTAAAAATTAAAAACGATCAATTAGATTAATCAAACATTTATATTCAGAGACATTGACTATGCATAATATGTATTATTTATAAATACCAAGTGCCATATTTTCATATGTAGTTTATATATGCTACCAATATAACATATTGAATATCTCCAGTTACGATCTCACTTTCTAAAGTATTTGGATATTTTTGTTAGTAATCTTCAGCTGACCAGAACATTTCTACATTTTAAAAATGATGAATTTTAGCAGATTTTTTTCCTTTGCTTTCTATCAAGGTATCTCTGTTCTTAAACTCATATTTAGCTTCATAAAACATCAAGAAAGTTTTGTTGTGTCTGGGATTCATGTACAGATTGTCTTGAGAAGGCTCCTTCTTATTCAAATGCAGTATTGAATTTTTAAATCAATTTTTATCCTAGAAACAATTAATTTCACATGGGAATTAATTTGTTGTTCAATATTTATTTTTCTCCAAGGTACTCAAAATAATTATTAATACAAGAAAGATTGTTAGTATTGCAATTCATCACCAGCTTAGTTTCATGATCTCTATGGAAAATATTAAAGTGGTATAATTAGAAAACAGAATATCTAAGGCAAAATATGCCAAAATGACTACCAGTTACTTACCTTATTTCTATTTCTTTTGCACAGACATTAACTGAATTAACTAGTTGCCTAGTGCTTCTGAAGTATTGCTAAGCTGTTTTCTACATATCTATAGAGCTACATTATTTGAGAGTATGCCATTAGAAACTTTTGATCGCACAAGTACAATCACAGTTCTTTTTTAGAATTACATTTTTACTGACACCAGATTTTCATCTTCCTTGTGAAAAATAATATAGATGGAGTTAAACATGCCTTCATTAAAGTTATTACGGTCTATATTTTATTTTATTATATTTCAATTTAACTGCCCAGAATGAACTTGTGCATCCATATAAAATCTGAAGCTTTACCAACTATGCTAAAGAGGTAATTAAGGGTTGGCTTCATACTGTAAGGGAAATTTATGTGGTACATAGTGCACATCATTATCTGTTGGAATCAGAACAAAATTTTCTATGTCATGGCAGGATATGTCGTTGTTGGTAGAAACAAAACATTTGCATATAAGAGAACGGTTAGGAAGTGGTTATTTAACTTCTGCTGATTCCCCTTTTTTGAGATTTGCATGGTAGTTTCATTCCTATTGTAGTGTCTTTTAAAAGTAATGCTATATCTTAAACATAGGACACAATATACTACACTTGAAATATAATTTTTTATAATGTCCACTATGGAAATATGAAATAAGACCAGAATAGTACAGGTCATCTGTATCACTCAATTTTCCTTTGCCAAGAGATGTTTCTGCCAAATGTTCTTCTCCTACTTTAAAGTTAAATTAATGAAGCTCTGAATCTAGGGATCAAAAACTATTCAACAAAATACAACTATTCTTTGTTTAATGACTGGTGTAGTTGAACCTGAAGGAATCTTTCTGAAAAAACTGAGGTCTAACAGCCAGACTCTATCAAAACTAACTTCTGTTCCCTAGGCTACCACAGACTCCTATGCACCTTTTAAGTCAATGAAGGTAAACTCTCGGAGATGGCAGTTTGACTGTCATATTGTGTCCCATTTTAAATGTCAAAGATGGATTCATCTCACCAAGTGAGTCAGTTGTCTAGATTTCCTTTTCAGAGCATTTCTACCTCTTTCTCTTCCCAGTGCACATCTAAAATAATTCCCTGAATTTTATCCTAGAACTTCTTTTTATTTCCACTGATGATGAAGAAAATCTAGGATGATTTCTACAGTAGTAGGGATATGTAACATAAGCATAGTGTGTTAAAAAGTAGTATGGTGTCATGGTTTGACATGACAGCCTTTTCTGGTAAGGGGGAAGGGGCTGTAAAGACGGTGCCTGTAAGAAGTTGTTTGCAACTCTCCCCAGCTCTGAGCCAGACCCACTGCTGGGGCTGAGACAATTAGACACCTCCACGATCACTTTTTAAGAAGAAGCCGGAAGAGGAGGTTTCTTTCTCCATCTTCTTCCTGGTTTTTCCTTCTTCTGTCCCATCTTCTTCTGGCTGGTGGTGGTGCAAGGAATAGGAACAGTGAGAGAAACAACCATGCGGACTCCAATGTCAGTGATGAAAGATAGGAGGAGGTGTACCAGAGCAGAGACTCCCCTGCATTCTGTGGAGAGAACTGGTGAAGCTGAGATTTATTTTCATGTCTTTAAAGACTCTGCATCAGCGGCAGTGACTCATTTTGATACAGCTGGCCCCGGACCAGGGTCAGCGATTCACTTCACTACAGACCCCGAGCCAGGGGCAGTGATTTTCTTCTTTATCACTATGGCCAGAGCAGACCGTGTCCTGGAGGAGGGATCCAATATTCACAGCTGTAACTGTGTGAAGGAACCCATGACAAAGCAGCTCATCAAACCTATGCCCAGAAGTGGCATTGTCCCGAGAGAGAGACCCTGTAACTGCAGAAATTGCAACCGTGGTGAAGAATCCACGCCAGAGATATTCACCAAGGACTCTGTCCTGAAAGAGAGACTCCATATCGGCGGAAACCACAGCTGCTGGGAGCAACCCACACCAGAGAAGTTTATTAAGGACTGTGTTCTGGGGGAGGAACCCCATATTGGAGCAGGGGAAGAATGCCAGGAGTCACCCTCATCTGAGAAGACAGAAGCAGCAGAGCCTATCTCTGAGAGACTGACCACATTCCCCATTCCTTGCCCCCCTGAGCTGTTGTGGTGGGAGGAGGTAGAGATATTGGGAGCAGTGAGCTGGGCCTGGGAAGAAAGGAGGAATGGGAGATCTTAAAGTGCTGGTTGTAATTTTCTCATCATCCTACTCTCTTTTGGTTTTATTCCATTCTGTTTCTTGTAGAATAAACTTTCCTACTTTCCTCTCTAAGTCGAGTACTGGAGTTTGTTTTGCCTGGAACCGTAATTGGCAGGGAGCCCTCCCTGCCCTTGTCTTAATCCACCACAACCTTGCTTATCTTTTTACTCCCATTTCGCTGGAGCCTCCACCATCCTAACGAGGGTGGGGATGAATGGGGGCACCGAGTGAGAGACTGTTGTGGTGCTGCTGTGCTAGCTGGGCCAAACCACAACATATGGTACAGTAGGAGATTTGTGGAGTGAAACACATGATGATGAGGAACTCGTATGTGCTGTGTGTGTGTTTGGGGGTTATTACTTTGAAGCCACTTCATCCTCATGTGCCTGGAACGTATGTTGTCAAATCTACCACTAGTAGATGTAGTCCATTAAATGCATTCCTGGAATATTCATTTGCTTTTGCTTAAGAAGGTAATTTACATTCTTTGAAGCTGCCCTGTGATATGAACTGACACTTGGTAAGTTCTGAATAACTGGGATATTTTCTTCAAATGAGCACTAATGACCTGAACTAAAATAACAGCATGA
The DNA here is from genome assembly GCA_013401255.1 of Urocolius indicus. NCBI lineage: Eukaryota > Metazoa > Chordata > Aves > Coliiformes > Coliidae > Urocolius > Urocolius indicus. The sequence continues at coordinate 225,930 of WBNH01000958.1, read as the reverse complement.
GTATTCCCATAGATGTCTAAGGTGAATGAGATTTATTGCACTGTTATAGCCATAGCATCAGATGTTGTTTTTTTATCTGGCCACAAAATAGTCAAAACCATACTACAGAAGGAGTAACTTTAGGTACAAGTAGATTAGATATTAATGGCTTCACAAGACTCAGTTTTCTGAATAATTACCTTTAATTTAGCACTGCAGTTTCTTTGTGCCTGTGCAAGAGGAGCTAAATGCTTAAAAATGGAGAGAAAAAAAATCAGCCTCTTATCTCTTTCATATTAATGGTTTCTTCACTTTAGGAGAATAGGGTGACCAAGAGGAGGTAAGCATCGCATCTTTTCAAAAGCAATTTTTAAAAAGTACTATTTCAATATCATGCAACTATTTCCTTAATAATTTTCCTAGCATTATTTTCTTGTTTCCTGCATTATAGAAATGAATATTTCTTTATTTAAATTAAATCACTTCTATCTACCATCACTCTCATTGTACAATATTCCAATGCTCTAATTTTAGTGTCCTATCCTATCCTAATTTATCCTATCTTATTGTAGTGGGTCTGGGATGGTAGTGATTTTCCACAGTAGCTCTTGCAGTGCTGTGCTTGTTGTTGATATCAATATTATGACTACCACTTGCATAACATCAAGGCTGTCCCTCCAGCATTCCTTCCCCCACCTTCACCAACAGCGGTGGGTGGGCACGATCCTGGGAGGGACCATGGCTGGGACAGCTGACCCAGGCTGACCAAGGAGATATTCCATACCATATGACGTCAGCTCAGTAATATAAACTGGGGGAGAGGAGCAGGAGGGGGAGGCAAGATTCATTCTGGGCCTTCCAAAAGCAACCGTCACGCGTACTGAAGCCCTACTTCTCGGGAGGTGGCCGGACATCGCTGCTGATGGGAAGTAGAGAGTAACAGCTTTATCTGCTTTGCTTTGCTTCTTGCGCGCGCGCGGCTTTGCTATCTTTATATTAAACTGCTTTTATCTTAACCCACAAGACATTTGTCTTATTTTCTTCCCTTCTCTGGCTTGCTGAGGAGGTGGGTGATCAAGTGGCGTGATGGGTGCCTGGCATCTAGGCAGGGTCAAACTACCACACTTATCCTGATACTATTTAATGTAATTTCATTTATTTAATCAAATTTGCCTGATGAGCCAAAATCAAACAAAAACAACAATAGGAATGCATCTATCTGCATATATCTAAATGAAACCAACAATTTTTCCACAATGTAAGGAGACAAGTAAGGGGACTGATTTCAGAGCATCAGTTGACTGTGCTGCCAAGTGGTAAAAGTCCTAATTAACTTGATGTCTTTGAAGCCTTGTGTTTTTTTCACTTGCCTTACTATAACATAGAAACACCATTATTATCTGTACAGGGAACAGCTGCAATGAAATTAGCTTTGGTAGCATTCCCAGCCATCTTCATCTGATAGCAGTTTTACTGGAGTGGGTACTTGATGGAGAACTCCTTGTTTGACAGGCACCAGGTGAGGGAACTCCCTCACCTAAACAGGAAAGTTTCTAATTGTGTTTAATAATAGTGGAGTTCTCCAGAAAAAGTGATATCTGTTTAATTAACTAAATAATGATTATGGATGTGCATGATATTTTTTTTAAAGAAAGCAGGCATATGTCTGAGCTGAGGTCTGAAGTATTTAGGTGAAGTATGGCCACTGCTAAAGTTCGATCTTATATTGACATCCATGCTAAACAAGATATTGCCCATTCTGGAAATTCTGACAACAGTTATATTTTAGCTTAGGAAGGGTAGTATTTAACATACAAATTTAAATCAACACAGATGCACAAAGAACAAACATTTTTTCACACTTTTCTAATATTTTACCTAATAAGTAGATTTTAAATAACAAAATTATTTTCTTTCTATGAAATAGAAGCCTCCAGGTTAAGCATAGCTAAGTCCTAAAAATTTGGAGATATCTTGTATTTTGCTATTACGTAGGTTTAGAAATTAATAAGCAGAAAAAGCAGCTGTAAAAATCTACATGTAAAACAAATTCTACAAAATTAAATCTCTGATTTTGTTATTTCCCTAAGTTTGTTGTTGAAGAAATCAAGAAACTTCTCACAGAGACATCCAAGTTCAAGGAAGTGATTGTAATTTTTTTAATTCTTATAATGCACATGTTTCTACTGGAATCCCATTAGAGAGTTATATTTCTATTTATCTTCTCAAAGAATACAAAAGTGTGGGAGAAAACTAGTATTGTGATTAAAAAAAGAGAAAAAAAGTAATAAAGTCTTCATTACTGGCTTAATATAAGTACTGTGAACAGATGAGTATTTGCTTTGAGTTATGTCTGAGCATAGAAGGCTGACCTAGTACTTACCATCTTTATAAAGGAAACCTAGAGCTTGAATTGTCCTTGGATGTGCAAATTCTGAAGTAAGAATCATTTGGATATTTAGTCTGCAACTCTTCCTAAATGAAGAGGTAAGATGAATTTTTATCTGTGGACATGTATCCTCTCAGTTTCAGCTTCGGTGATTGATTGCTTCCTTTGACAGCTCTTTAACTACAGCTTTGGAAAGGCTTAAATATTGGAAGCTCATTTGTGTCTAACCCACTTATTTGTGGAAAAGGATCTGAGGAATATCCTGATAAAAAACAGAGCTTTCCTGACATGTCAGAAAACACAACTATTAGAACCAGATATCTTACTGGAGTTCTTTTGCTGTAATAGGACATAGTAAAGTATGACCTGTCCATAGGAGATTACAAGTTAGATGGTATTAACCATCTCAGTTTAACTAGCTGCATAAAAGTACTTTGAAGTGTGGCTTGTAGATCTCTGTAATGCTCAGAATGAGCAAAGTCAAAGCCTAAATTACAACACAGAAATGCTGTAAAATTATATTTCTCAGCAAGCTGAAAACAAGTGGAATTATGAAATAATATAATTATTACATGATTGAGAAACTAGAAACAAAATTAATGTTTCTCATTGTTTTGATAATTTTGTTTGTTCAATATCTTTAACAAAGAGAAATATTCTATAAGCCATTTCTCTTACTCCTAATCTGCTCTTGTTGGTCATTAAAATCTGTAAGTACTCACATTTTCAGGTTTTATACAAGGTTCTGCTTCCCTCTTTAAGATTTCTTTTAAAATTCTATTTGTTTCCCTTGCAGAGACAATATTAAATGTGCAAGCAAATGAACTGGTTAAGTTAGCAACTGGAAAGAATGAATCAAGCATCTAGGGAGATATATTTCCAACAATTATCTTAATGAGGTGATTTCCCTTTGAAGTCTGCCTCACTCATGAGTAATTGTTTTACACCAGCTTCAGCACTGGCAGCAGCTTGCCAATATTCTTGCCTAAAACTCACTGAAACACACATGTTCTGTGTTTACAATTGAAGATATGTTCTAGAGATATACAACTTTAATACTTTTCAGCCTTAAGAAGACTCTTTCAATTGTTTTGACAATATATGCATTTCCCTTTTTTGTTCTGAACACAAGTCACAAGCTCAAATATGTCTTCAGTAAAAGTTCGGTTAGTAACGAATGTGTTGAAAACTGGTGCAGCACAGGAAATGGGAATCTTCACACTGATTTATCGGTTCCCTTACAAGTGTAAAGCCTTCCTCTTTCTAAACTGTCTCACTGTATGAAAAATAATAGGGACGTATTTGAAAAAAAATTACTTTTCTTTTACCATGTTCATAGCTATTCTCTATCTCATTTCTTTGTCTTGTATATGTAATTCACACCTCTGATAAATTAAGCAAATGTGACTGTTACACTGCAATAATAAGCTATTTACTACTCTGATGTTCAGTGAGATCTACCTCATAGAGTATTTTTTAAATGAGAAAAGGTTTTTTGGTTTTTTTTTCTTTTTGTGATTTTTTTTCAACCATGAAATATCTAAGCAAAATATTTCAGAACAAATCAGTGCAGACAAGAATGGTGTAGTCTGATATTTTTATTTAAGCTTTGATTCACCATGTAAACAAAAAAAAAATATTGGAAATTCTGGCAAGAGAAAAGTGTTAGTGATGGATCAAATTTCTTCATGCAATAATGACGCTCCTGTAACTTTCACTTTTCTCCTCCTTTTTGCTTTCATGCTCATTAAGTTAGAAACACAACTCTGGACTCTGCAACTATTAAGTTCTAAGTTAACAAGTACGTGAGTTAGTGGCAATCTGAATTCAGCTGAGTTAAATATGTATGTGTGTGCACTTGAGCAGGGCCTTGTAAGAAATCTTACCGAGACACAAATGTAAGCATTTAAAAAAAAAAAAAATCATGTAAATTGTTTAGATAAGACTTCAGCTTAGAAGTGATTAGGACACTTTAGAACAGTACTTTTCAGTTCTTCTGAAAATATGTTCCCTTGAGATGCTGATCACAGCTTCTGAATATTTAATTTCCTCAGCAGTTTCAGTGCCCTTGCTGCTAGTGGGACTGCCTGGTGTGAGGTTACAACTGCTCTCATCACTTCTTTCACAGGCTTCAGGTAGAAATGTACCACCAGTTCTTTGCAGACCATGCCACACAGCATCAGCTGACCCAGCTAAAACAGATGGGGAAAGGAAAATGTGAATGGAGGTGTTTTAGAATATGGTATTTAAATAGAAAAATATACTGCATTTCAAAACACTATTTTAAGGTTTTTTATGGAAAAATACACATGGTAAGGACAAATAGAAATTAGTATGCTGTCTGAAAAATTCCTTTTAAATATTACTCTCTGATATTCTGTAGAAGAATTTAAACATTAACTTTGGAAAGTTTTTAACAAGACAATAATGTCATTCTTGAAGATACCTCCTTCTTTTGGGGGTTTTTGGGTTTTTTTTTGTTTGGTTTTTTTTTTGTTACAGTTGATACATTAATTTATTTGTAAAAAAGGAGAACATTTTTTTTTAAAAATCACTGTAAGAAACTTCTTGTGCTTGGTTTAAGGCGCTACCCTCAAAGTCATTACACATAACTAAGATTTCTAAAGGTATCAAAAGAAGATGGATGATAAAATACTTTGAAAACAGATTTTGTTATTCTGATCAGTTTCTATTAATCTTAGCTATATGACTATGTATCATCACGCAAAATGATGCCCAGGCAACACTTAAAAACTTATAACCACAGATATTTATACACAGAGCCAAAATGCCAAGTGAAAAAATAATATAAAAAAAGAAAATACGTTGATCCTTCTTGTAGGAGTTGAAGATGTAAATTATGGCTTTTTTTTCTGTTTGTTTGGGGCTTTTCTTCCATCCAGAAGCTTTCATTTTTTTCTTTGAACGCGTAGAAAAGTATATTAAATCAGATTAAATTTCCTAGTGCTTCAGGATGTTGGTGCACAAAAAATTGAATACAAGCAAGCAATATTCACTTGCAGCCCAGAAAGCCAACCGTATCTTGGCTGCATCTTTTCAGCCTGGAGAAGAAGTGACTCTGGGGACACCTTATGACAGTGTTCCAGTACCTAAAGAGGCTTATGAGGAAATTGGAGAGGGACTTTTTGAAAGGAATGTAGCAATAAGACAAGAGGTAATAGTTTAGGTAGGTTTAGATTAAGTACTAGAAAGAAGTTCTACCCTGTGATCTTGCTGAGGCACTGGAACAGGTTGCCCAGAGAGAGTGTGGATCCCCCATCCCTGGAAGTGCTCAGGACCAGACTGGATGAGGCTCTGAGCAACCTGGTCCAGTGGATAGCGTCTCTGCCCATGGCAGTGGGATTGGAACTAGATGATCTTTAAAATCACTTCCAAGCCAAAAGAGTCTGTGATACTGTGATTTTAATTGCTGGAACGCCATAAAATAATATTTTTTTCACAGAAAAAAATAGAAATATGTTTCTCTTACTTTCATTAAATTTTTAATTTTTGTAACAGCATTTCAGCTAAATTTGTTGGAGAATCTCTAAAACCAGTAACTATAGTCCCTTTTAATTTTTTTTTAAATTTTCTTTTTGTGTTCTCTCGAGAAGACACAGAACTAGTTGTTATATATATATAGTTTCTCATGCAAACTGTAAATATTTTCCTTCACTGGTCACCACATCACTTGTCACCATAACAACAACAAACCTTACCATGGAGAAATCTGCTTTGCTCCTAGGTGACTATCTCTGAGTAAGAGAAATCTAGAGTTTCAGGGCTAATGCACTTCAGTACTTGTGGTATCCTACACCTTAATCTCTTTGCAAAGTGGATATATTCTGATTATTTCAAGGACATATATATTTTTAATTAGATTTTAAACATCTCAGAAATATTTTGAGCAGAATGAGTCTTCCTATGTGTTCCTGCTTTGTTCAGACTTTTACACTGTCAATGAGTAGAATGTGATAGAATTCCAATAAAATAAGTCACCTTTCAGAAAGGCAGAGATGCTGAAACTTTCATTAAGTAGGGTGACAGTTTTAAAAAAACAGTTACAAAATGAAGAGAAATGGTTTATAATATAGATGTTAAACTTTGGAAATCTGTGAACACTCCTCACCTGCATAAGTCCTCCCATTTGTACAACATAATGAATGAGAGTCATCTGATACAATAAATGCTCTGTTTATACTTGCTAAACTATTTCAATGTGGGTTTTTAGAAGAATTTAGGAAAAAAAAAAGGATAGCAGCTGAAAACAAGCCAGCCTAAAATGCATGTTAAGAAAAGAGGGTTTTGGAGTACCAACTTCGTGATCTATGCATGGAAGAGTAGATGAGAGTGTCAAATTCAGAGGTCAAAGACAGTCTGATCTTCATGTCAGAGAAGATGAAAAAAGTAATTCAGAATTTTTTTAAGGAAAAAAAGTCATTGAATGCAGAAAACTGAAAGCAGTGCATTAAAACAGTAAATAGAAATAAACTAGTAGATTTATAGAAGAGATGGGGAAATTTCATGTTCATGAACATAAACACATGAAGAACTCAGCGACTAGAGCATCAAGAGTAATTTTCAATTCCATATCCACTACCCAATCTTAATTATGTCAATGTTCTGCCTTTGGGTATTTACTTCTGCAGTTTCTGTTCTAAGACTATCCTTGTGATCATTTTTTATCTCCTCTTAACCTCTAGGATCTGTTGTAGAGTCAATGGTGAACTTGATAGTTTTGGCCAAATTAAAATTTGTTTCACAAGCTCAATTTTGTATAAGATAAACTGTGATTACTTCAGGCAATGAGTTTGACTGGCATTTGTCTTCTAGTCTAGTCTGAGTTGTAATGTTTGTGAGATTCTATATCAAGAATTCATAGAATCATAGAATCACAGAATGGTAGGGTTGGAAGGGAACTTTAGAGATCATCTAGTCCAATCCCCCCTGCAGAAGCAGGTCAACCTAGATGAGGTCGCATAGAAACATGTCCAGGCAGGTCTTGAAGACTTCCAAGGAAGGAGACTCCACAACCACTCTGGAAAGCCTGTTCCACTGCTCCATCACCCTCACAGTAAAATAGTTTTCTCTTATATTTAAATGGAACTTTTTGTGTTCCATTTTCATCCCATTTCCCCTTGTCCTGTTGCTAGATACAATAGAAAAAAGGGATGCCCCAACCTCCTGACACCCACCATTTAGATATTTGTAAACATTAATAAGATTCCCCCCTCAATCTGCTCTTCTCTAGACTAAACAGCCTCAGTTCCTGCAGTCTTTTCTAACATGAAATATGTTCTATTCCCCTGATCTTGGTGGCCCTGCACTTCAATAGTAAAGCTTATTAATGTTACTCTAATTATGTTAGTTTTCACTGTTTTCTGCACCTCTGACAAACTTGCCAGTTCCATCTCTTTGTACACAGAGATATGACATATAACATCCCTCTTGCCTTGTCACTGATTGCCATGAAAAAGTTCAAGTCTATCCTTTTAACAACACCCCATCGGGTATTTAGACACATTGAAGATCCTCATGAGCTTTCTTTTCTTCAAGATGAAAAAGTCTAGCTCTCTCAGCTTCTCCTTGTATGACAGATACCCTAGTCTCTTAATCACCTCACTGGCCCTGCTCTCACCAAAATCCCAGCAGTATGACAGAATCAAACAGAGATGAGCAATTGTGACAGAAAAATCACAATTTCTTCACAAGGACCTTGGCTTAGAACATAATTTATGGACTCAAAGAAATGTTATTACCGACTTTTCATTGCACAGGTCTTTTCAGTGAGAGAGTGTCATGGTTTGGCATGGAGCCGTTTCTGGTAAGGAGGAAGGGGTTGTAAAGATGGCTCCTGGATGAAATTGCTTGATCTCTCCCCAGCTCTGAGTCAAGTCACTTCTGGAGCTGAGACAATTAGGTGCCTCCCCAATCACTTTTTAAGAAGAGGAAGCAGGAAGAAGAGTGTTCTTCCTGTTCCTTCTTGTTGTATTTTTCCTTCTTTCCAAGCTGATGGTGGTGCAAGGCGTTGGAAGAAAGAGAAGTGACCATGCAGACCCCAAGGTCAATGAGGGAAGACAGGAGGAGGTGTGCTGGAGCAGAGACTCCCCTGCCTCTTGTGGAGAGGACTGGTGAAGCCAAGATTTGTTTGCACTTCGTAAAAGACCCTGTGCAAGGAGCAGTGACTATGACCAGAGGAGGCCATGTCCCACGTGAGGGACTCTGTATTTGCAGAAGCCACAGCTGTTGGGAAGAATCCACACCAGAGAAGTTTAAGGACTGTGTCCTGTGAGAGGGACCCCATGTTGGAGCAGGGGAAGAATGCCAGGAGTCACCCTCATCTGAGAAGACAGAAGTGGCAGAGCCCATCTGTGAGAGACTGACGACATCCCTCATTCCTTGCCACCCTAAGCCATTGAAGGGGGAGAAGGTAGAGATATTGGAAGAAGTGAGCTGGTCCTTGGAAGAAAGGAGGGCTGAGGAAGGGAGAACTTAAAGTGCTGGTTGTAGTTTTCTCATCATCCTGATCTCTTTTTGCTTTTTGTTCTTTTCTGCTTCTTGTAGTTAATAGAATAAATTTTCCTACTTTCCTCTTTAAGTTGAGTACTGGAGACTGTTTTGCCCAGAACTGTAATTGGCAGTGAGCCCTCCCTACTTTTATCTCAATCCATAACGTCTTTGGTTACTTTTTTTCCTCCCATCTCACTGGGGTCTCCAACAACCTAAGGAGGGTGGGAGTGGATGGGGGAGACCAAGCAAGATACTGTTGTGTTGATTCATTGTTGGCTGGGCAAAAACATGACAGAATTTCATGACACAACTTAATCATGGCCTTGCAAAACATTAACAACTTATTACAGTTACTGTATTACAAATCTTCCTTTTCCATTCTCATTATATCCTTCAGCTTCAAGACTAAGTGTCAATCTATCATCATTACCCCCATATGTGTGCAGAGATAATACTTATAGGCTTGTTATAGGCTTGTTACTGTTGCTATGTGTATGTGTTTTTCTTCCACACAATTTCTGAAAACTAGAACTATCTGAGTCCTAAGGGATGAAAATGTGAGTCTTGTGCACATGTCTGTGTCCATGTTCAAACCTAAGTTATGCTCTTCTATGTTAGAAGTCAAATGAAGACAACATCAGAGCTGATTTGCATCTTGCAACAATATTTAGAGACTGACAGTTTATTTCAGCTTCAGTTTCCAGTGTGGATTATATTCACACTGAATTAGGTGAAATTATCATTTCAGAATATATATATATCATTGTAACTTAGATACAGTATTGCAAAAAATAAGTCACACTTAAAAACACATGCTCATTTTAGTGGATAACAAGTAGTTGCAGATAGTAGGAAACAAATGTAAGAAACTGTGTTGAGATAACTTCGAGGAGACATGTCCATGATAGTTCAATTATTTTTAAAAAAACCCTTTTTAACAATGGTAATGGCTTTTGTAAACAAGAAACACTGTCAGGTTACAGAGTGCAAAAGCCATATCTCAGGATGCTTCACATAAACTTTGAAAGCTAATACTTTGTTGCAGTGTAAGTGTGGACTCTGAAGCCCTTCTTTCAATAAACTAAATTTTTAAGGTTTGGAATCTTAATCTCAAAATTAAATTTAAGGGCAAGAAAAAAGGATGTTTCCAAATGTTGGAATGTATTCTCAGATCATTGAAATGTGTTTCTGAATATATTAGGATCAAAAGATAACAGATCCCATTCACATTTAAGCATTGGTTGGCAATATATAGAATGTTTGATTAAAGTAATTATTATGGATTAATGCAATGTTGAATTTCTAAATTTCTAATTCAGAAAAAAATCCATAAAATATTACATTTATCAGTAAATTTACCAAAAGACTAAGATTAGGAGAATGACAATCTATATCCACTTTTCCCAAGATTTAAGATGATTTAAGATAAATGAAGGTCAGTCTTCCGTAATGTAGCCAATTAATGTGTTGCACAGATGTAAGTGACCCATAGGTTCATAAGATTTTAAGGCCAGAAAATTATTGAAATACTCTTGTTTAACATCCGCTATAATATAGACCATAAAACCTCATCCTGTTTCTTTCTTTCATGCTATTAACATGCCTTACTTTAAAGCATTCTAATAAATTGTAGAACATTTCTATAAAACTCTACAACTTCTTTAAAAAGTTGGGTTTTTTTTGCATGAAGAAATCAGTGGTCTAAATATTAGACTACGGGGAAAGTTTGTGCTATTTATAACCTTCATTGAAAGTGCTATAACTGTATCTCTTATTCCAGACCTTGCCTGCAGGTTTGATGTAATTGCACAGCTCTTTCTGTCATTAAACTAATGAGGTTAAGTTGGCAAAAGCATGTTTTATAACAGGCAATGAGGCATCACACCTGATTAGGAGTTGATTTCTTCATAAGGAATGGTTCTTTTTCTTCTTCTTGTGGTTGCAAAAGGCATTAGGATTTTAATATTAGGGCCAAGCTTAAGAATTTACTGTGTGGTTTTATAGGACTCTGTAATTTCGGGAAAATATATTTCCTTTCTAATGAAGACTATCACTACTTCTTTCATCAACTGGACCACAGGAACCATCCTCTTAGGCATGAAAAAGAAAGTTACAGCTCTACCAATGCAAAACTTTAAAAAATCTCTGACTCAACATCAAAACCTCATAAATATCATGAGGTTCTAATAAGCTATAATTGCTGGAATATTTTTGTTTGCTTTCTTGAAAATTCTGACAGCCAATTGAACAAGGTGCATGGGCAGAAACTAGTTTCGAGTGATGTTCTAAATAGACAATTCTACCTGATATAGGGAGCAAGCTAAGGTACTACTGAGTCTAATTTTTATAGCTACCCTTTTTAGATCTGTTCATAAATAGGACTGTGAATTAAATAAGCAGGGTCTTCTTTGAGACGTTTACATATCTGTTTAAAGATACTCTATGTTTTTTGTTTCTGTGCATTACATGAATATAAAACAATCTATGTCTGTCAGATCTATCATGATCTCATTTTTTCTTCAGCAAATACTCATAGATTGAGAACAAATCAAATGCAAATAAATTAAATAACATCTTTCTATACTAACATTTTTTCCCTTTTTTGGGGGGAAATAAATCTTGTTTTTAAAAATATCCTCTCATTGAATAAGAAATATGAATATGAGGAACATAAAAAAATCTGCAAGTCTAGAACACAAAAAAAGCCTTCTTCGGTAACAGCTCTAAAACAATATTTATTTCAGAGACTTTTGCTGGAGGGATTTATCAGAAGCCTACTACAATAGGATAGCTCTTCGAACAGCCTGCAGCTCTTTAAAGCTGACACAAGCTATAGTTGACACCAGCTGTTGCTGACACTACTGCTAACAGTCAGCTTGAGAAGTTCAAGATAAATGATCTCTTCAGATAAGTGTCCACACATTAAGTGTGCAGCAATATGAATGCTACAGGTTACACATGCTAAGATATGTTATTTTTATCACCATGGGAGAAGGAAGTATAGGAAACCAGACTCCATATTGACTTTGTTAGCCTCTTTCGAAATTCTCTAATCCTTCCACTCTTTGCAAATGTCTTTCTTTTAATTATCTTTTTCTTTTTTGATTCCACAGTCTCTGTTTATGGTGTCAAGTGCTCTCAATTTCTCTCATAAACAAGATTTTCTGATAGCTTTAGAAAAAAAAACATTAAACATTGCTTTGTGCAGACACTAATTTTAAGGAACTGTTATTTCTAGTTTCTGTATAAAGGAGCATAACCAGATCCCTTCTTGATCCTATCAGCTCTATTTAGTAAGCCTTCATTCTTGTCAAGGTTGTGTTTCTCTTTGAAAATTACAGTAAGAGGTACTGAAGTGCCTATTCTAGCCATCATATCCTGACAGTCATGCTATCTGTGTGGGGAGCTCTTCTGAAATGTTGTCTGCTGTATATCAAGATGTATATGAAATCCTTCTGTCTTTTGGTCTAATTTGGAAAGCAATGAGAACCTTCAAATATTTGGATCCAGCTGTCACCACTCACGCAGTGTGACCTCACTGTGCTAGGCAGAGTTATATTAAGAGCTACTCTGAGCTAGCTCCAAATGAGATGATAGATCTATATGATACAACTCGGAGTTCATAGAAAGAGAAAAAAAAAATAATTAAAGTAACTAGCAGAGCTGGAAAATAGATAATCTTTCCAGCTATCAAAAACTTTCTGTTAATGGACTCAGCATACTTCAAAATTGAATATGGCCTGAAAAAATTGCTCCCAGCTTAATATGTTAATTGATTAGACTATGAGACAAGGCAGTTGGTACATTGTAAACCAGAAAACTGTTTCTAATGGAGAGAGACGTTAAACTATTTATCCTGCTATAAGAAAGAGAATGGAGGAGAGCAAATAACGTGCTGGACACCAGATTTCAGATTTCTGGTTGATAATAAACTAAACAGGAGCAAGCAATGTGCCCTTGTGGCCAAGAAGGCCAATGGCATCCTGGGACGCATAAAGAAGAGTGTAGCTAGTAGATCGAGGGACGTTCTCCTCCCCTCTACTCTGCCCTGGTGAGCACTCATATGGAGTACGGTGTCCAGTTCTGGTCTCCACAGCTCAAGAGGGACACGGAACTTCTGGAGAGAATCCTGCACAGGGCCACCAAAAAAATGAGGGAACTGGAGCATCTTTCTTATGAGGAAAGGCTGCAGGAACTGGGGCTGTTTAGTCTAGAGAAGAGGAGATTGCGGGAGCATCTCATTAATATCTACAAATATCTATATAGTGGATGTCAGGAGTTTAGGACCTCACTTTTTCTGTTGTATCTATTGACAGGACAAGGGGTAATGGAAAGAAGTTGGAACAGAAAAAGTTCTATTTAAACACAAGTAAAAACTATTTTACTGTGGGAGTGACAGAGCACTGGCACAGGCTGCCCATGGAGGTTGTGGAGTCTCCTTCTTTGAAGGTCTTCAAGAACCACTTGGATGTGCTCCTGTGGACCCGCATTATCAGGGGAGATGATCTCTAAAGATCCCTTCCAACCCCATATGATTCTATGATTCTGTGGTACCAGTATGTAAGTAGAAGAGAGAAGATAGTATGCTTTAACTATGCCGTTTCTACTGAACACATGATTATTATTTTTGCATTTACCTGTTGACTACAGAGATGAAATCATGCTTTAGCCAGGCCCCAGTACATTTGGGTTATGATACAGTAATAAATAGCCTTGAAATGCACATATTAATGTGTCTTTAATTGGCAGAAATTCTTTGCTTTTACTTAAGTGAGCTGTAATAGATGGGCTGATTATTTTTGCATGTTAAACAGGACTATTATAAATTTTCTCCACTGTTTGCAAGTTATTGTCACCACCATTAGAGCTTTATCTTTTGACAGGAAGCCTTCACTGATATAATATACTAACATGCACATGAGAGTTTATTTTTTCAAGGCCATTACCAATGCACTGAGTGATATTCACATTTGTCTAGTAAATTATTTTCCCGAGTGGAGCTCAGTTTCTTTGACAAATGTGTTCTTCAAGAAATCATGATCAGCAATGTAAGAGAAGGCAATCGCTTAAGTCATGCAGATGACTTAATAAGGCACAGGCCTAAAATTTATCCACTCTGATATATATTTACTTGGGTGCTGGAGTCCTCAGGAATTTTCTAAGTACTTGAATATAAAGTATTCATATAAGTATATATATAAGTATTCATAAGTTGAATATAAAGTATATATATCTAAGTTGATCTAAAGGTCTTAATTGATCTAAAGGATCAGCCCAATGATTTTTCAGTTCAGCTCAGACGTTGTCAGAGCAAATTTTCACTTTGTCATTCTACAGGGAATTGGTTTGCAGAGTTGGTTCACCCATTGTATATGGCTCTCTGATATGACGAGTCTGTTCCTTTTCCTAGCATTTATTGCTTGTTTGATGCTCTATAACTTTCATGGAACTGATACTGAAACTCATCTGTAGTGACAGTGAAGGATTATTCTCTCTCTCTTTTGAATCACCAGGAACATTCTTTATGCTTATACTGTCTTTTCTGTCAGACATATATATATTTATTAAGAAGGTCTGCCACAATTTCCATCTTTCCTTAGTTAATAAAGAAGCCAACCCTTCATCAGCTGGTAAGACCATCACAACTGGGATCTTCAGCGAGAGGGAGCTATTTCTGGCTTTGGCCACATAATGCATACTCTAGCTTCTTCAGATGCACCTTGAAAACAGTGAGACAGAAATATCATACATTTCTAGCAATAGTTTTGAATTTTCTATTTTGATGTTATATTATTTAACATATTATTTGCAGCCTACCTTTATAAAACTTAAGAGGCTAGGAGAAATTATATGTGTGGTGTTATAGCAACTGGCTAATACATATTCTGACAAGAGATGATAACTAAAGTAGGATTTTATTTTTATGCAGTCCAAAAGTGTTCTTGCTGTTAAGCCACACACAAAACACATCAGTATTCTCATTTCCATTTTCTGCTATTGAAAGATTTGAGTTACAGAATAAGATTAGATGACACACACTTGCCTGCATTTCAACTAGTTAACATATTTCATTATTTGCTTTTAACAAGCGATAATACTACAGCTATTGAAATTACTAATGTTCAACCTTCCTTTATGAGTAAGACACCAGAGATTTTAAGAATAAATTTTCAGGCAAGGCTTCTAGATAGTCATAATGTGAGATACTGCTACCATCCTTGAACAGGGCTTCACTAATTCCTAGACAATTTATGAAGGATGCATTGACATCTAGATCAGACTTGACAAAGGGTATACTGCTGTACTGCTTGTGAGTACTCCAATAACTAGCTTAATTTGGGATGTTAATTTTCCATTTGTGTGCTTCTTATTGACATAGCATCCAATTCTGTAATTAGGGCAACTTTAGGATGTTTTCTGTCACTGAAAGCACACTGATTCTTTAAAGTATTGTTTTAAAAGTGTAGGTCTTCATTAAAGATCTTTTATATAGTATTGCCAACTTGATTATCTAAATATAACTTTTTCACCGCACTAAATGTATCAAAATCTATTAAATTTATCATAAATTTCAGTACAAATTATCTAACAATGACACCTCTATTAGTGCTAGTACAATAGCACTAGTAAAATTCAGTTTTCTCTCCTTGAACATCACCAAGGAACAAACCATAGGTGATAATTCTGGTTAGACTTGTGGCTTTCCAGAAAGTTTGTTAGAGGCATCTGACTGTACATCATTGAGAGCTTGTATAGATCTTTGAACCACTTTAGCCATTGCTGATTTCATCCCTTTCCTTTCTGGGCATAAACGTTCTTTCAGTTGATTGACACTACCATACATTAACTCATGACTGCTTTAAAAGTGCCTATACAGTAGCTTTCTATGGTGTGATTATATCATGCCATGGTTACATGGAATTCCAAATTAAAACCCTTTCGGTGTTTTACCTTCTGGAAGCTGTAATACTTCTTGTTTAATGTGTTGATATAGGACCTGACCTACAAGAGTGAGAAGAGTAGTGAGACTTTCATAAGATAGCAAGTAATGACAATGAGTGCAAAAATGAACTGACAGGCTTTAAGGACATAATGTTCTTGTGTGCACTGGTGACAGCTAGTGGGAAGATTGGTACAGAAAATGAATGGTTCTCCAATTAGAAAGGAATTCTGTGTCCAGTTCTGGGCCCCTCAGCTCAAGAAGGACAGGGAGCTGCTGGAGAGTTCAACACTGGGCCACAAAGATGATGGAGTGGAGTAAGTATCTCCCTTATGATGAGAGACTGAGGGAGCTGGGGCTCTTCAGCTTGAAGAAGAGGAGACTGAGGGATGATTTCTTTAATGTTTACAAATATGTAAAGGGTGGGGGTTAGGAGGATGGAGCCAGGCTCTTCTCAATAATGTCCAATGATAAGACAAGGGGCAATGGGTACAAGCTGGAACATAAGAGGTTCCAAAGAAATACAAGAAGAAGAATTTCTTCACTGTGAGAGTGATGCAGCACTGGAATGGGCTGCCCAGATGGGTTGTGGAGTCTCCTCTGAGGACATTCAAAACCCACCTGGACGAGTTCCTGTGTGACCTACTCTAGGTGATCACAGAATCATAGAATGGTAGGGTCAGAAGAGACCTCTAGAGATCAAGTCCAACTCCCCTGCAGAAGCAGGTTCACCTAG
>WBNH01000958.1:100449-208912 GCA_013401255.1 Urocolius indicus | reverse complement strand
TTCCTCTCTGCCTAACTCTCAAGCCAGTTGAGATCCCGCTGAATGGTAGCCCAGCCTTCTGGGGAATCCTGCTCTGGCAGGGGTGGTGGACCAAGTGATCTTTCAAGGTCCCCTCCAACTCTCAATATTCTGTGATTCTGTGGTAAAAGAGAAAAAAAAAATCTGGTTTTGTATCTACCATTGAAACTAATGACTTTCTCCAAGAGGAAAAAAAAATATTTTTAATAAAATGACATATGCCTGTGTTACTAAAATGTAGACTAGGATATTGTAGTCTGAAGTATTCTGAAAGTCTACTGCATAGATAAAGAATTTGGAAAAGCCTGCTAAGGAAGTTAGAGACAAGCGCTAAATGAGATAGTTACTGACTGTACCAAGATATGTAAATAGAACTGATAAAAAGGGAAGAGTATGTAGAAGAACCATCATCTTCAAGGACTTCAGATTTACAAAAATCTTCTAAATAGTATGGTTAATATGTTCCCTAATTCATAATGTATATTTTAAAAGACATAATCCAGCTTCTCAGTTGAGATTTCTATTCTATTCAGATCCTTTAGGCATCTAGTAAAATAATATAGTCATCATATGCAATACACACACACAGAAAAAAAAATCATGTCTCTACATTTATGCCTTTTGCCCCAGGCATTTTGAGGGCCAGCAGCTGAATAAAGACAGTTAATATAGTGGCTCATGAAAATGTAATGGATTAAAACTTTTTCCACTGTGATGACATCTGAAGACATAAAAATCTGAAAAATTCAATAAAGTGCAAACCTGTAGGTTTTACCAAGGCAAATTTAACTCAATTATAAGGATGTTGCTTTGATCAATGTTTTCTGGTCTGAAAATATCAAGTCTGTAGTCACGAAAAAACAAAAAAACAACAAGAACAACAAAAAACCCAAAACAAAAGAGGAGGCGAAAATCTACCACTAAATACCTGTTTTAATTTAGAGAAATCTGAAAATTTTCTAGAAACATTTGTTATGAGACTGTTAAAATTAAAAATTATTCAAGATGAGCCTTTTGTTTTGCTCTAATCTGAATATGAAGAAATCCTATGAAAAGGTGTTGTTATTTCCACTTACTGACTTCTCTGTCAGTGTACCCTTTGGATATTTGATAGTACAGGATTATCTAGCTGTCTAAAAAAAAAAAGACATGCATGCTTCTGCAGCTCATATATATATTCTGGAGAAGGACATATACTTCAGATTTGAGTTGATACTGTTATTAACTCACAGATTTAAGTTCTATGTTCTCTGTAGGCCATTTTACAGGTGCATTAAAGGTCAAGATGAAACTTTGAAGTGTAATCTCCTTTAAGAAGCAAGAATTAACCTTGAAGTATCACAGAAAGAATAACTATGTTTTCCAAGGAGAAGATGGCATTTTTCATTCTATCCCATATTTACCTTGAGAGTGTCGAAAGAAATTCTTTTTTTTGCCTAAAAGGAGAATTGGCTGTTCACACATTATGCACTAAAATAGCTGAAAAGGAAGAGGAAAAAGACAAGTTGATAAAATGATCAGATTTTTTAAATTAAGGAATATTTGTGGATGACACTTTTAAATATGCGTTCAAAAATAATATAGATCACAAGGCTGAACAGAACCATTCATGTTAGGTTATTTCCAAACTGCTGCATGCTTAATATTTTTGGAAGACGAGAATTTTGTGGCAGACCACGTTTCTCAATACATCTGAATTTTGTGGAATTGGTCACAATGTCCAACAAGCATAACAAAAATATTAATCAGTTAATAAGATCAGAATGTCTAGAACAAGGTGAAGGAAAAACGGAGAAGTTCCCATGAACATTTAGTTGCCAATAAACATACAGATAAGAAATAAACATTTAACTATTTCCTTCTAAGAATGGTAAAGGTTATAAAAGCTTGTTAAATATCTGAGGCACTTTATGAAAGTGTTGTTAAGGGACACTTTTTTTTTCATTCTTGTCAAGCACAGACAGAAACAGAATGTATTTAAATGTCCACTGTGTCTATTTTTCCCACATTCCATAAGACTGATGCTCACAATTACTTGGCATATTGAATTTCTTCAGGACATTCATTCTATTATTAGAATTTGCGTGAGTGCAGAGATAAATGTTTTTAGCAATGAAGTTTATGAGCTAAACTACTGTGTATCAGATCAAACATTCCTCCACTGTGATGGATGACTTCCCTTCATCTCTAAACTTCTGAAGCTTTTCTGTTTATTTCATTTCAAGCTCACTTGAAGGAGCCAAATCTATATCCAACATTGAGACTACTTTGTGTGCCTGTCAGATCTTTCCCTTTCTTTTGTTACTGATGTTATTTAAAGGTTCTCTGCTAGAAAGCTTAGAATACAAAAAATGTATACATATTCATTTTACATTCTCTATGCGATCTCTATGATGAAAAAGCAAATGTTTCGGTACCTAATAACCACATAGCATGTCTTATGTTTTTCCAGGTAGAGATTTCTTTTGCTTTTGTTAAAATGGTATATTAAGTCATTAAATTAGGTTAGTAAACAAATTTTCCTTTCTTCTTACTGTCTAGAAACTTACCAGGTAAGAGAGATGGTGCATTTGTATTCGCATCTTCTTTCTTTGCATCTCCAAATTAGAGCCAATTGAGCTTCGTGTATTCAGAGATGTTCACAGAGCCTTCAGCACCAGCAGTAACTGTAAGTCCCTATTTTTCATTGTGAATCCTTTGGATTTGCTCCCAAGACAACAGCTGGCCAGAAGTAACATTCATTATCTTCAACTGGCCATCCTATATAAAAGAAAGTTTTGACCACCAGGTAAGATTTAAGTGTTCCCCAGTTGTGTTTATGTTTGGTAGCATTTATGGAAGAGATGATCATAAGTCCATAAAATTCAGTTATCACTGTCTCACCTCTTCTATCTGAAAGCTCGTCTGTAAGATCCTAAGCCACTGGCCTGGTGTTTTGGCCTCATAAGCATATTAGATAGATTTACAGGATTTGCATTCAACAAAACTTTAAGGAGATTAATTATAGCTTCTTAAGCCTCTAAAAAATATAGTGAAATCAATTACTTTGTTATTGGCAAGGCCAGACCACATAGTGGTAGGCAAGACAAAAATCAAATGAGCACAGCACTTTAGCTTTCCATTACAGGTTCCTATTAACAAAGCTTTTTCAGATATATGGAGATGATAATGAAATATGGGATAATCTTTGCTAATTTTTAACAAGGGGACATCTTTTTAATTTGGTGGTGACTAAACATAAGACCTTTGTAGAACTACAGTAGTCTTTTGTATTTCACTGAAGACTGCTGAAAAATTCTGCAGATAGCGAATAGAAGGCCGATGTTTTCTTCCTGCAGATAAACAACCATGGATTTATCATTTGATAATCAATGCATAGTTCAGTGAGAACAATTGTATTTGTCTGCATTTGTCTGCACAGTATTTACACTGTACTATATTTTTCAAGGTGTTTAAAACTGTTAATCACAAAGAATCATATGAGATTTTACTTCCAGAATTTTGCAAATATCTTTGCTGAGTTTCTTTTTAGGGATATGACTGTAAACCAAATAAAAGTAATAATACCCTCCCATCCTAAGGTTCATTTTATTCATAAGCATGCAAAGCCTATCTTCTACAGTTTCTTTAGGACACAGGATATTTTTTTGTTGCTCTAGTATATCCTTATTGAGAACACAGACTAAAATCCTATTGACCAGAAGTTCATGCAACAAAAACAGGAACAGGCTGAGCTGAGCTGTTCTTTCTTCTTTCTCCTAGATTCAGACTATGTACCATAAATATAAGTCCACTCTGCATGGCAAATCACATGTAGCTGATATACACGGTAGTGAAAGTACATGGGACAAAGACACACGTTTCTAGCTGCTGCAAAGCTGTATAAAGTCTCATTAGCTGGGAAGGAAGCAGAGAGCAGCTACAGTGCTGTGAGAAAGACAATTTTGTGCAGGTTGCTAGAGGGAAGATAATGGGGGGTAAATCTGATAAACCCAAGACTGTTATTAGTATAATGTCTATTAAAATCTTTAGAGTTTTTCATGTTCAATACTGTCTCCAAATTCAAGTATTTTGTGACCCATCAGGGAGCCTAATTCTTGGTGTAGAACAGATATGATAACTGGAAAGGGAGTCTTGCTGTGCTTAATGTAATTTCCTTATGCAGTCCCAAAATACACATTTGGGAAAGAACAGTGTCAACCAATATTTTGACTAAGGTGAGCTAAGTCCGTGAATATTGCTACCACAAATGCTCAAGAATGGTCAGTTTGTAATTGCACACTCTTCTGATCAATGAAAAATTATCCTCAAATCTTGTCCAGCAACAGATAATCATTTGACCCTGATTAATAACAACTTTATATTTTTCTTTTTTTTTTTTTCAAGAGAGGCAGGATATCATTAAAAAAGTTTAAAAATGCTGGAACTCATCATTGTATAATAAGATAAAGTTGTTTTTTTCTGGATGCTTTGATGACATCATATTATTTTGTTGAATAACATATTACTATCACATCATAATAGTACATGGATAAAGATGAGGTGAGATAATTGTTGCAATGAGAATACAATGCCTCTTCACAGAAGTGAAGTCATAATATGATGTAAGTATATGTATTAGTAGAATGTGCATCAATAACAATATTTAGTTTTAAAGGTGTAAAATATATTGAGCAAGTCCTGAACTCCAATCACCCTATACTGGTATAAATTCTGCCTAAATTAAAAGGGAAATAAATGAACAACTATAATCAATGAAACTCATTAATTTAACTAATATTATTGTGTAATCCTCAGGTAGCCTAAAGCCATAAAATATAAACTCTTCCAGGAAGTTCACAAACCTTACAAAACAGTGCTGGCTGATCTCAAATCACAATAGTTTTTGTCTGGAAAATCAGTAACAATAACTACAACAGTAAGTCTTGAAAAGCAAGAGTTCTGAAAATCAAGCATTTCCTGAGAAGTTAATTATGAAAAGAGAATGTGCTCTGCTCTTGTGCAGAGCAACAAAATTTACCAGTTTGAAAAGCAGAGGAATTACTTAGTTCTGCAGCCATTTCCAAGCAGGTTGAAGAGCATTGCCCTGCAGACTGTGGCTCTGTTGTGCATTAGAGGTAGATGGAGACTCTATGAGCTCTCTCATGTGGATGTCTTCATCTGATCACTGAAAAAAAGATGTGTGTGAACAATTATGTAAGACATTCTGGCAAAAAAAAATAACCGCAAACTGACTAGTTTTGTCTCCTCTACATATGCTTAAATCAAAATACTCAAGTAACAAAGCAGTGATTAGGGAGAGATTACTCCTTCTGTCATAGGTCAAGAATGTGACTGTCTGCTTTTAAGATAAGACTTGGCAAAATCTTTCTGGCCAGAGTCTTGGCACACAGAATTAGATAGAAATCTAATTGTATCCTTTTTACATCTGGTCTTCAAATTCTTATCTGATGAGAAACTTGGTGAAATTTCTCATTTGAGCCATGAAGTGTCATAACAGCCTAAATACCCAACAGTCACATCTTTTAGTTAAAAAATCCCTTCTGGGGTTTTGGTCACCTACTGACTAATCATGTCCTGACTAATCCTCCATAAAGCTGAAGTCTCAGTGGTTTCCTCTTACCCTGTTCCTGATTGGAAACCTGTATTCTTCCAGACAGGAAGCAGGAACAATCTCACGTGACATATGCCATCATTAACTATTACAGCTAACACTCTGAAAAATGAGCAACAACAAAAGCACACTCTGAGGTTCTGTAGATTTTTTCCTGTGAATTATTCCCTCATTTCTACCATATTTCTGTAAAGGGCAATACAGAAAGTGTTGAAAGAGATATATGGTGTCTGCTTAGATGAGGACACGCTGATAAGGAATGACACGTCGTGACAAAAGCATTTCTTCTTAGCTCGTTACTTCTCATTCTTTCCAGTTTCTCCTCCTCAGCATAACGCTGAACTGTGACTGAAGCTATGATGGTGATTAAAATGTCAGAATACTCTGTGCTTCGCTCTCCATTTTATCTTTATCCTGTAGTCAGATAGGTGCATACCGTTGAGGAGGGAAAATGACAAACCAGTGAGGCTTAGGTTGCTACCCATTTAAAAGATGCACATCATGCTTTGCTGCTTTCTTCATGTAACAGTCTGTAAATATGGAGAGAGAGAGAGATTAGAGAGTGCGTCTGTGAGCATGTGTGCGTTGTGTGCATGTGTATGTTATATGCAGTACATGAGAAGGCTTATTTTTATTGAGATGGGTGACACTTCATACGTATTTGGCAGCACAGCTTGCCTCCTTAGAAAATTGTTTGCAAAGCTATTACTAAGCAGCATTAAGCACTGAGTGATTCCTCATATCTGCAATATAAAACATTCATGAAAATTTCATTGGTCTGTTTTTCCAGCAGGCATGCTAACTAGATTCTGTGTGACTGCATTATGGCTGCATTTGCAGTAGTATAGTTAAAAATATATTAGTACTTTAATTATTAATCCTAATATGCAGAGGTTTATAGCACTCTAGTAAAATGGTCTCCAGAGCAGGCAAGTTCTCAATAAGGAAAGACAAAATATATCCAGAATAGAAATCACTCTTTTCCCCTTTCAAGAATGTAACTAATCTTCACTAAATTTAATTCATATCAGTTCTGCAAATGCTTTCACAGTATATGAACTAGCTTGTCCTCCATTTCTCTCTGATTCTTTGATTCCTCCCCAAGACATAGCTAGTTGGGGAAGGACACGACAAGATTTAACCACCTGTGGGAGATGCCAGGGGAGGACTGGTCATCCTGTGCTTCCATATAAGACGTCTTCATTCTGTGTCACTTTGTGAGCAGTGACTTCCTCTATTTCTTTGATATGATGAGAGATGCTGAGAAAGAGTAGGATATGGTGGGGCATTTGGCCAAGTTTGCATGGAAATAGAAGTCAGTGTACTGAGAGCACTAGCTACAATTTCTGTCTCTCTTTCGCTGTTATCTTGCAGACCAGTTTGTCTGCTTGATATATTTTGATTTTTAGACTTTAGACTAGAGTCTTTTAGACATAACCTTTGCAGGACACGCTGTCTTCTTGTCAAGCATTCACAAATGAGGAAATGTTGCAGGACCTGGGACTGTTCAGCGTGGAGAATAAGAGACTGAGGGGGGGAAATCATTAATACTTACAAGTATTTAAAAGGTGTATGTCAAGAGGATGGGAAAAAACATTTTTTTTTTTGTACTGTCCAGTGACGGGACTACGGATAATAAACAAAACCTTTTTGGAAACATAAGGAAAAACTATGTTACTGTAAGAGCGATGGAGCACTGAAATGAGCTGTCCAGGGAGGTTTCAGAGTCTCCTCTGGAGGTATTGAAAACCCAACTGGATGTGTTCCTGCGTGATCTGATCTAGGTGAACCTGCCTTAGGAGGGAGGTTGGAGTAGATGATCTGTAGAGATCCCTTCCAACCCCTACCATTCTATGATTCTGTGATTCCGTGCTAGCAAATAAAATGCTACTGGGCTTACTGGACGGTCTTCAGGCTGGAGAATGCACCAGGACTCCCACTTAAATACCCAAGCTTTCTCTCTTCCCAGAGCAATCTTCACTAGGCAGTCATTAGGAATCATTCCTGACTTGTGTCCTTCCTTACAGCAGTCCCATCCAAAATCATAGTGACATAAGCCAAAGGTGCATATAAGGGAGTGTGCTGATGACTAAAGAGCATTTAAGCCCAAGTCTGCTTAAATACAGCCACAGGTACTTCTATAGCACCATAGAGTCCTGACACATTTTAATTTCTTTAACATGCTATGAAAGTGTTACTGAGTTATAGGAGCTGCTCTGGCCACTAGTAAGCAAGTCAGAAGTCACTGCTAAGCTCTGCACCTGTGTTTCAGGGCAGAGAGATGTCTCTGTTATATAAAG
This sequence comes from Urocolius indicus, assembly GCA_013401255.1. Taxonomy (NCBI): domain Eukaryota; kingdom Metazoa; phylum Chordata; class Aves; order Coliiformes; family Coliidae; genus Urocolius; species Urocolius indicus. The sequence goes on along the minus strand of WBNH01000958.1, from coordinate 200,980 downwards.
GGCTAATCAGATGACCCTAGTTAATTTTTCCAGTTATTCCAAAGTCCTACAGTCTCTAAATAGTTTATTGTACTTGTATTACTGCTTTACCTTGGTATGTAGTCTGTACCTCTATCTATCTAGCCGGTACTCACAGCTGTTACTGATCACACTTCTGCTGGAGGCAAGGTAAAAATTTCTTTCTTATTTTCTTTAGTCCCCATGGAAAAAAAAAATCTTCAATTAAAACTGTGTGCCAGGAAGATAAATGATCATCTCTTTTTCTCTTTCCTGTGGATAGTTAATAAAATTGTGTTATCAAAATGGTACTCATTTTTATACTTTAAACTAATGCAAAGATTAAACTAATGCAAAGATTATATCTGGAAAATTGTACATAGAGTTTTCATCAGAACTGACAGATAAGTTCTTTTTAAAAATAAAAATTTGCAAATATGAGAAATTTTCCATTCTCGACTTTATGTTGTTTTGATTATATTATACCCTTAAACATTCCTTTTACTGGAACCAAGAATTGAGAAAAAAAGGAGCTAAAAAGCTATATTAAGCAATTTTTGTTAAATCTCATTCTAACATGCCCTTTTGTACTCAGAAACACATGTTCTTCAAATTCATACACAATCTCCTTATGAAGGAAAGGAAACGTGATTTATCACCGAATCAAAACTGAGTTGCACACCTAGCCAGATGAATATTTATGACCTTTTCACTGTCTAGATCCTCATCCTTTACTCTATGCAGTGAAAGCAAACACCAGCTGAGAATTTTTCCTTGATCAGGAAATCTTATCAAGGATATTTTATAAGCAACAAAGAAACTGAAGTAAAATTTTTCATTCTGTAATACCCAAAGAGCTCCATTAGAAATATACCTATAAATATCATAGAAGTCTAACCTGATGGAACTACTGTAACTCTTTTAATACCACAGTTTTTAGCATTCCTTTCTCAAAAGTAATACTATTTAAAGCAAAATCTCAGTTTCTGTATGCAAATAAGTCTGTACAACATGTTGAGGAAACCTCTGGTGCTCAGATAACAGGTCTCAAAAGACTTGGAATTGGTCATAAGAGTGAAAAATATTGTGTTAAGAAAAGAAAAAAATGCTTTTATTTGGTTGGTTTTGAAAGTAATTGATGTGGTTTAGATCAGCTGCAAGTTAAGGGCAGCTTTCTGTGTTTAGTATTTAAATATTCAATATCAATTGTATTTTAACAGAAAGAAATGGTTATAATTACACTTACCCAATTTTTAAGCCACTGCCTTTGAATAAGCATTCCAGATTTCACCCTTTATTGCTCTGCATCTTGGTAAACAGACTAAGGAGCTTAATATTGTCAAATGTAATACATAGTTCTATTGAGAAGCGTAATCTTTTTTCTTCAATCCTGAAATGCACCTTTTATACAGGAAACTGAATAAGGGTAAGCACCAATCAATCTCACTTGTAAAGATAATGCTGAACAGAAAACAAAAACAAAAAAAAAGGAAAAAAAGACAGAAAAAGAAAGATAGTCCATTGTAGTATAAGTTTTATAAATTCCTATTTCTAAACACTCAGGAGCCAAGGGGGAAATAAAATGAAATTCTACTTCTTTCAGAAGAGGAAATTATGCCCGACATATGTCAGAATTCGATCCCAAGAAATATAGCAGGATGGATTATAAGAGAAATGATCTCTACACTTTTGCAGCCAATTGGTGTTGGCTCCAGCTCAGGTATGTGACAGGAGGTCAAAAACTTGAATTGGCCTGCTAAAGTTCTGACTTGATAGAAAAATCTAAACTTCAGTTCTTGCCAAAATGTTTTCTCCAGGTAATAGTTGTTTATCTATTTACATGCTCTACACACCCTCTTTTCTGTAAAATTCTGCACTTGTGTCAGTAGTGCCATTAACCACAGCCAAGGGACACTGGTTAATGGATTGATTTATGCTGAAAGTTTTGGCTCAGAAAGATTTGACATGAAAGCTTCCTATTATTTTTCCCAGTACATATTGTAGCATGGTAATTCTATTTTTTGCTATCTGGTTAAAAAAAAAAAAAATCCACAAAAAACCAACCAAACAAAAAACACATAGAAAGAGACCTTTCCTTCGTCTTTAAAAAAAAAAAAAAAAAAAGTTTTGGAAGAACATTATCCAACCATAAGTAAAGCTTCTTTAAACAATCTAACTTATGAGACTTAGCTTTCCTAACTAAGTAATGAACAGTCTGGATGCTTTGCAAGTAAGAATGTACAATATTTTCTTTTATCGGAAACAAAAAGATCAAATGTCTGGACTGAAGGCAAAGAAGAATGAAGGGAAAATAAAGCAGAATGTGATCAGGAAGGATCTAACTGAAGTCCTTGATTTACTCCCTTCGTTTGTTGTTTTGGTTTGGTTTGTTTTTACATATTAAAGAAAGTCTGAAACTCTGTGCTAAGTAGAGGCTTCTTCGTGAAACCAGGTTTGACAGACTAAGTGGTCACTCTTTTCTTAATGCACTAATGATACAAACATGAAGCAACTTAAAGATTTTTTACATCTATGAATTTTGAAAACATGAGACATAATATCAAGCAAAGTATCTTTAAAGAGGATTATTTCAGAGGCTTTTAAAAATAGGTTTCATTACTGTTTGAAAGTTCTGCTTATATGAAACATTAGAGAGGACATTGCTTGTCACTGACCTAATGTTTATGTCCAAGCCAGATGCAGACAACTCTCTCACCAGACATTTTATGACAGTAAAAGATGGTTATGTTACTACACAAATGAGGCTGTTAAAAGCTTTGCACTAACAATGTAAACATACACTTAGAAAAAGCAGTCAATGCTGCGGTATGTGGGATACGGGTACCCTGGTAATGCCTGGATACACCTGACACTGTCTCCTCACAAAGAGCTATATTCCTGCAGAAAAAAAAGAAACAAACCCATAACTAATAAATAAAAAATGCTCACTGTCTTAATCCAAACACTTCCATAACTATTCCCTCCATCCAAGGCTCTGTGCAGTTCCCAAAACCTCTAGCTTCATTTTAGGGTTGCTTTCAGCTTAGGCTGATTGACCTTTCCAGGACCATAGAACAGAGCTACAACAACACTAGCCCTGTATGGGCTTGTGAGTGATCTCTTCAGTAACATTGGATTCTGGCTTATAAATTTCAATTTCAATTCCTTGTCTTCTACTACCTTTCCACAGTCTCTACTAAGTGGGTCTTTATGCCTATTATCTGCTGCTTTTCATTCAATTTTCTGACCTGCTTACATTCTTGTGTCAGCCATGCTTCTGCTCCATTATCACAAGCCTGACTCCTGAAGAAAGAAAGCACTTGATAAACCATAGTTCTGTGTCTGCAGAATGTTCAAAAGATGTCCCCTTTAAATCCTTACAGAGCCTTAATTTGGAGATATTCAGTCAGCTTTTCAGTTCTATCATGCCATTTCCATAAAACAGGAAAAAATGATTCTTTGGATGAGACCACAACGTGGGAATCAAACCAGATAGCATGAAGTGGAACAATTCTTGATCAGCAACCAAAACAAGACAGCAATGATCATTCTGCAATGAACTCTTCTCTCTCTCCCTTCTTCAGCCTTGTTTTGTAACACGAAACACAATTTGTCTGCAAAGTGGGAGTTATCAGCACCAGCCAAGTAATACAGCAAACACAAGATGCTTAGCAACCATACATGATACCAGGTGTGGTACCTCATGAGTATAGCCCTGAGTTCTGGTTTATTTTTACAAAAAGTTTCAAAATCATTTTCCAATAGGAAGTGAAGTGTCTAAAAACACAATCACAATACTCACAATACTTATGAAAACTGATAACAGACTGTCCATTGAATGACTGTTAATAGTGACTACTAACAGCCAGACCAAATGTTCACAAGTTCAACTACATGTAGGAGTAGGCTGGGTAGAAATGCATATTCTGACAAAGCAGAAGTATGTATTACTGGATTAATGGAATAACTATTTCAGCACAAGTGCCCAAGAAAGGACAAAGCGTGTTTCCTGCAGCACAAAATAAACCAATTTGCGTGGAGAAGTTTAGTGCAACACTGAAAGCCAGGGAGTTGGCCTATTGAACCTCTCAAGCTTCACATCAGTGAGGAGAGCACATGATTAAATTCAGCAGCTGGCATGTGGCCATTCACACATAGCAAAGGGTAAAGCAGGTGTTGGGTCCTCAGAACTGATGCATGAGGTTACTTCTACAAGAAAGACAAAAATAATGCTGTTTCTTAAATGATACAAGGTATTCCTGTACCATAGTAAGTCTGGTAAATCTAACAGCTGCCCCACATTGTGATAGAAAAGACAGAGAACCATGGGACTGACAAAATGCAGTCATCCTTTCTTTGCCTAATTTTTGTATCACTTTATTTAATAACACTGCAAATAAAAAGACAACACCCAGTATTAAAAAAACAATGGAGTGGGGAAGACAAAAACTGTCTGAAAGAGTCCAGCTGTACAGCTCAAGTTCTTTACTTAGACATGTTTTGTGTAAAGTAAGTGAAACTGAAAGCTTACAATAAAAGACCAGTGATGTGTAAGTTTTTTCAACTTGTAGTTCATAGGAGGTTTACTAAGACCACACTGGCACAGATGAGAAACAGAAGTGCAAGCAGGGAGGAATTTGCATACAGAGTACAGATTTCATTGTTCAAGGCAAAGCTGCCCTTGATTTGCTTCAATCATTGTAACAATCAGCCCAGCCAACTGTTTACATGCTCTCCATTGTGCTAATGTTGGCTAGGAAATGGCAGGCCCAATGAGATTTGCTTTCTGCTAGCACTCTGGGGAATAGCAGGAGTTCATACACTTGACAGACAGGCAGACGGGCCTCTCTTTCCTAGAAACGAGTGGCTTGCTCTCTTTTGAGCTGTGGTATTGTCATGACGAAGCCAGGAACATGTGTGACTGAAAGCAGTACACATAGCATGGTTAGGTTCCAGGGGAGAAAGGGTGAAGATTTAAGTAGTGTCAAGAAGTAGTTCTACAGAAAGCTTTAAACAACTACCCCTCTCTGCTAAATTTCTTGCACCAAAGCCACTCTTTCCCAGAAAAACAAAACAAAAAAAGCACAGGGAAGAGGCCAGACAAAAGGTATTCATGCATAAGTCACAATTGGGAAGCGTGCAAGAAAGAGAAGAAACCTAAGCTGCAGAAAGGAAAATGTAAATAGTTATCCTGTTCCCATAAAAGGGATGACAGTGCTTCTGATATCATAGTAATGTAGTCACAGCCGAAAATATATTGAGTTCTCAAATTGGAACATAATCACAATCAAGTCAAACATCCATGAAAGACAATCCTTCCCACTGTATTCATGACACTCTTAATAGGTTTAGGTTGACAGGCTTTTCCTAAGCCCACTCTGGTCTGATTTGAAACGCTTGGATGAAAGCTCTTCCATAAACAATTTGACAAACTCTCTAGGAAGGTTAAAATTGAGCATTTCTTAAGCTGCACGCTGTTGCTTTTAGATCAGTTTCTTGAAAAGACATCCCTGAGGCATAAAGAAAGGTTTAAGGTTGTATGATTAGAAAGTGTGAACTAATTTGTTTTTACAATTTGGGTAGTCTAAAGAATTAAAAAAAATAATTCTATAAGCGATTTCGGATCATGGATGAAACAGGTTTGGCATTTTTTATTTTTTTTTCTTTTATGTTAATGTCTTAATCACACCCATTACTATTAAGGTAAAGTCAAAACTTTTCTCTGGGAGCACATGCACAGCCAATATGTTACTGCAGCAGCAATCAGTAGTGGGCCACATGCAAATGCCTAAATTTCTCCTGCAAATGTAGATGAGACATGCTTCAAATCTTCCCTGATTCCTGGTGAAGAAATCTCTGTTGACAATAGTTTAACTCTTTTTCTTGTCAACCTAGGTGCTGGAATTACCTGGTGTGCACTCCTGAAGAATGTACCCTCTGCTCAAAGTAATTGGGGATATCTGCTGACTAACCTACACACTACAAGTGAGGGAAAGGTTCCTCAGCCAAACAAAACACAAAGGAATGTATACTTGAAAAAAGAGTAGGCCTAGTGCTATTGGAAAGCCAAATCCCCTGGTGAAACAAAATACCCAGGAATATAATTTAATAAGGTAGAAAGCAAAGTAAGCATTTTACACCTCTACTAAATTTTCCTTACAAGTTTTCTCTGCAAATACAGAAAAGACAAGAATGCTATTTCCTTTATATGGACTATTAAAGTTTTGTTAGTTGTGATTTATTTGTATAGGTCTGGCTAATGACTTGAAATGAAAAGGCTATGGCAGGGAAATGATAAATTATCTAGTGTATAATACTGCTTAAAACCTAAACATGTGTTTATAGTTGCTGTTCCGGGATAGTTGCCAAAGGGACATTTTACTTAGCAAGTTCTGTTAGTGTAACTGGGTTTTCTTTGTTCCTATAAACAACAAAAAAGTATCCAAAAATAAAAAGATTGAGGGGTGGGAGGGAGAGGGAGGGGGAATCTCCTGTTCCTGCTGCTAGGAAGCACTAGGAATCAGATTTTCAAAGGATTTTCTATTCTGTTTTAATTAAAAAAAAATTTCTTAGTATCTTCTGGGTAGAATTTTCAGAAGTGCAGGCTATCTAGCATGTAATATAGATATATAGTTCACAAAAAAATTCCTCACCATGTAAGTCTGTCACCACCTGCAAAGTCAGTTGTAATACACAGGGCATTGTGCTTCACTTTTCAGAGTTAGTAGGAGAAGCATCTTACAGTCACATCTCTGAGTACTAGAAAGGACAAATTATATTCTTGACAATTCTTGAGATAAAGGAGAAGAACTGAAAATGCATAAATCTTTTTCTTGAAGATCAAATCTGTGACAGTAACCATAATATACTTAAACAAAACAGTATTAATGACTGGGGGAAAAAAAAAAAGCCTGAAGTCCACTATATAACATTTATCATCCATAATCTTTAGTTCATGCATCTTTTATGGCATAAAGATAGACATCTACTTGAAAGGAAATAATAGCATAAAAATTTAAACTCATTCAATTAGAAGACAACAGTAAATATATGTGCGATCAAGTTACCAACAGAGTAAAAGGCATTCCACAAAATCAGAAGTAATATTCAACTGAAGAAAATGGAAAAGAGAATAAAGTTCAACAGGTTAAATGTAAACTGTAACAAGGCTATATAGAAAATGTTTTTCTGAACAATTTGCTAAAGGTATAAAAATTACTAATAAAAATGTAATAAACTATTAATAAAAATATTTTGAAAACTTGGGGATTGGGAAGCTTGCTGAGAGCCTATAGGGTCAACAGACTTGAAAAGGAGAGCTACAGGAAAATAAAGCAGAAAAGGTAAATGGATACTATGTCAGTGTTGACATAGGAGTTTGGGGAGTTCCCATACAAGGGTCTGGCCACTCAGGGAAGAATTGTCCAAAATAAGCACTGTCACAGAATCACAGAACCACAGAACAGTTGGAAAGGAACCCTGGAGGTCATCTCGTTCAATTTCCTCCCCACTCTCCACCTCCCCTAATTGTAGAAAGGAGTTTTGTAGAAATGGACAGAAAAAATACCTTTAGATGACAAGTACCAGGCATTATTTACACAAAAGGTCAAACAAAACTCTTACACAAAATAAACTATTAAAAACATTGTTTGATTACTTGAATTCAATATTCATTAATGTAAAGCAATATACATTGCAGACAAAAATAGCCTACATATTTACACGTATGATGTTGTCCACTAAAGGATGTAGAAAAGATATCCAAGGAGCATTGCATATAATTTGAGGAAAATATCAGTGATTGTAAAGACCATGCAGAAAGATCAGATGCATCAGAAAAAAAAAAAACAATGAATGAAAATATACAAGCAAGCACAGAAAACATTTTGTGTCTGTTCTTCAGTGTTGCATGCAGTTCTAGTTTCCTTATCTCAAAAAGAATATCATTAAATGAGAAAGGAAAAAACACTCGAAACAAGAAAGACTTTCTTGTCTTGGGCAACCTTTAGCCAAGAAGAAATAGAAAAAAATAAGCTAAATCAGCAAGAGTCCTCATAGTAGAAAAAATAGTAAAAGATAGTATCGGACAGGTCAAGAAAATCATGATTCATAAAGTCATGAATGAAGCTGTGAAATTTCTCACAATGTCCAAGCATGAAGTCATCTAATGAAATTAAAAACTAACATGATTACAATCAAAATGAAAGGAAGAGTTTCTTTTCATGCATTGTACTAGTAGTGCCATAGGATGTTGTGCAGACTAAAAATAGATGTATACTAAAAAAAGGAATAGGTGGAGGTGGGGCCATGAGCAGACTAATAAACTGTCTATGGCCTGGCAACAACCTACTGCAAATGAAGTTCTTAAATTTCTACTGCTACAAATTGAGAAGCCATCAAGAGAGAAGAACCATTCCTTACTTGCTTGCTTTATTATTGATTACTAATGACGGCTAAAAGTAGGATAGTAAACTAACTAAACATTTGATGTGAACAAGTGCTGTATTTTTACTCATATTCTTAAGGAAACTAACCAAAAATTGATGAGCAGGTGGGCAACAGATAGAAACAACAAGAGTGAAATCTATTAAAATCAGGAAGACCATGGAAAAGTCTGGCTTTAAAAAGATAGAGACTATCACAAAATGAGTTAATAAAGAGAAGGAACTAGATAAAGTTGATAATTTTACAAAAGAATATTATTTACCAGGTTGATTGGGTCACTAATCTAAAGGGATTCAGTGCAGTCCATACTCACATAACAACCAGGGTTACACTTTTTTTTTGTTCTGTAAATGGAACAACTGAATATGGGGTTTGTGTATAGCTGTACATACTGATCATAACTTCTTGAGACAGCCTTGAATGAAGGAGGGTTGAGAAGAAAATGGAGAGCAAATGCATTATCATAGAATCGTAGAATGGTAGGGGTTGGAAGAGACCTCTAGAGATCTAGTCCAACCTCCCTGCAGAAGCAGGTCCATCTAGATCAAGTTGCACAGAAATGCATCCAGGCAGGTCTTTAAGACCTCCAAGGAAGGAGACTTCACACCCTCCATGTGCAGTCTGTGCCAGGGCTCCCTCATCCTCACAGTGAAACAGTTTTTTCTTATGTTTAAATGGAACTTTTTGTGTTTCAGCTTCATCCCATTACCCCTTGTCCTGTCAATAGACACAACAGAAAAAAAGGGATGCTCCAACCTCCTGACATCCAACATTTATATACTTGTAAATATTAATGGAATCCCCCTTCAGTCTCCCCTTCTCAGTCCCAGTTCCCACAGCCTTACCGCATAAGGAACATGCTCCAGTCTCATGGTCATCTTTGTGGCCTCTCTTGATCTGAGGAGCCCAGAAGTGGACACAGGACTCCAAATGAGGCCTCACCACGGCAGAGTAGAGGACAGGAGAATCTCCCTCCACCTGCTAGCCACACTCTTCTTGATGCATCCCAGGATGCCATTGGCCTTTTTGGCACAAGGGCAAATTGCTGGCTCACGGTGAGTTTATTGTTGATTATGTGAATGTCAATTATGTATCACTATGTGAACAAATAAAATATAGTATAATCATGTCTGAGATGCCAAAAGAAGTTAATATTCTCCCAGAAATTACAGATAATCTCCTAAATCATACAGAAATATTTACTTAATTTTTTTTTATTTCCAGAGAGTAGCCACAATTAGAGGTGACTTTTAATGAAATGACCGACTGCAAACTCATTAAATGACACAACTCCAATAATTTAGGAGAAATATACAGGTGAAGATAAAAAGTTAATGGGAGACATGTCTTAAACATTTTTTTTGGGATCAGGTTGTTGTCCTTTATCACTTAAGCAGTGTTTTTATAATGAACATTTGTAGTCCATTTCTTTCAGCAAGACTGTCTTTAGTTGCCAGCATAGGTCTTTTGGGCATCTCCATTCATTCAGTCATGTCCTTTCCTAGCTTTTTTAAAATCAGCTTTCATTTCATAGGCCCAACATGGGTTTGTGTTTGGAGGGGGGCAGGCAGGGAGGAAGCCAGTTGACTATATTAATAAAGCTATACATGATTCCAGTTTGTTATCTTTAAATTTTACCCTGCAAGAACCATTGCTTTCTATTGAAAATAATAGTAACAAATTGTAAAGTTGTTGCTGTTGAAAGGCAATAGTTCTGATCACTTTCTGCCAAGAAATGGATACAGATGAAAATAAATGTTTTACTGTAGTTGTGGGTGATGTGATTCTCTCTTTGATCTGTACATATGGGAGGGAGATCTATGTATTTGAGTTGACCTGCACTTTCTTTATCCCTGTGCCTCAAAAAGTCTGCTAAGACTATAGCAGGGAGCAAGAGGGCCACACAGTTCCTTCAGCTTTCCTTTGATGTTGTGGCTAGTGGCACACTGTTCCTGCTAATGTGCCTCTCCGGTGCTAACTTTCATGTTGAGGGGACAGACACTGTTCTTCCAGTCCCTCTTTGCAGAAATATTTAAGATTCATTCCTTCTTTATTTTCTGCACTGCTTTGTCAAAAAGATATTTACATACATTGATTTTTTTTCAGCATGAAAGTATCAAGTTCTAAATGAAATTGGGCATTGTGATGAATAGATTGGCAATTTAAAAAACCACAATAGCAAACTCTGAGTGGGGGTGACAGCCTGGATATGCCCAGGTATGACTGAAAGCTGTGCCTCTGCTGTCAGCTCCCTGCCAGATGGATGCTGGCTCATTTCAATTTCAGCTCTCATGCTAAACTATTTGAAGAAATTCAGCTCCTGGCCCCTCTAAATGTGTCTCATGTTAGGAATCTCCCTTGTGGTACTTTTAATTCATCATTTTAATTAGGTTCAGTATTACTAGAGATGTGTGTATCCTGGATTGACTGATACTTCTAGGTTCATTTTTAATATTAGACAACTTAATGGAGAAAAATGTGTTGGTTTCCTATGGAAAAACAAGTGAAGATCTCAACTGAAACATATGTGATAGGGTCATAGGGAGATAAAAACAATAAAATTCAATATATTCTGTGCTTAAAATCATATTTCATTCTTAGCTGCCCAAGGATATTTCTTTTAGAATTCCTCCCCACTGAGCTCTATGCTGAAGGCAAACGGGAGGATGGATCTCCCATATGCCTCTGGGACTAAGGTGGTTTTCATTCTGTCCATTCTCACTGCTCAAAATAGAGTCATCTTCTCTTTTTCTACCTGTTTGTTATGCTTCATTTCCTAATGACAACACTTTTTCCATTCAATTCATAAAAAAACTATCAATGGGATTACAAGTGAGGGATAAATTTTACTATTTTACTATTAGAACAATTTCAGATGTTCCAAAGTATCTCAACTGCTTTAACAATCTCCCCGTTCACATTACCACTGTACATGTTTTTTAAAATATCTTCAGATTTGAATGGAAACTGTAAGACACATCAGCAATGACAGTGGCAAAGTCCTTGGAGACATAGCTCACCTGAATATTAAAGGACTAAAGTATGCACTCCTCTTTTCCAATCAAATGTCTCATGTAGATCGTAAGTAAGCACAGTAATGGATATTCTGTGTGGTCCAGATGGATTCAAGTGTAAAATAAGTGTCCATGTGCTCGACTCAGTGTTTATTTCTGTGATAAGCATGCATTGCCTTGATGATAGTTTTTATATCCTCCTCTTGAGTTCACTATCCGCAAGCCACTCCACTAGTATATGACACCTATGAATGTCCTTCCTTTACTGCCTTCCTTTTTTCCTGAAGAAGGGGATACTTTTTTCAGTTTTCTTCTCTGAAGGTACAATTAGCATATTTTTCAGTATTTGACAGCATGCTTTCATTCTGGGGAATGTAGAATGTAGAATTCTGGGAAATAGATAGATTTAAACTAACCTCACAATTGTGATTAACAACCATTGCCAGGACAAAAAAAATACAAACCAAAACAAACAAACAAACAAACCAAACAAACAAACAAACAAAACAGGGACATGGAATAGTTAAGAAAATTCAGTAGCATAGCAGAAAAGTGTGAGAAAGAGATTCAAATGTAGACAAAAAGAGAAACTCTAGAAAGTACAATTTAAAAAGCAAATACAGAGAAATAATAATGTCAGCCCTTACAAACAGATTAAGAAATGGGAAGCAAGCCAACATACGGAATGGAAGAACAATATTATAATTGTTTCTTGAGAGATATGGCAATGGGCCATTTACTCTGTTTGTTTGTACCTTGGGTCATTGCCCAGACTGGACAATTAAAAAGATATTTTTGTCATAGAATCAGTCATTTTATTTCACTGCTGTTAGAAAAAGTGTCACTACCAACTGTGCACATTAATTTAATCTGTAGTTGTAGAATTTCGTAGAACAAAAGCCATTTTCTACAGTCTAGAAATCTCAGAAGCACAAGTCTAGTTTGAGTGCCTTTGTCTTATCTGGAGGACTTTTCAAGTTAAAAGAATGACTTTCTAGAAAGTAGGTGAAATCTCACCATCTCTACCTCCCTCCACTGGGGAAATTCTAAATATAAACCACCATCCAATTCTCCATTTATGATCACCTGCACTTTTACTCTCTCTCATCCTCATTGTTGACACTTGCCAGAAACACAATGAATCTTTAAATAGTAACTTCTGAAGATGAGTGCCATTTATTTTGCATCCTAAGCTAAAGAATGGATGGTGGTGATTATATAGCGTTTTCCATTCAAGAATATTAACACATCTGTTTTCAAAGGTTCTTTTAAAAAGTTGCTATGCTTAGCAAAGAAGATATTTTAGTTGCATCAGATCCCACAGGATTTCTGACATTGAAGCTTTCCTATAGGTAAATTTTTAAGGATTAGAAAATTTGTTTAATGTAAATATATTCTGGTGGAAGGAAACATTGAACAGTTGGATTCAGAAAAGTATTAGAGGCTTATGCTGTGGGAAGTGACTAAAGACCTTAGTTCCACCTATACCTGAAGAAATTTTTGTCTCTAACTCACAGCTTTGAAGACAGTATCTTGTTTGTTAAACTGTAAGAGCATCTGTTATAGCTGTTGTTTCACATGACATTGTTCAGTCAACTCTGAGTGCAAGACGTAAGATATCTCTTCTGCTTAAGGAATAATGATTGAACCTAGAGGTGGGACATGCATTCCAGGATGCTTTTGGAATGGTGTAGTGAAAACTAGCCTAAAAGTCCCTTACTATAGAGTAACAAGCTTGATACTTGAATTACTGTTTGGGAGCCCTAAAAAGTGGTTTTAAACAGACTTGTCATGGAGAAGATGGAAATGGGAATGACAGTATGACACAGTATACACTAAAAGGCAAATAATGTAACTCCCACACTTTTTCCCAGCTTGAAGAGAACTGAGAAATTTGGCTTGAAGGCATCAAGGATTTTAAAAATGGGAATAGTGAAACAATAGATTTAAGTAAATGTCTTATTTATTGCAAGAAGTTGTCCTTGATGTTTGGTAAGTGTTCATAAGTGTCTGAATATTAAAAAAAAATCTTAATACTATAATTGTAATCATGGGAGTCTTTTTCTCTTAATTTGTCTGTCTCATATAAATAGTTTTGAAGTGTTAGTTTCTTGTGGTTTGTATTTATATTTTAATATTGCTGTTCTCGAAGCAACTGTGTATTCCTGATTAGCTTTAAAAAAGAGATAGGGAAATTAATCTACAGGATAAAATATTTAATTAAAAATATAATTTTCTATACAGTTTGAAGTATTAAAAATCCCCATGGACATTACAGCTGATTCTGCCTGAAAATGGGTGGGGACATCGCTTCCTCATTCATCCAACATTTAGTTACAAATCAATTAAAAAAAATATACAAAATCCAGCTCAGATCCAAGATCAGCACATCATATCCTAGCTATTCTAATTTTCAGTCTATATATCTGAGACACACATCAACAGGTCAATGACTGCATTCCAAGACTGTTGTCAGTCAAGAGAAAATGAAATACAACTGGTTTTCATTTTTTAAACATATTATTCTACTTGTCTAGTCAGCTTGTCAGGAAAACCAGACATGGGAAAAAAAATAAAAAGACTCAGAAAATAACTTCTTTTCACTCATTATCAATGGAACCATTAGAAAATAAAAAGTTCATTTGAGCCATCTAAGAGAAAAGGAAGTGAACAAGTAAGAAGATATATAAAACAATCTTGGCACACTTTATCCTTTTAACCTCTGGCATTTAAAACTTGATAAAGTTTCAGGAATCATGGATCCAAGGGATCATGGTGTTCATTTTGTCATAGCATTACAGAAACATATAGTCCTCTGGATGTCTCTAAATTAAGCCCATGCTCAAGGCAGGGACAGCTAGAGTAAGTTTTCCATAAGTATGTCCATTTGAGTTTTGTCTTCAGAGCTGAGACTCCACCAACTCTTTGGGAAACATATTGTAGTGGAGACATCCTCACAGTGGTTTTGTGGGATTTTTTTTTCTTATGTCACTGCTTTCATCTTCTCTTCACAGTAACTCATGTCATCAGCTTGGTCAAGCATGACATAGTAAATCCATGCTGCCTGCTCCTAATCACCACCAACATTTGTCATTTTTGTACCTGGAAATGACTTCAGGAAGGATTTGGTAATAACATTCCTAGGGACTCAGTTGCTGACTGCCCTGCAATTCTCTGGATCCTGTTTCTGGTAGACAGGTAGGATGTTCGAGTTTTTTTGTGTTCCTTAACTATGTCTTCTAGTGCTGTGGGTGTTGTTTCATTCTCACAGGTGAAGTTGATAGGATTGAGCCTTCCTTTCATGATGCCAGTTTGGTTTTCTAAGGCAAGTGCCCAGAAATGGTGGGGAAAACATGATCTGTACATCCACCTACTCCATGCTCTCAGAAGCCTTCACACAGAGGGACTGCAAACAAAGCCTGTTTCACTAAAGAAAAACCTTCTAATAAAAATCTCAACTTGTTACACTCTGCAAAAATGCAGGATAAAGGGCTTCCTAATGCTTACCTAAGTAGTACAACATTATGAACTAGAAAATCAAGGTCATACTACTATATATCTTTGTTATAAAGCCTTTAATGACATCACTCACAGGTACTGAAGTACTCAAGTGATGAGATGCGTAAATTGTGCAGATACTACAGATATCTCAAAGCCCAAATGCTTTTTATTAACCACACTGAAGTGGCAAAAAAAAATCTGTGAAAAATATGACATAAATTACAGTTCCTACTTGCAATGAGTTGAGGTATAGAAGGATAAAACTCCAAGAATAAAATAATTTGGCTTTATGAGTACTGAATTCACGATTGGCCAATAACATTACAGTGTTTTTGCAGCTGTTTCTCTGCTCACTCTGGTTTGTCTCATATATTGTCCCTGAAAAATTACTGGAAAAAAAGGAAAACAATAAAAGGTAAGACAAAATGTAAATTTCATTGCATTTTACTGTATCTTAAAATACAGTCAAAACCATCCATTCTGTTATTCATAGGCAATGTTACAACCTCAGAAGAAATCAATGTGTGTGAAATCCAGTGGATCTGAAATAACCACAGACATCGCAGGCCTACATTTTACCCTCAGTTACATCCAAAAACTTCTCTGTTTGGATGAAATAATGGTGTTGATGTTATGAATTTATTGTTGTGTTATCTGTGAACAGAGAATAATATCATTCTGAAAGCAAACAGGGATTTAAGGCACTGAGGACCAATTTCTTCCCTGACATTTTGTTAAACAGTTGCCATTGTTGAGCTTGTGCCAAATAAATTTTGGTTCAGCTCTTGGCAAATGACTAACATTAACAGTGAAAAAGCCTAAAGTTTGATCAGATGCCAGGTCTGATTCTGTGTACTCTTGTTTTTGATGGATGTTATAATCATGTGCTGTATTTGGTGAAAGTGAGTCCTATCTGATAGATAATACCAAAAACTTGGGCCCAGCTGTGAGGTAGAAGTCCCATTACAAATCAAGGTAAATACCTGATATTTGCCATTCAGACTGTAAGCTCTTTATATAGAATTATAGACTCATAGAATGGTAGGGGTTGGAAGGGATGTGTAGAGATTGTCTAGTCCAACTCTGTTCAAGCAGGTCCATCTAGATCAGGTCACAAAGGAACATGTCCAGGCAGGTCTTGAAGACCTCCAAGGAAGGAGACTCCACAACCTCCCTGGGCAACCTGTGCCAGGGCTCCCTCACCTTCACAATGAAATATATTTTTTCTTATGTTTAAACAGAACGTTTTGTGTTGCAGCTTCATCCTATTATCCCTTGTCCTGTTGCCAGATACCATTGAAAAAAGGGATGTCCCACCCTCCTGACATCTACCATTTAGATATTTGTAAATATTAATGAGATCCTCCCTCAGTCTCTTCTTCTCTAGACTGAACAGCCCCAGTTCCCGCAGCCTCTGCTCATAAGGAAGATGCTCCAGTTTCCTGATCATCTTGGTGGCCCTGTGCTGGACTGTCTCCAGAAGTTCTCTATCTCTCTTGAACTGGAGAACCCAGAACTGGACACAGTTCCGTGTGAGGTAAATAAAAGGGTCTCACAGAAGAGATATCTGGGAAATAAAACAAAAAGCAATTAAAACCCAGATATTTTAATTTTCTCTTTCCAGAAGTTCTCTGTCTATCTTGTTCTGAGGAGCCCAGAACTGGACACAGGACTCCAGATGAGGCCTCACCAGGGCAGAGGGGGAGGAGCGCCTCCCTCGACCTGTTGCCTATACTCCTCTTAATGCATTCCAGGATGCCATTGGCCTTCTTGGCTATGAAGGTACGTTGCTGGCTCATGGTTAGTTTATTGTCAACCAGGACTCCCAGATCTCTCTCTGCTGAGCTGCTCTCCAGCAGGTCAATCTCCAGCCTGTACTGGTGCATGGGGTTGTTCCTTTCCAGATACGGGACTCTGCACTTGTCCTTGTTGAACCTCAAGCCGGTTGAGATCTCGCTGAATGGCAACACAGCCTTCTGGGGAATCAGCCAGTCCTCCCAGTTTGGTGTCATCAGCCAACTTGCTGAAGGTACATAAGATACTTTTTTACCATATGCCTTTACAGGACTATGAAGCAAAGTTGGGTGTCTTACTATGAAATATCAGCAGGAATTCTGGGACTACTAGACATGTTCAATTTCATTTGTGGGTGCCAAATCTCACTTCTGTTGTCCTAAATCTATTTGTTACAGTTTCACATACTTAGAAGAACTGGTACTAAATTATTGTCTATGTATAAAAAAAATGTCCTAAGAAGTAAATATAGGTGCCTGAAACTGAGTAAAAAAAATGAATTTATAAATGCATTTATTTTATTATCTCTCCCTTTGATAACATTTATCAAAATATGAAAAATTTACTGCTAAAACTTTATTTTAATATTTCTCTAATACTTTATAAATATTCCTCTATTTCAAATGTAGAAATATTAACTGGCCATAGAAATATGAGATTATGTGGTAAAAACATCTCTGCTCAAAAATATATACTTAAATCTCGAGTGGCATGAAGCAGATAATAGCATAATCTTCTCTCTATCATTTGTGCTCCATTACAGTAGTCACAATTTCAAATCTGCTTGATATTACGTTCCAAGAAAAGAAGTGATGTGAAAAGGAGGTTTTGATCTCAGAAAATCATCAAATAGATTTCTTTTATATAGATGTGTGCACACATGTGTGTATGTATGTATACATGCATAGAATTTCAGAAAACAGCTTTCTCTAAATCAAAGCATAAAGGAATCTGGGGAGTAATCATCATATCTTCCCTCTTGGGGAAGATTCCTCCTGGTTTATGATTTTTTTAAATGAGTATCTAAACTTTTGTGTGAAAAAAATTCAAATTACATATGCTGCACATTTATAGATGGAGGTAAGTGTTGATCATAAGCAACACAGAGTTGAATGTATATTTCCTGCAAAACTTCTTCATTTTTAAATGGAATTTTTGAACAAAACTGATGAGGCATGTGAACCTTCCTCAACCATCCCATTAACTCCTAACCATTGGCAACTGAGAGGCTTTTCCATTCAGCACAGCCAGACACAGCTTAAATTAATAAAAGTGAGAAGGCCAGTGGTATAATCTGATCTGCAGTAAAGCAGTCTTTTTTCTGGTCATCTGACTTTAACGTGAATTAAAAGCTGAAAGTTTTTCGTTCATTGCCTTCCTATGTTCCTACAGAAATTACAATTTCATGTTTCACCGCACTAGTCCAAGAGTATTTTCCTTTTGTGGACGCTCCTTCCTACAGATTGGTGAGATGCTTAGAAAATTGATATGATATAAACATGCTTATATATAGTGCATGTAACCTTTTGCATACAAAATGAAGGTTCAGGGGGAAAGAGAGAAGGAGAAAAGACTACCTTTAATGACCCAGAAAAACAGCAAACAGGGGCTAATGTATGGAAGTGCATTCTGCCATCCTAAAAGTAGACATCTCCGTGTAGTGGCATCCTTTTATTTCATGTAATTGGATCTGTTAAAATAGTTTTAAACATCAGTGATGGAGAGTTACAAATTATGTCACTTGTC
The DNA here is from genome assembly GCA_013401255.1 of Urocolius indicus. Lineage (NCBI taxonomy): Eukaryota > Metazoa > Chordata > Aves > Coliiformes > Coliidae > Urocolius > Urocolius indicus. The sequence goes on along the minus strand of WBNH01000958.1, from coordinate 182,483 downwards.
AGTCGTTGAAATGTTTTTTCCTTCAGGGTCAGCAGCAAGGGCAGCTGGAAGATGCTAACAAGGCTTTTTAAAGTCAAAGTAGTCTCTCTCCAAATCGAAAATCTCTTTATCTATTAATTGGATTTTACAAAACAAATTCTGTTTCTCCATATATTTCTTCCTTTATATATTGTGAGAAGGAACAAAAAGTTGCTTTTAAAATAGTTTCCAACTGCTACATGTCAGCTTGGACAGTACGGAAAAACATGAATAGATTTTCCTTTTCCAAGAAGTTCTAATTAGTGCCAGAGAAGCCATAAGGGTCTACACTAGTTATGCTTATGCAAAATTATTTGACATTTTGGTTGCAATTTTACATCACTTTCTTTAATTCCTCTCTAACTCTACTTCTAGTATAATTTCTTCTCCTTTTGTTCCTAGATTTCTTCATATGCACACATTATAACCCCATACCTTTGAGGTTTCTATCAGAGAGCTCAGTCATTTGGACAGATTTTTTAACTGAGACACTTAATTTAACTATATAGTATGGGGGAGCATGTATTCCCAAATGCACTCCATGACCAAAGCATGGCTTTTGTCTGGGCAGGCTCTGTTCATCAGACTGAAGCTCTGATGTATAAACTGGCTGGAGTGGGATGCTCTGATAATTTGTAAAAGTGACTCTGGAGCCTCTCTTTGGAAGCTGCTCATGATTTGAACCTTGTTGACTCAAGGTTCTTATCCTCAGGCCCTTTCTCTCTCCTAGGCCATCTGTTAGTGCCTGACTGAATGAATCTTTCAACCACAGGAGGCTCTTGCAGTTGCTGAAGCATAGACGCTATTAAGGCTGTTTGATATGATTACCTGAAGGGTCATGAGGAATCCATATGGGTCTTTGCAATTGTGAGACATTACATACTCCTAGAGCAGCATCTATAGAAGACCTTTATGCCATGAGTTCAAAATGCATAAGAAAGCCTTCTGTTTACACAAGAACAGTATCCACAATTAGGGTTAAGAGCCCCTTTATTGATTTGCAAATAGAGATATTATGTTATTTTATTCTTTTTTCATTAAAAGGATCATTAAGAGCAACTAAAGATTTGCACACAACTAGACAAGGCTCACTCAGACAGAGTTTCCGAAAATGAAATGAAAGAAATAGAGGCAACATGCATGCATGTGCAATTTTATTCTTACAACTGGTTGCTTTCCTTTCTGGGCTATTTGGATCTCTAGGCATATGGGGTTTTTTCCCCTCTAATATGTTTATGCAAATTTGCTCCAATTGCTACTTGCAAGTGTTCACAACATGACAAGCATTCAGACATATTTAGGTTACATACCTTTTGAAGAGGTGGTAGAGACATTACAGCTCCACATTTGCTATGCTATAGATGAGAGCTGTCACGCTTTCCTTTCTAAAACAGTATTTTTAGAGGGTTTAAAATCCTGGAAAAAAACTTATTTTTGGACTTTAATTTAACATACATGACTGGGATAACATATCTCCAGACATAATGTTAGAAAATATCAGTTGAGTAGAATTTAGAGATAAAATGTCAATGAATATACAGAATTTGCAAGAAATAGGGGTTTGCCACAGTAGTATTCTTTAAAATTTGAGTTTTACAGCTGATTTTAACTCTACTGTAACTACATAAATTTTAGGATACAAATGTGTGCACATCTGTGGTAACTTATATAAGAACAAAACATTTCTGTAAGTGTGAAGAATAAATCCTTCTATGATGCAAGTGTTTTTAGATAAAAGATAATAACAATTCAAAGGACTTGTTAAAGGGCTACTGATGCCATATGCAAAAAATAAGTAAAAAACAAAACTTACTGCTGCAAGGTCTCTTTTTTTTTTTTTTTTTTCTGACACTTAGACACATGTTAAGGATGTTGCACAAACAATTGCTACTTTGTTATTGTCCATGTTTATGTTGTGTAACTGTATGGAAACAGTTTCTCCCTTGGCAAATACTGAGCCACCTGGAGAATCAGGTTTAATATACATTGTTTTTCTGTCACTTAAAAATGCCTTCAGTTCTTTAGTTTCTCAGATAACATGATTGTTTCCTTACACTAGCACTAAAGTGTGGAACTTTATAATTCTTTTCCAGATACTTAATACCCAGTAAATGTATGATGGCTACAAATACTTCTCTTTAGGACATCATCAACTGAGGATAAAAAAAATCTACTCCTAGCATCCTCTGAAATTTGTTTGAGAGGAAAAACCAGTGTCAGCAACGAGTGGGCTCCTTTTTACCACGGTCCTCTGCAAAACATAGTTGTGTCAAATTCCAGTGAAAAGTTTCTATTACTCCAAGAGTCTAATCACCCAACAAAATAGCAATGCCTCAACATCATGCTTCTAACATCACAGCTTTACATCACAGAATGTTCAGGGTTGGAAGGGTCCTCTAGAAATCATCTAGTCCAATTCCTCTGCTAAAATAGGTTCATCTTGATCAGATCACACATAAATATGTCCAATTGGGTTTTGAAAACATCCTGGAGAAGGAGACTCCACAACCTCCCTGGGCAGCATGTGCTAGGGCTCACTCACACTCACAGGAACTTTTTTTTATTCTACCTTGTGCCTATTACCTCTCTCTGTAGCTGTCCTTTAGGTATTCATAAGGGTTGATAGGGTACCATCACAATCTCTCTCCTCCAGGCTAAATAACCTCAGATCTCCTTGCAAGACACAAGGTGCCCTAGACATCTTTGTAGCTCTCTGTTGGACTCTCTCAAAAAGTTCCCTGTCTATCTTGAACTGTGGAGCCCAGAACTGGAAACAGGACTCCAGGTGAAGCATCACCAGGGCAGAGGAGGAGCAGAACCTCTCTCAAACTGCTGGCTACACTCTTCTTGATGCATCCCAGAATGCCATTGGCCTTCTTGGCCACAAGGACACAGTGCTGTCTCATGGTTAGTTTATTATCAACCACAATCCCCAGGTCTCCATAGAGCTACTCTCCATCAGGTCACTTTCCAGGCTGTACTGGTGCATGGGGTTGCTCTTCCCAAAGTGCAGGACTCTGCACTTGTCCATGTTGAACCTCATGAGGTTCCTCTCTGCCAACTCTTAAGAGTAAAGAACTGGTTGAATGGCAGCGCAGTCTTCTGGTGAATCAGTTAGTCCTCCCAGTTTGGTGTCATCAGCCAAGTTACTGATGTTCCTTCGAACATGTCATCCTGTCATCCAGGTCATTGATGAAGACGTTTAACAAGACTTGTCCTAGAACCAGCTGTTGTGGAACCCAGGCCTCAACACTGTTTACTGTCACCCTCTGGGCTCTGTCATTAGGCCAGTTCTGAATCCACCTCGCATTCAAGGACAAATCAACTCAAAGTATAGGCAGGTGAGGTCACAGCTCCTCTAGGAAGAGGAATGATGACATGATGTCATTTATCCAACAAGCTCTGTAAAAAAACCAACCAAACAAACAAACAAAAAAGGCTATTTGAAGGTTTCTCTGCTGAAATCTCCTTTGTAGACCTCCTAACCCTCTAGGTTCTTGAACTCTTTAAATACTGCCTTTCTTCACTAGAAAGCTTCCTCAGTCATTAGCTTTTGGTTCTCATTCATGCCAAGGAGCACACAGAAATTGATTCCTACCTGCTAGAGAAGGAAATTGTTCATAAAACCAAATGCTGGTGAAGGCACTGGACAAAGAATTGTGGAATCGTACACTGAGACTTTACACACATGGGACTTTATTCATGAGTGTCTGCATGTCAGCAGTTCAGGAAAGCAGCTGGGTCACTGAGTTCTGGGAAATCCTGGCAGGGCACTCAGTCTCTCCACTTTTTCTGTAGCAAACAAAGCAAGAATTGTGCACGTGGAAGAAAAATGATAAAATAAGGAAATCAAATGTATCCTACAAGTTAGAGGACTCAGCTAGCAGAGGATATTGAGTTTTTTCCAACTGCTTTCCCTGTACACTTGTAGGATAGTGCATAACTGCAGAAAAGAGAAGAGATGAAAGCCTGAATCCTCCATGGGTCACAGGTTGCTCCATAGCTTATGTCCGTGAAGACTCATGGGTCCAGTTTTACCAGGATGGTTGGAAGTAGCCCTTCCATTCATTTCCAGCACTCAGAGGTACTATGTGTGATACATACACCTTGATCTTCTCCACACACACATAAACACACAGATATTGAAATATGGCTAAAAGATAGATTTCTGCCCTGGGGTAAACAGTAAAAAACTAGAAGGTTACTAGGAGAAATGTGTAAGGCAATGCTACTTTTTTGTTCAAAATAAAGCTAGGCCTAAATTGTTAGGTGGCTGTAAGTCAACCTATATTTTAAAATGCATGTAAGTGTCTGCCATTCCCAAATAGTAAGCTACACCTTCAGAAAATAGGTGCACTGGATCATCCTCTGAAATCTGCTTTTATCCTTTGAATTTAGGAACTTAGTTAAAAAGGATCAGATTTCTTCCTCCTCTCAACCTCTTGCAAAAAAAATGTAGGCACTTTGCTAATTAACTCTGCTTTCTACTCTGAATAAACTCCACCTAAATTTACTTTTGAAGATAATATAATCTGGTCAAATTATGTATAGTTAAATATATATATCTATGCTTTTAACTTAACATTTCCTTTTAATGCTAGAAAAAAATAAACTAATAATGAGGTAAAAATTCATGAAATCTTTAGATTAAAAAAAAGAATTCAAACTATACATGTTCACTAAAAAGTAAAGACTGTTACAAATCAAAGTCATACAGAGGAAAAAAAAAATCTATGTTTTGGAGATTTTTACCTGAATTATTCCAGTTTTAAGCAGGAGTAGGAATGATGTACCTTCTACTTCACACTACATGGAGATTTTTCACAAAGCATAAATCGGTTCTGCATGGGAAGACAGTCCCTCCTAGTTTCCACAAACCCACATGTTCACTGGTAAGTCAATGTCCTAGTCCACCTGCTACCATGGCATCATGCCCACTCATACTAGGTGAGTAGATCACAGAAGCCAATCAACAAATCTCTGGATGGTTTAGGAAGGTTAATACACAGTATAACAAGAGTCAGGTTTTTGAAGAGGTTTCTGGCTCATCTCGTGTTTTTAATGATTAGGATCTCACCCTCAGGGCTGCATGCTACCAGCTCAGTCCTTGTAGCAGGAGACTAGAGCAGATGGCTTGGCAAAACCAAAAGGCTCTTGCCTTTTCAAAAATTAAAGATTAATTTGTTGGTTTTTGCTAATAGGAAATTTCATGCTGACGAACAGTATTGAGCTGACAGGTTTGTATTTCTCCATCCATCTTCTGTTCAGAGAAAAGTATAACCATCCTTATGTTAACTCCACAGACTGTCTAAACCCTCCTATGTGGTGGCAAGCGAACGTTTCAGCACTCCCAACTATTTTGCCTTTGGCCTCTCCACTGTGGTTTCCAACAAGGATGATATCACCATGTGTTTATGGATTTAGTTGTTTGTTTTTCTTCATGTGGGCAATAGTCTACTAAAACCCGGCCTGAGAACTCCAATTATATTGTCTCAGTATTAATTAATGGTAACATTATTAGCCATTATTGCTCTGGGTCAGATATGTAGCATGAGAGTTAAAACCTTCTTGTTGGGTAATCAAACACCTGAAGCAGATAGATTATTCAGTAGCTAGTACTGGGTCTTGGTAGACATTGACAGACAATTGTTTGTAACAGAAGCATTTTCCAGAGTATTAGACAAGTGCAGAGGCTGAAAAGGAACTAACCCTTTTCTGTCTGTACAGAGTCAGTAGGAATTAACATATAACTTTTGTGTTGGAAATTCTCATGTTCCCATACACAAAGTGTAACGACAAAGAGTTTGTGCAGTTCAGTGTAATGGAATCTATTTTTTTATTTAATTTAATCAATTTTAAATACATAAGTTTTTTTTTTCTTCTGAAAATGACATCACATATTTAACTGACACTATTTATCCAACATTAGCCACTCTTTTTAAGGCTTTTCTAAAGCCCACACTACAAAATCTTTACTGTTTTGAGCCATGAACCCTCATAGGAGGTCATTAAGCATATAGGTAGTGGAACTGCACAGCTGCTCCTCCAGTCATACTAATCTCTAGGCAGATGCTCTTCATGTTCATGGGCTGTGATGAATGCCAAAGAAACTATTAGAGAACAGATTGACTTAGACTGGACCATGATCCTTGGAGAACAGGTTTCAGACTGTAAGCAGAGATGGGGGAAGGGCCACAAAGGGAGCTGCAACCCATGAAAACGTGAACAGAGGAAGTTACCTTCTGCCTACATTTAAGAATACAGCCTTGCTTAGAGTGCCAAAAATAAGAGCATTAAAGCAGACTTCCATTATTTTCTCTGCTTACTTGATTGCAGAGATTGCTGAAGCTACTTTGGCTGCTCAGCTTTGCCCAAATCTGAGTTGAAAGAGATTCCCAGACATTTCTGTGTCGATCCCATGCCCATTCTCTGGCTGCTGTGTTCTACTACTGGATCTGCTGGGAACCTTAACAAGTAGCAAAAATGGGGCTCTAGGCAGAGTCATTCTCCATCATGCTCTTTATGGTCCTGCAGAGGAGGTCTAAAGATGACTTAGTAGTTACAAAACTGAGAGATCACACCTGCTCCTCTCCTCTGAGGCTCACAAGAAAGATCATGTGCCATTACTGGGTTTGAGTCCAGAGGCCTATCTGTCCAAAGAGAGGTGTCATCTGTAGCATGTCCCACTGAAGACCTTACTTTTCTGACCTTCACAGTTACAGCAGATGTTCTTGTTATGTTGTTATCCTGAGGAAGGGGTTTTGTTGGCCTCTCTGGGATCCTGGGCTCTAATCCAGCTGCAGCTGTGGAAAAAGGATACATATAATAATAATGAAATCTTCTTTCTGTCATTTCAGCTTACATCATCCTGACATCAGCAGTCAAGGTAGCATTAGTCAGTCAGTTGTAGGGTTTCCGTGAGTTCCTTCTCAAAACCATTGCCCTGCTGTTGCTGCTGTCACCTTGGTTTAATTTACCTTCCCAATTTAATTTTTTTCGTATCTGTGAAATAAGGAGTTTCTCAGCTTACATCTCCTGTATGTCCTAATCTGTGACATTTACCAAAACACAGAAACCTGAATCCATTTAGTTATGCTGTACCTACGTAAAAGTCTCACAGTGGCCTTCACTCTATGGGCTAGTTATTTGGTTTATGTCTTATATTGAGAGAAAAATCTAAGTTGTTCCTACCAAAAACTCAAAGAGGAGTTCAAGCATTATATTCCTGTACATCCATCTCAAGCAGCTACCTCATGGAAGGATCTCTACTGCTTTGGGAAATGCCCTGAAAGGTACCTGTGTTGCATATAATTGCCTGTTTTTTGAATGATACACCAAAAAATCTGTGATCTTAAAGAGTGGGGAGGAGGCAGAGAGAGCACTTGCGGGAAAGATGGGGTAGTACACAGTACACTGTATAACAATAATGGAATAATCCATGTAGTCTGATTTGTCAAAACTAAGGAAATGCTACAAGTTTATAACTTGTTTCATTTTGATGGAGCACGTAAGAGGCCATGTATTTTTAACATATTATAAAACATTCAGTTAAAATTCAGAGAATATATATATATATATAGAATATGTGAATAAACATTGACTCACACACACAAAATTTTATAAATCTCATATCATATACAGTATAGCTGTTCCTTCACAAATGCAACATTTTGATGGTGCCAGTATTTCTTAAACTGCCATCAATGCAGGAATGATTGTTGTCTTTTTCATTCATCTGTTGAAATGCTCGAGGATGAAAAAAAATCATCTTGCTCTTAACATTTGTTTTGCAAAGTTTTATCTATGAAATAAATCAAGTTGCTCTAGAAGATTCATACATACTGGTCAAAAAAAGTTACTCCAGCTTCCTACTTCTTGCATGAAAACTCTTCCCTGAAAATATGGCTAGACAGGAAAACCAATGCCACTTGTACATTGACTTATTTCAAAAAGAATGAAAATAAGATACTCAAAACTGAAGTACAGGGGAAAAAAGCAGAAAGGAATGGCAGTTAAGCAGGTAGGTCACAGTCTTGATGAATGTAGGAAGACACAGAGGATAAGAAATGGTAATGAACTTTCCATCTTAGCAACATCTTAAAATGTTACCATGCATTTCTTCTCAGCTTGCTGATGGGCAAAAACTGAACATAATTCTTGGACAGAATAAAAGTTTCAGGAAAGTAAATACTGCCTTCTTATTAAAATGAGGAATATTGATACTGCATTTTGCAATGAATAAAATGTGAAAGCAGACTGTGTTCCTACAGTGTTCTCTTCTGCACCTTAAAGATTCAGTATGCTCAAGCATTATTTTGCATGGAGAGGAAGCATGGAGGCAGCTACCCAGTTTTCTTTTCATGTTAGACCCCCAGTGATTCCCATTTGGTCTTCTCTTTCTGTTTCCTCTACCTGTCAGATTCCTTAGGGAAGCCACGTGCAGCTTGGAAAACTCAAGTTGGAGTTCCATCTCCTTCAGCTTTGTTTATGTTTGCTATTTCTTCCAACATGCTCTCTATTTTTCTGCCAAATAGGTCTTGACAAAAGCCCTCTGAAGACAATAATAAGAAAAAAGGGTGAACAGAAGGTGTTTAGTCTGAACGTTGGCTTCATTTCAGCTAATCAAGAAGTGAGTACATTTCAGACAACTTTGTAAATCACAGTCTCTCCACAAACACTAGAGCCTCATCAAATTACACTTTTGGATACAAACGTGGGTTTCCTATGGAACAATAACTTATCTTGCAGATAAGGCCTTTGTGGAAGGGATCTTAATATCAAGCTTTAAGAAATACACGAGAGAAAAGGACAAGAGAAAAAGAAGCATTTGACTTTTATGTGGTTGCATTTTATTGTGGCCAAAGTTGAACTCTTCTATTTACAGTAGAAGAGAAAGAAAATATTTTCCTGACCACAGTTGAAGAGAGACCCTGACAGGGCTTTCCTGCTCGCCATCTCCCATGTCATCAGTGTTTTCTGGGAGAAGAATTTGAGGTGGTTTTCCACCTAAGTGGTTACAGCTGTTTCCACAGGATCAGTCAGATGGAGTTTCTGCCTCTGTTTATTTTGGCTCTGATTTTCAGCTGGAGCCCGGCAGGATGACAGTGTTTGCTCAGGGTCTTGGGACTTTGGACAAACATTCCAGAATTTCTGACTTCTTAACATTAGTGTTTGATTAATTCTGCTCTTAATTTCTTCTGGAAAAATGTCAAACCCACTGGGGATTACCCCTAGACTTACAAGTCTTTTCTTTTTCCCTCTTTTTTTTTTTTTTTGTTGTTGTTTAGGGAAGAAGAGAAAATCATGTGCTAGCTAGTGAAAATGTGCATGCTGTAAAAAACAGAGAACATAGTTTTATAAAATTGCAGGCTTTAGTTATTTTGCTTTTTTTTTTTCTGAAGAACACAGTGCTTTACAGAAGACATCCACCAAGATATCTCTACAGCTAAAACTTCTGTAAAAAAATGTTCCACATAAGACTTTAGTTGGGAAGTTTATTATTCAGTAGTCAAGCTATTCTCTCTCAAAGCTGCTGTTTTGATAGCCTCAAAACATACTGCGTCAATACACTGTTGTCAAAGATGACCTTTAGAAAACAAAATAAACACCCAGGTGAAATTGTGACCCTGGTGGAGAGAAAAGCCTTTATCATTGACTTCAGCAGGGTCAGGACTTCCTCCTTAGTACCTTATCTCTTCAACAATGGAAAAGCACAAGTCACAGAAGTAAATCTTGAGGAACATTTATATTACAGGGATGGATATATAAATATATTTACAAAAATATACAAAAATACACTAAATTGAATCTATATTTTAACTATGTTCAATGAACATACTGTATTACATGGAGCGGCTGTTGATTTTTATAGCTATACATCTTTAGTAACTTGCAAGAAGCATCTAAATGTATATCATGCTTACACCACCATCAACTCACTTCAGGCTAGCTAGACAGCTGGGCCTCAGAAGATAGTGTGTGATTTACAGTCCTCCCATTAACACTAAAAGCTCATGGTTGTCAGTCCTGTGGGCAGGAAGAGTTCTCTCCAGTGATTCCCACACAACAGAGGGAGGAAGGCAAAAATTAGGTCCAGAGAGATCTGGGAAGTCTGATTAGATCCAAGGTCTCTTTTTAGCTCCCCACTTCTCCCTCATTGAGTGAGAAAAGAAGGAATTATGTCCTCGTCAGGTGATAGTAATGGTCTTATCAGTGCTGATTTACACCAGCTAAAGAACTGGCTTAAATAGTTATCACAAGGCTTTCGAAAATAAACAAAAACAAACAAACAAACAAAAATACAAAGGAAAAGGAAGGCAATTGTGTACATATAAATAGACATGGGAAAGAGGTTTACTAATTAATATACAAGCTTTCACAGCAACAACCTTGTGCAAAATGTTTCACAACATTGCAGAGGCTGCAAGCAATGTGGCCCCTGAGCCACAGTGACAGTGTCTGACCATCTGGAAAAGCTAATATAAGGAATAGATCTGATTTATTTGTTTTGAATCTGACTGCTGGCACTTCTTTTCCACTGAGTTTGTCCTGTCAGTGGTCTAGATGAAGAATATATATAATCTGTGCCCTTACATTTGACTTTTTCATATATCACAGTGTCCTGTTTTAGGCCCACCTAGGAACAAAGGATGATGATAAGTACCTGGGGCCTTTGGAACCCCCTAAGGACAGAGAGGGCTCAATTGCCACTTTTTGTTCCAGGAAAAGCAGACAAGACTACTCACCTTGGGGAAGAAAACTAATTCATTTGATCCACCAACAATGAAAACCAAAAAACCCCAAAACATAACAAACAGAAAAAAAACACAGAGTGGTACAATGATGAAGAGCTCTTTAAGACCACTTTCTCCCCACCCCTTCCCTCTTCCCCATCTCAGACCCCTGATCCCAGTGTCTTTATCTTCTTCGCCCTGAACAGCTCAGGAAGGCAGGTAATGGGGGTTTCAGTCAGTCCTTTCCCACTGGTTCCTGATGCTTATCTCTCCTCAAGACAGCCGGGCTCCTCTCCAGTCCTCCCTGCTCCAGCACAGAGTCCCTCATAGGCTGGGCAGCCCTGCACAGGCAGCTCCGACATGTGTTCGTCCCAAGGACTGCAGCTCCCCTACACCTCCTGTGTGTGTCTCTTGGCCTGCGCCATGGCCGCCTTCTTACACAATCTCCTACCTGTCCAGGTGCACTCACACGGAGCTACTGGTGGCTCTCAGTCCTGCCATTGCCCTCCATAGTTTGCAGGGGTACAGCCTACATTCTCACCATGGGTTGCAGAGGGGTCTCTGGTCCTCCTTCCTTCCTCCTCCTCTGACTGTGGGGCCCACATGGTTACCTTTATTTTGTACCACTCCTCCACCTCCTCTTCCAGCTCAGATTTCCCAGATTGTCCTGGCTGGACTGGAGGTGGATCCACCTCAAAGCTGGGGGATGTTTTGAGCAGCTCCCTCCCTCTGCTACCAAGCAAAAAGCAGCTTCACAAAAACTCATAAGAGACAGATAGAAGGGATTGGGGAAAAAAAAACCAAAAAAAGAAATCGTAGATGCAAAACCTTGTGTTTGTGCTTTTAAGTACAAAAATGACAAATCATAGCATTTATTGAAGCCTTAAGCTCATGCCACAATACATCTCTCTGTGTAAAAGGACCCCAAACTTTGAAGATGTCCTCCCTGTGTATCTTCAATGGACAAAGAGCAAAAGACCTGCAGCAATAAATTTACTGCTTTCAGTCATTCATAATATCAGTAGGAAGACATGAAGAACAAGTTGATTCTTGCCTGTATATAAAATCTGACAAAATTTGGGTTTTGGTATCTCTGTAAAGCTTTAAGCCTCAGTCTTTCATTTTAGAATAGGAATTATGTCTTTTTTTCCTTGAATTGACAAACTTGAGGAGTTCTAGCCAGTTTGGATTCTGATGTCTTGATCTGAAAGGATAGACAAAGAATGGTAGCAGAAGAAAGTGTGAGATCCCTGTGGAAAATAAATGCTGTGAAAGAAAGCAATCAGGATGTAAGTAAGAAAGTGTGGGGCTGTAATGTTTTATCTGAAGGTAGAGGGAGGAAAGGTAAAACAGAGGGTAAAGACAAAGATATGAAAGAAAAAAGGCAGGTTCTCAGAACAGCATTTTGGAAAATGGCTGCTCATACTTAGGAACAAACAGGGCTTCTCTCCAAACAACTGTCAAAAAAGGTGGAATGGCCATCCTAAAGCCACCACTGATTGTCACAATGCACCTTCTAGTTGGTGATCCAAGTTTTTATGGAAAAGAGGAACTAATATAAGGTCTTCGGCTGTATACCAATTAGCTAGGCCATCTCTTGTCTTGGAAGGTGAGAGGAAATGCAATATCTTGAATATTTGGAAACACGTTCAATCTAGGACAGATAGAAAGTTTGGAAAATTAGAGTTTGAATGTATAAGTCACTTGCCTGCATAGTTGGTCAGGACTGAGTTAATAGGATATTATGTAGAAGGAAGAGATAAAATAATTTAAAATGTATTGTCAACAATCATAGCTGCATAATATACAGAAATCTTTTTTAATTCTGATAGTTGCAATATTTCCTTCTTTACAGCATCTTTACATAAAGATAACATCTTTTAATAGCAGATAAATATAATCTATTAACCAACTGCTGAAGATATAGTGGAATGCAGTGTAAAACAACAAGTGCATGAGATAACTGAAACATGCATGTCATATCTCTTTCAATGAAAATGAGCAGCTCCTGGTGACACAAGTAGTTTATCTTCCAAGGAGGGAGTCTATAAAGCTAAAAGTTGAAAGATCAGGTAACAGAAAAAAGAATCTTTATCAATATTAGTGAAGATCTGTTTGTGGTTCTAGTGTTTGTTGGCTGCATAATTACTAGAGAAAAAGAGTTAGGCAAGGTGAGATAATAATACTTTCTTAAGAAATATGTGTGTGCTTATTTGTAAAAGGAGAACGAGAAGAATCCGTTACAAAGTTGATTTTCCTCTGAATAAGTCTTGCTAACTATTGTTGCAACACTCAATATTCCCATGTATGGATCGTAGAAGCTTATCATATTTATCATGTTCAGTTAGAACAAAAAACAAGACCTTCAAATAATCTACACTGTAACCATATGTTTTTCTAAAACTATAGAGTGATTTAGATATGTAGTTTCAAATAGATCCTTTCAAGGCACTGAATGCCTGTGCAGAGTTTAGAAACATAAGGTCAGTATAAAACTTAGTTTTATTTTAAAAAGTCCATAGCATATAACAATTTGAAACAATAGTGATATGAAATATTTAAAAAATGCTGAAAAAATAATTAGGATTTCTTGTAGAACTACAATTGCATACAGAAACATATCCAAAAAGACAGATTGGAATCCTTTCTTCATAAGTCATAGTTAATTGCAACCGTTGAAAAATTGTTAGAATGTTTCTCCAAGTATTTCTACTGCTACATTGTATAAAACAAAGGTAAGACACTCTGAAATGAAGACAGCACTTTATAACTTGGTTTAGAATAAATATCAGCATACAAACTAAACTATTCCATGAGCGTGCTGGACATATGATAAGAAAGTCAAAGTTTATGTATAAACAGAAGATGATTACATAAGTAGAACGGCAGAGTGGAAATAAACTGAGTAAACCATAGAAAGGTTTTGTTCACAGACAGGCAGCTGCAGTATTAAAGTTTGTCAAATAAAGCAGAGCTACGAATATCACACTATATCAGCAAGATATAGCAAAGCACACAAAATGTTTTCATGTATGAGGCTGTATCTTCAGTTGTGTAGCAATTTGCAGTAGATAAGCAATTAATATGAAAGGAATAATGGTACTGGAAGATGCAGATGAGTCTGCTGTTGTCTTCACAAGGCTGATCACTGTCATATCAATTTTGGAATAGTCTGTAATTTGCTAACAGAAGCACTCTAACCACATATAGTGCAAAAACTGTATGATAAACAGAACATGCATGATACTTGAAAATAGTGTAATTCTGAGGGAGAAAAAATAAATAACAGATTCTCAGTTATATATTATGAACTCCCTGTATTTGGCACAAGCCTCAGTTGGCCAGGAATCTGAAATCAGCATGTTTTCATCATCCTCAATGATAAAAAAAAAAGATATATAATACGGAGTCATATCCTAAGTATATTTGCCATCCATGGAGATTCACGTAAATTTAGGCCCTAACCAAGCAAAATAGTTTAGAGAGTCAGGGCCTTTGGGAACTCTTCATAAATTATCTCTGCACATCAGTCTTGAACAATAGTAGCAGCAAAGTGTGAAAATTCTGGCACTGTTTCAATGACCAATGAGAAAAGACACGTTAAAAATCAAGAAGTTAATTAAAACTTTTAAAGAATATCACAGGAAATTATTCACTCTATTATTTAATATGAGGATGACCAGACTTCTGTGTTTCTCCAGCTACTGGAATAGCTGCTGGACATCAAATTCAGGTTATAAAGAACAGCTACAATTTCAGTCAGAGAAAAAGATCTATTGTAAAAGGAATGATATAACAAAATAGCTTCAGTTGCACTAAAAAATCGGTGGCACTAATCACTGTAGAAAAGCAATTTGGAAAATGCCCCAGTCATTGTCAAAAGAAGGAATTAAGGGCACCAGTACTTCTCTGAATCAATAATTGCCAGTTATATCTACAGGTAATTATTTACTGGTTCCTGGTAGTTCCTCTGTAACTAATTTTACTGACTGTGGTAACTGTAAAAATAGTGGTAATTTGTTGTTCCAGACTGTTTTGCTTTTGCCTTTTCAGCAGCAGCCTGCAGCAAATACATGGCTGTCTTGTCGTTGTTGCCTGTCATTCATTGCACTGGTTTGATTGTTTCAGAGCAGAAGAGGTAAGGCAAAGGCATGTTCTAAACAAGTGTGTTATACTAGTCAAGACTGTAAATAGAGACAGGGCATTAAACTACCTCCCACTGAACCACATAAATAGCTTTGTTGAAATGCAAGCTTTTTCTAAGGAGGAAAATGTTTCCAGCTGAACTAAAAGTCTTCAAAAAACAATTGCTCATTGCTGATTTACACTAAGTATTCTTAAAACAAGAATGCTCATACGTAAAGAAGGAGGTGCATGGATGAAGTGTTTCTCTCATTTAGACAAGCTTTCACGTTGAACTGATTTTGTTTTGAGCAGCTTTTAGCATTCTCTGCCACAGTTAGCAGCTTCAAATATTTATTTTAAAAGACAGAAAATGATTGTTAATTTAATGTTGGCAAACAGCCAGCCCATGCTTCATTTGGGAGTTATCAGAGAGAGACAAGTATAAGAAACATCCTGCTATCTAGTGGGCTGGTAATTGTATTATAATCAATGTAACAAATTGAGTGTAAAGGAAAAATGCTTCACAAAGGAAATAGCTCAACCCTAGTCTTGAATCTCAGGCTACCCTCACCATTCTTATGACACATCTTATCCATTCAGAATTCTCACCCCATATCTTCCCCACCATGATTTTTATTTAAGCTCCTCTCCTGGTTACTCACTCAACTTCCACTAGCCTTCTCTCACTATCTTTCCATCCAAATTGCATGCCTTTATTCCATTATTTCTATTTTTCCAGGCCATTTCTAATTCTTCCTCCAACTTGTCCTCACCAAGACCTCCAAGTCCAGCCATGCACACCACAGATATACTTTTATCCAATGACATAGACAATGTGATTCATAGCTGCCTTCTCCAGCTTAAATGAGAACTGTATTATCTCATGCATGACAAGGGAGGATGCTCATCACAGAGGTAGGTGCCAGTGAACAATGAATCACATCAAACTGAAAGTGAAGCAGCTCAGGTAACCCAGGCCAAGATGACCACCAGAAACATGGACTTCAGCCCTCGCTTTGATTGCTTTTGCTTAACACTGGTAGGAGCAATTAACCACACACTAATGCTACTCTGAAACAAAAAAGGGATTTTGGTTTCATCTTCAAAAATGGTAATCTAATCCATTTCAGGGCTTGAGAACACCCAAACCAGGATACTCTGGACTTGATGGTTTAGATTTGTGTGTGTTCAGCTATCTGGGATACTGTTAATGAAAAAAATGCTCAATGCATGCTACAGTTTTTATGAGTTAATCAGTGATCCCATGCCCAGTGTTATCAAGCTTGATATAACACCATTTCAGGGAGCTAGGAGGACAGATAGACATGAGCTACATCTGAATTGCACATCTAAGGTTTTTTTGCATCACTGTTCTCTGCTTTCCTTCTGCTACAGTTCCACCATGTATAGACAAACTTATTTCTGTTTATTTGTAATTATTTCTGAACCTGTAGCTTTAGTTTTAGATTGATCAGTTCTATATCTTTAATATGCTGGCAATTTCACATCTTTTCTAGACAGCACTAAACACTTGCCAACTATTCCTCATATAAGAAAAACATTTCACTTTCATTACATTTGAACACCAAGTTATACAGACTAGTAAAGGGGTTGAGCTTTTTACATAAGCAAATATATGCTTTTAATTCTTTTAGCTGTCCAGAATTTATTTCTCTCAACAGAAAGGCTTAGTCAAATATTAAAGTTGGGTTCTGCAGAGGGAACCTGTTTTGCCTTCAGCTTTCACTGGATTTATCACAACTCCATTTGCAGCACATTTTGGAAGAACATATTTCAAGACATATTGCTGTAAAACAAATAAATCTCAGTGCTGATAAATCACAGATCTCATATCTGGTCTGAAAAGGTAAGAAAAAGAGGAAGGAAAAAGGACTGAAAACTTTTACATCTGACTGAGGGAGAAGCATATGCAATTTTAGAAGGACAATACTTCTTCTGACAGTTAATAACAGCTTTCACTTATAAAATAGTGTTTGTCAGGAAAGATCCCAAAGTGCTTTACAAAGTCCAGCTACTATATGCACAACATCACTGAAATACACTAAGCTATCCTCTGGGAGAAAAGGGCAGCTGTTATTGTGGAGTAAAGGGTTTTGTGACACTGGATAGATATGAAAGTTAGCTGATATAAACTGGAATACTAATTCACATCAAAAAAGATCTTGCTTCAGTTTGTAAAAGAAGAAGGCATCTTGACAAACAATTGGCCTGCATCACACCGAGTGTGAAAGGAAGAGAGACTTCCTGACAAGAACATAAGGAAAAAAAAATCTTTCAAAAAAATCAGGGAAAATTTTAATGAAAATGGACTAATTTTCAAGAGGAAGATACTTTGTCTTGAATGGCTCATTAAGACAACATCTCCTAGTGTACTCACTGATTTCAGCCTATTTGAACTGACATGCCCATTATGTGATTTTACCTGGTTGCTCGCTGGGATTACAGGCAGTACAATCCTCACATTCAGTCCCTGACAAAGTTTTGTCATAAAATGTGGCTGAGAGGAGGAAGAAGCTAGTGTCATAAAAAAATGAATTAACACAGAATTGTAAAAAATTATCACGTCATAAAATGAAAACATGTTGCTTGGTATCCATGGCAACTTCAGAAACCAATGCTCTTTAACAGCCTTGCCTGGAATCATGTAAACTGCTTTGATAAAACATGAATTGTGGCAGATGGATATGTGAAAATAAAAATAACTTCACATCTAATCTATTGCCCACACGGGACACCCTTGAAATACAGTGTGAGTTATATAACCCAATCAGGAATCATTTTCTTCTGAGATCAAGATAGTGGCAGCATTTTTTCCATACATCTCCACAGAGTTCAGCATGGGGTCAGCAGCAACAGTGTAATAACTAACACTTAGCAAATGAATGTTCCCTAGCATTCTTTAAGAAGTAAATCTATCCCTCAGCTTCATGAAAGAAGAGCTGAGAGTCTCTTATGCTAGGAAAGGGACTAATTTTGGGCTTTAACTCAGTTTCACAGGTAGAGCACCTGCTGCATGCCATAGGCTAGAGCAACAGGTTTGCATTTTTAAGCAAGAATCATGAAGGAATCACAACAGAGCTGAAAAAGGGTACAGAGACATTAGGCCAAATAGCCTCCCCTGGCTACCTTCAGTACTGCTCCATGAATCTGTGGTAGAATATAGTTCCACTGACTGCTTTTCCTTCAGAAAAGAAAATCTACATTCAGCTCAGTATAAGCCTTCATCTAAGTAACTGGATAACAGTTTGTTTCAGAAAAAAAATAGAATCTATGCATGTGAGCACCAGATTACAGGCTACTGTTCTGATTTCAATAATCTTTACATTAAGGGAGCTATGTCTTGCTTCGTATTTGGCATTTGTATCATGGTGCTTGAACAGATAGGTATCCATTGCTGCAGGGAATGAGAACAAGAAACGTGGGGGAATTAAGAATTGCTTCAGGATCTGAATAGACGGTTTTGGAAAATAGATCTCATGTTTGTTCAGGGGTTATGTGATCTGAGCAGACATGAGCCCCTCCCAGGACAGGGCATCATCTGTTCAGTGCATGAAAAAGCACTCTCAGCAATGTGGATCTTTGCAAGGAAAGAACCATGTTAACAGTCTCAATTTTTTATATCTCCTAGAAATGACACTAAGTCTATCAAATCAATTTCCTAGAATCTGATAAAAAGCCATGAAACAGAGATTACTTTTGATCATTAAAAATCTAAACACATGAAGCCAAAGTAACTGAATTTCAGGAAATGTAGAACTTCAACTAAAGGCTCTAGATTAACATCACCATCCATGAGGCCGGTGTGCTCTGCCAGTCCTGGAGCTGAGAGGTGGCATTCATGAATGGCAAAATGATCACTTTCCTCAGGAACACACATGGATTTTTTTCTTCATCCTATCTAATCGTGTTATCAGATAGTAATATGTAAAGTTTGTCTTCACCTCAAGCTTATCATATAACTAACAAAACCAAAGCAAACATCTAAAATGTGTGTTTTGCAAATAGGACCTCTTCCACTGGAAATGCCATGCCTACCTCTCATTTCCCTCTCTTCTGGAAAGCTCCTTGGCCCTTTCAAAAGCTACAGGTCACATGAACCCCAGGAAGAATTATTTTAAGTCAGAACAGGGTCCAGTCCATACATGAGGTCAAATGCAATTGTTATGTTAGTGAAACAGGGTGACTTCAGGAATAGGCTGTGTAAACACTGAAAGTAATGTCATGTTTCATTGTCAAAGTGCACTAGAAGTTGAGCTCACAGAGCTGTACTGTCAATTAATCACAACTGGAGAATGGCAGTTTAAATTATTCCATACCTTGATGAAGTAAAAAATTAACTCAGCAAGAATATGAAGAGACCCCAAGGTATTTGGGGTTAAAAGCCCTTTCCCACATTTTACTACTCTCTTGTCTTCTGAGAAAGCACTTTTTCTTAGCAGTTTATTTAATGGGACATAATTTGGCATGTATTTGACTTTATTTTCAGGACAGAGTCCAAAATGTAATACTCTTTGTTGGAAATGCATAAGACCACATTGTTGTTCAGAACTATTTTATTTACTTGAAAGTGATTGTTTTGTCAGAGGGGCACATGAATTATAGTACTGCTGGAAAACAGCTCTTTGAAGACTGTAGAGTTCTTCACAGTTACCAGATAGGAAAGAATTGTTTTCTTCTCCACACTTACACTTCTCATTTCAGTTCTCCTATCCAGTCTCTTTGGCTCCATCTTGTGATACGCCTGTATTAGAGTCTGTGCATTGTAATCAATACCTCGCCTTTTCTCTCTCAGGAAGCATGGTTGATGGTTTTTTTAATAATAAGAAAATTCCATTTACAGGAGCTCAGGGTCCTGAAAAACAGTGAGAGCAGAGAAAGAAGTGTAGTCTCTTTGGATTTATCCAACATAAGAAATGAACTCAAACCATTATGAACACTAATGATACAATTTTTAATAATAGTAGATTTTTTTGTGGTAATGACAATGACAAAAATATCAATTCTTTATAATATTCTTATGTAAAAGCTGAGAGCACTTAACATAACTACCTAAAATTGCATAAATAATAATTCTGAGATATTATTAAAGACATATCTTTGATATCAAATGTTTTTTCAAAGTGTGAAGGAAGTGGAGCTAATGATGTTATATTTCTAAGGTAATTAAGGTAGTAAAAGTAGTAATGTGTACTTTAAACTAGTATATGCAATTTCCTAAAAACTACAGTATTGTAACATTCTAAAAATGTTTTGTTTGTCTTCCTTATGAGAATAGAATAACTGCATGATTAATGTTATACACCATGACACTTGAAATAAACTGAAAGGAAGAAATAGACTCTAGCTGCTTTTAACTCTAGAAATACAGTGTAGCATATGTCACGTTCCAGTCTATATCTTGTAAATTGAAGTATGTCCCAGAAAAACAGACTGATCCTAATTCCAATAGCAGAGACACTGGTACAACTTGGACACAAACTCACTAAAATTACTGGTGTGAGATAGAATCTTTCTTTTTATGTTGAGAATTTTTCACAGAAGGGGTTTTTATGGTAGTGAAAGGAAATTTGAGTTTACTGTCTATTTAAAATCATCCTTTTGAAGCAGGTACAGGCTTTGTTGTGTTTTGTGAACATACAGCTGTAATGCACACTGCATACAAATGCATATAAGACTTTTAGTTCTTTGCAAGGCTTTTTGGAAGACTAGTTCAAGATCTCACACCTTAAGTTGCTAAGGTCTCCACGCAACATCAGTTTAGGAAGCACAGCTTGGTTGTTTTGCCAAAGCTTTACTATTAGTCTGAATGAAACAAAACACAACAAAACCCCATCATCTATTTCCACGTCATTTAGTTTGCTTTCCTTTCAACCATTTTCCTGTTTTACTTTGGAAATCTCTTTACTTGGCTTTCATGTTTCCTGCCTGCATCACTTCCTGTGCATCACTCACATCCTGTCCATCTCTCCCTTGCAGGTGGCATCGTCTTTGCTAGAGAGACTTTGCTTTGTGTATTGCAGCACATCCTGCTCTGCTCTCTGTCTCCCTCGGGCCCAGGAGCCCTCCATTTCCTTGGGAACATTCCTATACTGAAAAGGATTGGCGTCATCCTTCATTGCAAGCACTGGGAGGCTTCTGCTATGCATAAGCACAAAGAGAGGAAACAAGGGGAATTTTAAACTTTTGAGGAATATGGTAATTTATGACAGACCAGCATTTGGAAACAAAAAGCAGCAGTAGCATTAGAGAGTCAAGAATAGCTTCCCCATGAGAGCTGGAGATGTTGACACCATCAGTCTTTTACCTTCAGTCAAGCTTATGAGAATAACTTTCACTAGAAGGGCTAAATGCAAAAGACTTATTTCTAGACTTCCTAGTTACAGTTTATCCCAGAAATGCTGTTGCTGTCACTGTATTTTCCAGTGTCTTATTGTAAATATAGATGACTGCTGTTTTTGTTGCATTTCCCATGAGCAAGAAAGTGAATGTGATGTAAAAGGAAAAATTCCTAAAGTAGTGAAAAGAAACATGTAAAAAGAAGCTGTCTTGTTAAAGATCATTGGCTATAATACACCCACCTCTCTATGGATTTAGGTGTCAGCACTATTAAAACCACTAAACATTTCTTTTAGAATATAGAAGGGGACTACCAGCATCAGCAATTCTTTAAGAGCTGCTGATTTCACTCATGATTTTTGTTCAAAACATTTTTATCATATATTCATTCTCCACCCTTTTTTTTTCCTCCTCACTTCTGCCATGTCATCTAAGGGAAATGAACTACCACCAAGAAAAAAGAATAGCGACATGCTGTAATAAAAAATAATGTTCTGTGGGGACAATCCCTGAATGTCACAGAGTTCACTAGCACTGACAAATACTTTTAACAGAATGGTTACTAACAAGTGGAATTTGGTATATGAGGAGTCAAATGAAATGCTTTTTACACTATCAGGAAAAGAAAAAATTCTACATGTGCCATCACTATGTACAACTGAAATACTGTGTGTTGAGTGGCTATACCAGCTGAACTAGTCCTTTTTGGATGACTTTCAGACATGCTCCATTTAAATACATGCTCTAAGTTATTCACAGTGAGTGTATATGTCACACTTCTTCAAAGAAAAAGGTGAAAGCATTCATGTTTTGGAGAGTAATGTATTTCCTTAACCAATTCTTCTACTTACATTTTTTCATCTGAGAGTACTGTCTGACTAGTAGACATGTGCAAGATGTTCTTTCATACGAAATAGTGTTGATATGACCTCAAACTCGTTGTCTTGCTTTTATAAGACTCTTTTTTTGGCTCTTTGCCCAACCTAGAGAGGCAGGAAATGGGAGTATCAAAGATCTCACGTTCCTTCTTGTGGAAGGAAGGGAGAGAACACATTCCACCTAATTTTTCTGAGCAAGAAATTCTATCTCCATTTCTCTACTATTTTCAAGTAGTTCTGTTGTATTTCAGCCATCCCTTTGAAACGTCCATTTGGCTCATCTTTGCATTTCTAATCATAGAATGGTGAAAGGGTGGGAGCATCTTCTTCTGCAGTAAGTTTGAATGCACTGTGCCAGTTTGGGTAGGTTTAACTGCTTTCAATGTCCTGAAAGTGAGACCATGAACCAGCTTCACTTCTTTATAGATGGGATAATACTGCTTAAGTGTCCTACTGAACCATAGTACTGTTTTATTTCTCAAGCTTTTCCTCTCCAGGGCCCTTAAGATAAAATATCTCCTGTGAATGTGAGCCAAATCTTGTTCTGACACCTCATGAAGTTGTCCCTGCTACCTTAAAAGTTTTACAAAACTCTTTGCTGCTGTTAAAAGTACAACCATTTGAGATCTATTAGGTTGAAAATTTCATGCTTTAGGGTTATCATGCTTCCATAGCTACAGTCGATCAAATCTGTTGGAGAAAGGTCTTTGCTGGGAGCAGAAGTCACATCAACCAGGCTTCAATAATGAATTGACCATGCAGATCAACAGCGAAACATCCCATAAAGGAGAGTAGCTACATCCAGCTGCTGCTTTTAAAAACAGAACACAACTTTGAAGACAGTAGTATTTTCTTTCAACTTAATAACTGAGCTCAATGATAATGCATACAGCACAGAGGTGACCTGGATCACAAGTTCGCCAAACACAGCTGTTTAAAATACAAGTGACTTTAATGTTTTTAGTACCTCAATTCAGGTGGCTAGTTCCCAGGTGGGATCAAAGCTAGCAAGTAAAGGATTAATCATAAAATCTGTGATGTGAATTCTTTTGAGGACTACACTGTCTGCTTTCTTTGCTCCTTTATAACAAATAACAAATTAGACTCAGCCAATGCCAACCTCCCCTAAACTATCACCTCCTAGTCTTTCTCTTTTTGAATGTCGTCAAGTTTGAATTAAGTGGAATATGTAAGATTCTAGTAGTGTGTCTTTATGTCTTATCCTTTTTTTACTTTCCCTTTAGACAAAAGGTTCCTGCCCTTACTTTCATCCTTTGTTTTTTGTTTTTTTTTTTTTTCCCTGCAGCATGGGGTCTTTNCAACTTAATAACTGAGCTCAATGATAATGCATACAGCACAGAGGTGACCTGGATCACAAGTTCTCCAAACACAGCTGTTTAAAATACAAGTGACTTTAATGTTTTTAGTACCTCAATTCAGGTGGCTAGTTCCCAGGTGGGATCAAAGCTAGCAAGTAAAGGATTAATCATAAAATCTGTGATGTGAATTCTTTTGAGGACTACACTGTCTGCTTTCTTTGCTCCTTTATAACAAATAACAAATTAGACTCAGCCAATGCCAACCTCCCCTAAACTATCACCTCCTAGTCTTTCTCTTTTTGAATGTCGTCAAGTTTGAATTAAGTGGAATATGTAAGATTCTAGTAGTGTGTCTTTATGTCTTATCCTTTTTTTACTTTCCCTTTAGACAAAAGGTTCCTGCCCTTACTTTCATCCTTTGTTTTTTGTTTTTTTTTTTTTCCTGCAGCATGTGGTCATTCTGTTCTGGAACATAACGAAAATGTTATTATCAACATTACTTCTGAAAAGATAAATTTCTGCAATTTTTCAATGGGAACATGGCTGATTTCTAGAGTCATATTCACACCTGGAGTCATTCCAGATGAGTTATATAGGGGCCAAAGGGTACATTTGGCTAACATTTCTTCTTTTTTTTTTTTTTTCCCCCTCCTTGTAACTGTTAGTTTATATTCTACATGCACAGAAGGATCTATTGAAGAAGCATCACTAAAAGCAAATTTTTAAAACATTACTTTACCTCTCCTCTGGCCAGCATTAATTGCACTGGCTTGCATATTTCAAACCTTTCTCACTGTTTCCCTTGTGACAGATGTAATGCACATACTGAAGCCAAGAATTTACAGCCATCTCCTTTCCCTGCTTTTTGGCTTGTGCACATACCCATGAGGACTGTGCACACGAAGCTCAAGGAAACCATTAGCTTAGGCTTTAGTGAATACAGAAACCATGAGATTTAAAGAACTTGCCAGCAAAATTCATTGTTCCGTTCCAGAATACATTATGTTGTTCCTGGTTGTGGTCTAGGGGTTAAAGCAGGAAAGTGGGATTCCAGAGGCCTGGCTTCTTTCCCATGAAATTGTCCTGTCTGAAAGTTTCTTTCCGTCAGTTTACACTTTGTAAAATAATAACTGTAACTCACCTCTCCCTGTGTACTGTTGGTATTTCTGGTACTCTTTGGAACCCTAAAAAATTGCTAGGAAGCTTATTGCAGCAGTGTGTAGGCGGGCAAAGAGGTGATCTACAACATACAGCCCAACTGGGAAAATGTAGAAAAGAATAGTCAAATAAAATAGAAAAGTAAAGCTGTGTAAGAAAGAGGAATGTTTACAAAAGGCTTTAAGAGATACTGCAAAAACCATTTTTCAACTTGTTTCTGTCACTGGCCAGAGCTCAGACTTTCCAGAATATGAACACAGTACTCCTCTCCTTTGGTTTCTCCTCCCCACCCCACAGCCTGTAACACAGAGTTGAATTCCCAGAAGACAGAGCCACATGATTTCCTTAGAAGATATGTATTTAAATGCATGCATATATATATGTATACACATTCTGTGGGTAGCAGAAGATTATTTTTTTTTATTCTCATTAACCTCTTCTCCTGAAACAATGTCACCTTGTGTAAGAAGCTGAGATCTGCTCATCTGGGGCTTCAAGCTTCAGCACAACATGAGGACCTTTTTTTCCTCCTCTATTCCTTCTACTGAGAAGCCTCCTATTGCAGCACAACATCTAGTGCTCAGAGGAGACTCACAGATGGGAGCAGGGCAAGGGGAAAGAGAGAAGCAAAACCTGATACTAACACCTCCTCTCCCTGTTACTGGAGCACTGAGTCTATAAAAGGATCTTGTGGTTGGCTCAGCTTTCAGATGATGGTCATGTGGAAATTATGAGACGATTGGGCCTTAACTGATAGACCCTTTACCATTTCAGAGGCTGTTACTGCACATTTCCAAGAACTGCTGTCATCTGCCACTCCTCTAGATGCCTCTGAGATCGTCCAAGGTGTTTTGCTCTTTTCACATGAGCGGAGACAAAGGCTTGCAAGAAGTCCATGTCTTCCTTCTTCAGACTAGGGGAGTCCCTAGCACTCTAGAATGAGCATATGATCTTGATTTATGTTATTTCAAAAAGTCCATAGCTGAGCAACATTGTGAAAGTCGTAGATAACAGGTATTGAACTCCACATAATGTCTTCTGCTTAATGAAAAATATCTAGTTCTGTCGTTCCCTGACTGTGCTTAACAAAAACGTATGCTGCTTTATTTTTATGTCCTCACACCTGCTTGCCATTAAATGGGATGAGAAGCAGCAAGGTTTTCCCAGAGTTTCAAGAATAAATGTCAATTGATCTTTCTCACACAAATATGCAGGGAATATCTCTCTGTCTCCACACTTGGTATATGCAGACTAAAACTACAGATCAGATGCATAAATATTTTTGGGAAATACATTCATTATGTTCACACCTGTTTTGCCAGACATTTAGAGCATTAGTTAAAAAGCTATGTACTCTGATGTCAGAGGAAAATGTTCTGCAACACAGTGACAGCTGGATGCAGGAAGAGCTACAGTCTGCAGCTCAGGACTGGCAGGAATCTGAGCCAGTGCCATGGCAACAGGCATCAGTACCTGTCAGGAGCTGGAGAGTCATGATATGGCTTGTGTTATTGCTGCGCATTTGTGTCAGTGACAGTGAAGCCATGTTGCACTTTATGTTATAAAGATACACTCCTCGTACAGAAGTGCTCTTGGGTGGACTTTGACATTGAAGGTTGCAAAAATAGATTCAGTCTCTAAATATTCAAACTGTGTTTAAATCACAGCTGTTAATGACTCTAAATATAAATTAAACCTGACCGTGGCTGCAGGGATTTGTGGAAAGAAAAATCATAATCACTATTTGCTAATTGGTAAGCAATTAGTCAGTTATGCTACAGGACTTTTGAAGCACATTAAATTGACTAACAGACAAAACTGATTTGTAAACAAAATGTCTGGATGTTCAGGAACCAATTAGAGAAGGAAAATTGTCAACAGCTGGGAGGCTGTAAGGAGTCAGACTGGTGTCACATGGAGGCTGTTTGATGCACTGCTGGTTTGTTCAGGATAAGCAAACTGTAAGCATATAAAAATAGTAATATATACCTATCTTTAATACTTGAATATAATTTATATGAGTAGCATAAATCTTACAGAGCCATACATATCTAGACAATTTGTAATTACATATATTTTTGCCTGGTATTTTAAATAAAATTACATATGTAAATATCACACTTGAAAACACAGCAACATACGAAGTGTTGTTTGAAAGCATTTCTCCCTTTTCAAACGTGATATGCTCTAACATTTGAGAAAAACACCCTGTGACCTATACTTTCATACTCTTAGACCTGTGTTGGTGTAGAACATAATTCAACTGCATGCAATTGTTCTTCTTGCCATTTATTGTTCTGCAGCTGATGCTACACGTATGTTGTTCAGTAAGAGAGTATCTGAAGATAAACTCAGCAAAACTATTGAATTAACACAAAGAAAATGTTTATCTTAAGGGAATGTCAGAAAACAGACATCATTGCTTCAGTATTTTCAAACATCAGAGGGTCACTTTCTTCTGTGGTACAAGACTACAATGATGAAAACTGTTTATTGATAAACCACAAGTCAGATCCGATAATTCCTATTACAACAGTGACTCCGATATGGGAAGCATCACAAACAATCCCATCACAAAGCCACAGCCAATTGTGTCTTTGCTTTGATTACTCAGGAAAGGAATCATATCTGTTAAACTCCAAAGAAAGTGTCTCAATTTTCTTGCCTTGTTGCAACAGACACAGTCTCTCACTCCTGTCGACCCCTCATTGAGAACCAGCATTACAGAAAAAGATCTCTTTTGAAGAAAACTGGAAAATAAAAATATTAAGACAAAGCTTGAAAACACTCTTGAATACATCATTGAAAGCCGAGTGCATGCAAGGAGTTGGGTCCTGTTCTTAGTGTTTTCCTTCATATGCTTCACTCTATGAAAAGGTGAAGTTAAAAGAAACTTTAGGAGAACAGGGAGGATTTTCAGCTTGAATGAAAGGTTTAAATTCTGCCTTAGTAAAAAATAGGGCTACCTTTTCACATTCACTCAATTTTGTAGAGAAAAGGGCGTCTTTTGTAAAAATATATACATCATGTAACTGCCTATCTGTAACACTTATTTCAGTGTTCTGATTACTTCTTTTTAACTTTTCAGCAACAAGTTTTAGTGAAATCATTGCTTTTGCTGAGCAATCAGCTTCTGATTAAGATTCTCTGACAGTAGAGCTTTAAAAGTATATATACTTTTTTTCCCACTTTGAAAGTGGAATATGAGCAAAATCATCTCAGTCAAAATCCCGGTTAGCCTAAGAGATTCACCTCCGTTTAATGAACTCAGAGCCTTGCATATCCACATACACTTAAGGAACTCAATGCATATTTCCTGTTTTGATAGCATCTGACTGTTTCCAAGTAAAGTGTTTATTCAGAAACCATTTAGTCTCCACATTGCCTGCAAACTCTCATTTGTTTGTAACTGAAAATTAAATGGGATGTCTGGTTTCACAGTAGCCCTGAGAAAGCCAAAAGTGTAGAAGAGACTGAGGCACAGTGGAGAAGAGGGAGTGTAGTAGAAGGCAAAGCCTGGAGTAGAACTATTTTGCATAGAAGGTTGGTAGGAGCCGCTGGGCTGTCGGGTGGATTGCAAGCATCAGAGTCATCTGCCCACATCTTTACACGACACAGTTGGCACTGTTGAAAAAAACATTGCATAGTAGTTTTTTATTTTGTTTATTTGTTTGTTTTGAAAAGGAGAAGATTAGCTAATTTTCAAATGTGTTCTTGTTTGTTAACACAAAGACTCAGTAGATATTCCCTATTGAGTGACTTTGGCTCTGTATCTCCCATGCTAGTTCTTCATGAGGAAAAAAATACAAACAGCTTTCAAATGGGGTGACAATGATGACGACCAAAGTGTGAGATGACCAATAGATATTTTTCTTGTTAAAGTGTAATCACTGCATGTGTTAAAGTAACAAAATCTAAAGATATAGAGTTGTCCTTTATGGAAGATTTATTGTAGAAAGATACTTGATCAGCATCTCATTAATAATCACACTTTTGATCTTTAGTTTTTAGTGAAATGAGGTGCTCTTATGTATTTGTTACTGGTGCTTGATGAAACTATTTTTGCTGAACATCCAAGCTTCAATAACCATTAAATGAGGTAGAGAAAGCTCAAAAACACAAAACTCTTTGTCATTTCCATCCAAACAGTGACAAGGCAAAAATACACTCGTTAAGTGCAAGCAGAAAGGATATAAAATGAAATAAATTATTGTTGTGTTCCTATGTATTATAATTGTGAGGGCTATCCTTCACTGAAAAATAGAAACAAAGTGTGTGCTGCAATACTGAAAGAGCTTGGATTAGCCAAAGGAACAAAAGATAGGAGTATCTTCTGAACATATTATTTGCAGTAATCACATCCAGTACATTAATTATCATTTAGTGTTATTAAGATTCATGTAACACTAAAAATAGGACATGATAATTAAGTCACTCTTGTAGCTTCTAACTATAAAATCTAATTCATCATCAAGACCACCTCCTACAGACCTTTAGAAAAGTAGTAGCATAATAGATAGTCATTGCAATGTATACAACTGGCTTAGAGCTGTTTTAGGCTCTCATTACCATGGTATCTAAGAGCTTCTTAAGGTAATTGAATAAGGAGTTCCGTAGTGGACTTTATGTTGTCTTTTCCTTTTTGTCACTTAAATATAGAAGAATGCACCAGGCAAATCAAAGAAGAATAAAACTAAGAGCAAACAACACTCACAAGTGGAGAAATAAGTTATTACTTTTATCAGTCTGTACAATTAAAGCAACCTACAGTACATGCCTACACTACACCTAAAACTGTCTTAGTTTATTTTCACTCAAAATATTAAACTTTGTCTGGTATAGTATAAAAAAAAATCACATAATATTTCTAGATTCATAATGATCTAAACCAGTTAAAGATCTACTACAGTGGACATTGTTGTTGCTTTCTGTACTGGATGGTGTTTTGCCTGGAATTTTTTCTTTTTTTTTTTTTTTTCCCAGTCCTTCTCTTTTGACAGGCTTGTGATAGGAAACTTTGACTAAGTGTGCAGAAAGTTCATTACAGATGGAAAATAAACACATTCGTGATTGCATCTCTTCTTCTGAAATTCCTACCTAGACTGAACCTATTTATGACAGATGTTTTTCTTCATCAATTTTTTGTTTATTCATGTGTTTCCTGTTTTTTGGTCCAGCAAGATAAAAGTATTTTTTCTACACTATATGTTGATATGCAACCAGTGGTGCACTTTGGCTTAAGTCAGGGATGGGTTAAATCACTGATATTGCAGAAGATCAGAGACGTGGCCTCAATGGAAATTACTCTGCATATTTTGGGATCACAACATCAAAACACAAATTCATGGCAGCCTCCTTCACTCAGAAATGGGTTTCCATACGTAATGTAGCCTGTTACTACAGTCTTGGTGGCTTGGCTGGGAGTGAAAGGTTAGATGGAGAGCAGTAGCTGAACTGGTGATATTTAAAAAATGTAAAATTGTTCAGAACTGGTAAAACATTTTCTTCATGCGGTCTGGCAGATTCACGTCTCAAAACTGTGGTTGATGACTTCCATTAGCAGCAGACAGCTATTTTCTTTGGATTTCAGTAACCTAAAGTTGCTGACACCTTGGCAGAGAAGGTCACTACAATACACCAAAGGTCTCTGACACTCTACCGTTTTTCCTCATCTTGTTTTGATTTTCTTCTTTTGTTGTCTTCAATACTCCATTCTCTATTTGCCACCTTTAATCATCTCTTATGAAATCCTTACAAGGACTTTCCTTATATCTATTCCCTCCAGTGACTGCCTTTTAGCTAGAGGAAGAAAAATGGCCAGTTTCCAGTGATTATTTTTCATTTCCTGCTGAGAGTTTTTTTTTCAGAATAAAGTAAACTTTATTAATACTGACCAGTAATCAATACACAAAATTTTTAGGCTTATACACAATTTTAAATTGCTCCATCAAAAAATAAGGAAAATAAGGGAAGTAATTTTGAATGTTTTAAATCTCTACTGTGCTTTTCATGACAGTGTGTCAGTAGTATTACAGTCAGCTTAGTATCTTGGAGCCTTGGTTACTCATTGCCCAGCTGGGGGACTTAGAGGTCTGTTTCCTGTGGAAATCTGAATATGAGAGGCATTATAGAATCATAGAACTAGGGGAGGTATTATACACTCAAGAATCATAAAACTGGATTTTACCATAGTGAGCCCTTTCCCACTACATCAGAGCAGCGTAGGTGTTCCTGCGTCTTTAGCAGTAGCCACCAAGGGAACACCAGTCACTTCATTCCTACCATGAGAAGCCTTACAGATGTGGGAGAAAAGAGCTTTTACCTCCTTTTTGTCATTTCCCTTAGTTTCTTCCTAGACAATCTCACCTTATATATTAGCAATTGCACAAACACATAAGCCCGCTTTACAACATTTCCTTCATGACGCAGGAAAAATCAAATACCTTCTCCAAAATCAGTTCATAGATATAACTGACTCTGTTGGTATATAAAATTATATTTATTAGCAAAACTGATGAAAACTGATGAAAAAAAAAAGAATCAAGAAGGAAAAAAATTGTCTCTGCAAGTAAAACTAGATTTCTAGTTTTGACACAAAAAGATCCAGGGATCCTCTGTCTTCTTTTTCTTGATACTTCCCAAATTGCTTTAACTTTAAATCTGGTGATCATTCTAAATAGTACAGTCTATCAAGTTACACCTTGATATATTGTGAGGACAAACTCTTGTTGGGGTGTCATTTGTCTTAAATGGAAAGTTACCTGAAAGGTCATTGAACTGGATAAACTGTTTTTTTAATTAACCTGGGCATAGTGAATGTGGAAGGCTCTATTTTCTGTGCATACTGCCAGAAGCAAAAAAGAAAAACCAACAGTGGCTAAAAGACTTTTATTTGTCTTAAACAGTTTTCCCAGTGTGGAAAATATAAATCATATGTCAGCCAAGAGCTCTTAAGGTAATCTATCAAATCTACAGATAGAGAGGGGAAAAAAAACATAAGTGCATAAAGAAACAAAATTTCATAACTTTACACATAATTTTACAATACAATAAATCTAGCTACATAGAAACCTTTAGATAAGTAAATTTATGACAAAGCCTGAGCCATGCTTTCTATATTTTATCACATAATTTAATTCTTTCCATTGTGTAAAATGTTAAATCTAATAAAGGACAGCAGAACTTGCGTTCCACAGGTAATGAGAAACATAGTATTTTAAGCATAATATTTTAAATCTTAGGTAAGTTATGATGTTAGAGGGTCATCAACTTTTGTTTGTTGCTTTCCTCAGTATGTATAAACTTCGTTTATACATATATATATATACCCTTCGACAAGGGTATATATATATATTTTAATTAACTGATCTAAAATTTGTGCAACTGGATTTTGCAGTCAACTACATTTTTAATATCAGTCAAGGAGATAAGTAATCGCAAATACACATCAGCTGGAAAGATCTGAATATTTTTGGCCCCACTTGAGTGGAAGTGCTTTGATGGCAATATCCAGAAGTTTACATATTCCTAGTGAGTTAATTAGTCATGATTTTCCTTTCCAAAAGGTATTACACCGTTCAGGAGCTTAAACTTCATTGCAAGTCATTGACTAACATTTATAAGTGCTTTTGAAAGTTTTCTCTCATGCTTCCTCTAAAACTTTCCCTCTATTCCGGAGCTAAAATCATAATATTCAGAATGGGCTTTAGGGGCAAGCAACCTTGGGTCACAGCTCAGAAAGGGAAGACAAAGGTGGCAAAAAGCTAAGTTAGGCCATGTCATAAATCAGACATGGGGAAAGGAGAGGGAGTACCACATGCTCAGCCTTAGGCCAAGGCTATTGAGAGACTACGACTCTCACAAAGCACCACAAATTGTTGGCTCAGAAGAAACAGAGGTGTAGGTCCTCAAAAGTGCTAAGGCTGGAATGAATAGCCCTCTCATTTAATTTGTCCTTTTTCTTATAATATCTTTTATAAAGCATAACATCATGGGATTGTTTTGTTTCATTTTCCACAGTTTAAGAAATTCGAGCTGTGGCATCCACGTTAATCACTGTTTCTGTTATCGCTATCATCGACTGTTGGTGCTATTGACAGTGCACCTGTTTATATACTTCATTCTGCAGTTCCACTGACAGAAACCAACCTATATACAGTAATTCAATTCTTCATGGATCTTTTTTTTTAGTTTCTCATATTACTACACTAACCTTACTAGCCCCTTGTATTAGATAGTCTTCTGTTGCTCACTTGAACAGTAAATTTACACAGGTTTCACTGTGCCTCAAACAACACCATTACACAACTTGAGTTTCATGTAGATGATAAATTAACTATATACATTCCTTAGTAACTATTTTGATTTCTATAGTCAAGGTTCATGATGCTGAGTTTGTTTTCATTGTTTCATTGACTTTAATATCAATGGAAACTTTTATTTGGTTTCCATGAGAAAAAGAAGTGTTTCAGAAATGTCAGTCGTACGAAATATCTGATTCAATTTAATTGAATTATGCTATTCAGTCCCTTGGACTGCAAAATAAATAAAAAATGTTACTAATTAGAAGCAGGTCAGATCAATCTGTATACATTGCTCACTTGCTATGGGCACTGACATACATACATACAATAGCAGTTGCAGTGCATTTCAGAGCCACAACACTTATTCGGCTGTCTATATGTGAAAAAAGAGATAACTTGATAGACTGGGCTGAATGCAGAATTCACCTTTCTTAAAATTCTGCTGACTGAAGTGGGGAGGAAATCACAGCTTTGCCTAAAACCATTTTCAGCCTGTACCTACATGCATTCATTTTTAGCTCCTCTACAAATAGTTGTGACAGGAGTAATATTAATGTTGACCACTGAAAAAATTTTCCTTCTCCTTTCAAATAGCCTCATGCTTCAAAATGTCATGCAAGCATTCATAGTGCTTGATTCATGTCCCACAATGCTGTAGATAATGTGAGAAGACTTCAACTTCTTTCTGATACATCTGTAAAAATGTCCCTGGCAACTCTCTACAATCTGCCTTATTTACCAACTCTGAGAGATGGTTTATAGTTCCTGCTATTCCCACCACACATACATGCAGGTAAAATTACAGCCTGCCTTGCAAAACACACCAAGTTTCATTTCCTGGTTTTGTCCAGCTTAACTACCGTTACTAATAACTCTGTCCATGATTCCATGTAGTTACTGGAACTTGTCGATTGAAGTTAAGTTTTCTTTTTCTCTTTCGGGAATTGAAAAAAAAAAAAAAAAAAAAAAAAACCAAAACACAAATTTTTTACTTTATTGGCCTTGACAGAATAATAGCAGATCTGTTATGCTGGCCTCAACAGCATTTCGCTGGGCTCATGTCATTGGTAATTAAATTTGTCTTAGAATGTGGATGAATGTTAAACTACTAGGGGCAGGGGGAAGTAAGCTAAAATCCTTACAGCTCAGATTGTACAACGATCTGTTCAGTCTCTACCATAAATATCTGGTATTCCCTGATCACATGGATTGGAGCTCCCCAAACACATTTGTGTTTTGTCATCTATGGGAGGTGTTACAGATAAGCAGTTTGGTTTGTATTTTTGTGGTCACAGAGAAAAAATCCCATTTCCTTCGAGAACTTTTGTAGAGTATGATAGTATGCAGCCATAATACAAGCATACACCTAGACAATGAGACATTTTTTTCTCCATAAAGTCTTTAACTGGACCCACTAAACTTCCACTTAGAGTACTTACTCTTCTTGTTGTCTTAAAAATGGCCTTAAATATCTTTGGTTCAGATTCAACAAAGAATTTAGGGTCCTTATTTCTCTGTAAGGCTTGAATGTCTATATGATCAGAGAGTTAGTATCCTGGATGTTGGGTTGGATCTAAATTTTTATATCTAGCGCCCTGTTCTTAACATGTACTTTATCATAATGAACATCATGGTTTTGAAAAATATAGAATTTAGTTATTACAATTTCAGAGTGCTTGGATGCAATATATATGTTCCATAAGAGGATGCGAGGAAAAATACAGATTTCTCCCATACCAGCATCTACTACCTTGTTGCCTTATTTACTAATGCTTAGGAAAATTAGGAATCCAAAGTGACCATGTCTCTTTATGTGTGTCTTCATGTGTTTATGTGAGCAAGCATATAGATATATGTACAGTAGTTAGAAGTGATAGACACAGTTCTCACAATCTCTCCCACAGCTGCCAGAGATTTTCCAGAAAAATAATTCTCTTAGAAAGGAACAAAAACTCTTTCACCTCAATGGCTGATTTTATCCAACACAAATCTATAATGTTTTGTTTTCCTTTCTTTCACTACAGAAACAATATCATCTTCTGACATCATGCTTGGAAAGGTCAAGATATACAGGAATCTTAGCGTTCTTCAGTTTATTACTAGAAACTATATTTTATTTTATTTAAAAATTAATTAAAAATTAGCACATATTTTCTTTTTTTATTCTGAGTTGTCCAAACTCAGTGCTATGAACTTCCCTATTGCTAAAAATCATACAGTGTTTAATTTTTTAGACAGAAGTAACTCAAAGGTGGCATGTGGCAACTCTTTAGGCATCCTGTGTCTCTACTGCAGTACACAAAGGGGCAGACTTTGGAGATGAACTTAGTGATACAAACAGGGCAGTCCATGTAAAATGCTTTAATTTCACAAGCATGAATCCAAATTGACCGGGAGAGCCTGTTACATGATGTACATATAGCACAGGGCGGAGTTGAATGGGTGATAAACTGTTTATAGTTCAGAAGCTGCTGTTTCATCACTTCTGCCCTATGTACTAGACTGAACTAGTCAAAAAAAAGTGGTTTAGAGCAAGTGTCAAAGTAATTTTTATTTACACAGAGGTGAATTTTTGAGATACTTAAAAAAAAACTCAACAAAAATCCGACTTGTCTCCCATATATGAATGTTTTGTGGTTTTTTCTTAACTATTTCTTTTAAACTTTTAGCCTATATTTTAGATGCTAGTTTCCAAAGAGTGATAGCTTTCTTTGTGTAACTCTTAACCTTGTCAAGCAACACAAAAAAAAGCCCTAACCATTAATTGTGATTCAGTCCTTCTGTGTATCTAAACCGTTGTATTCATGGAAACAGAAGTATCTGGTTTTTCCCTGTTGCTGAGCACACATACTTGGCTAATAAGATACATTTTAGTTCCTTTGGGAAGTTACGATTAGAAAAAAGAGAACACCCCTGCAATAAATGCAGAAACAAAATTGGAAGCAATCTATAGCTGAATATTTGAATTGTTTCCAAGCCTTTTACTCTTGGCATAGAACTTTTTCAATTTGAATTCTGCTTATATCCAGTATGATTCCTCTGGGTACAGCTATACGGTCATTTGAACGAAACCTAAAAGCAACCTTATCCTTGAAATCTTTGGCTATTCAGAAAGTTAACATCCCATGGCCTACATTATTTTTCTCTTGATTCATGGCTTGAAACTCTTAGAGATCCTACAATCAGAAGACAGTCATGTTCTTTTATGAGGTTGTGGGCAGGTGTTCTGGCTCTGGCTTGAGTGCAGTTAATTTTCTTCATAGCAGTCCATATGGATCGGATTTGTGACTAAAATAGTGTTCATTTCAAACCAGCGTCTTGGCAGTTTATGAACAGTGTTTGCACTGCACTGAAGGATTCTTTATTTTGTGGGTTTTTTCCCCCTCACTCAGCTTGTACACCAAGTAGACTGCGGGTACACAAGAAGATAGGAGATTACATAGTTGAGACAACTGAATCAAACTCATCAAAGGGATACTTCATGCCAAATTATATTGTTCTCAGCAATAATAGCTTGGGGAAAAGAAGGAAGTGAGGAAATTCATGGTTTGGGCATTTTTTTTTTTACCAAGTAATCATTGTGTATACTGAAGCTTTACTTCCCAGGGAAGTGGCTGGACATCTTCCTGAGAATGAGGAACTGAATATCTTATTTTTCAGTCCTTGCATGCACAGATTTACTTAACTTATGAAACACTCTTTATCTCAATCAAAACAATTTTTCTCTTTGGATTTCCTCTCTCACTTTGCCAGGGAGCCAGTGGGCAAGTAGCTATGTGGATGACTTGTGTGCTGTCTTGGTCAAACCATCAAGGCAGATTAAATGAAGGAAC
Organism: Urocolius indicus; assembly: GCA_013401255.1. Lineage (NCBI taxonomy): Eukaryota > Metazoa > Chordata > Aves > Coliiformes > Coliidae > Urocolius > Urocolius indicus. Next base: position 145,759 of record WBNH01000958.1, on the reverse strand, counting down.
AGCAAGTAATACAGAAAGTCAGGAAGAGATTCACATCCAAGAGTAGCTTCATAGACTGCAGCTCAGCTTTATTTGGCACACATGAATCCCTTTAAAGGTAAAGTTAAAAATACACAACATAAACTCCTAGGAGAGAGAAATACTGGAGACCAGTGCCATAATGTTCAGAAACCTGTGGTTTAACCTCACCTGATTGACTTTCCTTGGGAGAGAAGGGCAGGCATTAGTATTCAGACACTAAGCAAGCTACACATTTCCTTTGAGATGTTAGTTTTTCTCTCTGCTCTGAAATGCATGACTTTCTCCAAATGTGGATGCAATACTAGTAGGATGCTAGGTTTGCTAGACCAAAACCTTAACTGAGGATCTAGGACTAGCTATACAAATGTGTTTCTTGTTATGCTGGTAAACTCAATGACGGGAGGAAGGGGAACAAATCTTAACAAGAGTGACAAGATAAATCACCATGTGTAACACTTCAAAGTCAGCCACACTGGAGAGAGTACTACTACAAAAAACACTGACTTTTTTGAGTATCTAAGAATAAACTCACTCTCCATAGTTAAATGATGGGGTTTCAATAAACCACAAACCACACGAGCATCAGGTGTACAGTGCAAATCAGAGCAATCCTTGTTCATTAGACAATGCAGGACCTCAAACTCTGTTCCTCTGGTGTATAACTTTTCTTTGGCTCAGCTAGACAAGCCCTTACCTCTCACCTTTGCCATCGGTTTCAAATGGGTGCAAAATCAATGCTTACTGGTCAGTACAAATAGTTGAAATAATGCAGAAAGTTTTAAATCTGAACACAAATCTCCTGTTGCAGGAAGCTTAGGTGTTCAAAAGCAGAGTGACTGAGACAGGGAATTTTATTTAATTATAATTTTCTTAACTATTTTCCTTCTATGCAGGTATGCACTAGAGGAATACAGGAACTAAACTGTCAAACAGCACTGGAGGTAATTAGTACTACAAGTGAAAAATGTAGGCAATAATACTTTCTTACAGTGGCTTCCTAACAAATAGCAACAACAACGTTGCACATCAGCAAAATCCAGTAACTCGTATGGCAAAATTGTACTGGACCTAGACAGATACAGGGGGCTGAAAAGAAGCTGAAGTGTTAGCATGCAGAATTTCAGTATGGTAACTCCAAAAGAGTTCATCCATAAATTAGCAGTGTGGACTTCTGACACACACCAGAAAAAAATTCAGAGTTATGTCTATGGCCATATGTATCTAAATACAGATAATGTTATAGATGAGTTTTCTGTCAAATCTGCATCCAGAATCTGCTGCTGAATGCTAATCTTGCAGAAACAAGTGCAGCCAAAGTGTAAAACTTGTAGTTAAACACAACAAGCTTTCCTCTGTTATGTTTCAAGGTGGGCAGAGGACCAGTCACAAGAGGAGTGGAGTGGAGTGAATTGTATCTTTACAAGGAGTGCTGCAAGTCAAAGGACTGTGAGTAACCATGGCCATGTGTGATCATTCTGCTCTAGCTTGTGTGTCTCTAAAGTGTCTAGGCAGTCTGTTACATCTTCATACCACATACATGTACATGTACATGTACATGTATAACGTATAATGTATAACGTATAATGTATAATGTATATGTACACACAATGCAGCATCAGATAGTTTTCCAACGTTCTTCTATTCAGAAGTATCTCTGACTATGATACATATAAGAAAAGGAAATTCCTGTAAGTTACCACAGGATCTGGTTTTGTACTTTACAGACTCCACGGTAGGTGACTACAGAAAAAAGCATGCTACAAATGGTAAGACTCAAACATCACCTCATTCAGCGTACCTTCCCAAAGGCTTCCTGGACACCTCTGTTGTTCACTTGGGATATAAATGGGGCCGAGGTTGAGGGCAAAGGAGATTTGGGGCTAGTGAAACACATAATCCTCACATGGAGGTGCAAAAAAAAAAAATCAATCTCAGCAGTTTCTCTGTTGAACTTTGTGTGAGGGAAGAAGCTGACCAAATACCTCACAGTGTTTTTTACTAGAAGTGGAATAAATATTGTTATTCTGTTCCAACACAGCTTCTTGAAAACTAACATGCTACACCTCAGGGCTATTGCTCAGAAGTGAGGCTCCATTCTCTTTTCTACTCTGTAAAAATATAAGTTGACCCTACTTCATAATCATTGATATTGTGCATCAAAGGATTTGCCCCAGCTGCCTCAAATCCACCTCCAGTGAGGAGCCAGGTCCAGCTATGTTAACAAAAATGGAGATGTAATATGTTTAAGGCTTTTCAGCTGTGCAAGCAAAACTGAATTCTTTTGCCTCAAAGGTGAGGACAAAATAATTTGTCAGCACAGGCAGTCAATATGATGCCTTCTCTTCCCTTCCTCTAGTACCCGAGTCCATGTAAAGCTCTCAAAGGCCAGCTAGGGTGAGGAGGAATCTTTTGGCTGACTTTCCAGCCTGGAACTGGAAAGAAAATAAGAACACAAGAAAAAAATATTTTACTGTTCAGATGAGGGAGCCCTGGCACAGGCTGCCCAGGGAGGGTGTGGAGTCTCCTTCCTTGGAGATCTTTAAACCTGCCTGGATGTGTTCCTGTGTGACCTGACCTAGGTGGACCTGCTTCTGCAGTTGGGTTTGGCTAGATGATCTCTAAAGGTCCCTTCCAACCTCTGCCATTCTGTGATTCTGTGATTCAGGATGAGGCCATGTGTCGGAGAGAGCACCTCCGGAGAAATGACAGACACCAATATGGTTAAGGTCATAACTCAAACTTTGCTAACAAGCATCAGACTTTTATAAGCGATACAAAGCTGGCTTGATTACAATGATTCTAACTGGTCTTTTTCTCTAAAGGGCAACTGTGTGGTTGTGATAAGCCTGATGGTCTCATTACTCCTTTAGGTTCTGCCTTGCTACATTCTTTTAAGCTTACACAGTTTCTTTCCCACATGCACAGCTGCTGTCATATCTATACTCTAACGAGCAACTCATCCTTGGCGATTCTTCAGGCCCAATGTTCTCAGGCTGATTTAACCAAAGTCTGAGTCTGCATCTGAGGCCTGTGTCTGAGCCTCATGCAGCTTACGTTCTCACATAACCAAAGTCTGAGTGGGCCACATGTCCTTTTTCCTTCAGGTACATTACTACAGCCATGGATGTATTCTGCATCCCTGCCCAGCTGTAATAGTAAAGCAGATAGCAAAGGCTGCATTCATATGAGCTAAGAGGCTTTATCTAGAGTCTCAATACATATGTAAAACTTGCAGTGTCCTTAAAATAACCAGTGATGTGGTCTGCACCCAGGTTGGCCATGTGAGACATTTTCTCTGTCCTTTAGGACTTCGGTATCTCAAAAATTATGGAAAACTTCAGCTTAGTAATGAAAGTTCCTTTGTATCTCCTAGGGAATACAGCATACAATTTCTACTCATTAGAAAAATAGATGTATTCCACCTAGGACACATCAGACAAAAAGGAAAAGACTGTAGTTTTAATACCACAAATGTATTTGAGATTTTCCAGAAATTTAAAACCCATAAATAAATGACACACATAGAAAACTATATTTTCTTCATTTTTCCATGTTACTAGTTAAACTTTGTGTGTTGTGCTGTATGTGAATGTATATGCCTGTGTGTTCTTCTATAAAAATAACATATATAGAAAAAACACACAGAAACACATAATCATTTAGGTTGGAAAAGAAATGTTAAATCATTGAGTTTAATTGGTAGCCTAAGACTGCCATGTCCACCTCTAAATCATGTCTCTGACCATTGCATCTACCCATCTTTTGAATCTCCCAGGGATGGTGACCCAATCACTTCCCTGAGCAGCTTGACAACCATTTTGATGAAAAAAAAAAAATCCTAATATATAATCCAAACCTCCCTCAGTGCAATTTGAGGTTGTTTAGTCATGTCCTATCATTTGTAACTTGAGAGAAGAAACAAACACGCACCTCATTGCAACCTTCTTTCAGGTAGTTGTAGAGAGCGATGTGTCCCCTCAGCCTCCTTTTCTCCAGGCTAAACAACTCCAGCTCTTTCATCTGCTCCTCATAGGACTTATGCTCTAAACCCTTCAACAGCTTTGTTGTGCTCTTTTGGACACCACTCTCCAGTACCTCAACATCTCTCTTGTAGTGAAGGGTCGAAAAGTAAATACATCCTTAGAGGTGAGGCCTCACCAGGGCAGAATACAGGGTGACAATTGCTTCCCCAGTCCTACTGGTCACACTATTTCAGATACAAGCCAGGATGCCACTGGCCTTCTTGGACATGTGAGCATCCTCATGGCTCATGTTCAGTTGGCTGTCAATCAACACTCCTGGGTCCTTTTCCAACAGACAGCTTTCCAGACACTCTGCCCTAAGTCTGTAGTATTTCATGGAGTTGTTGTGGCACAAGTGCAGGCCCCGGCACTTGACCTTGTTGAACCTCATACAATTGGCCTCAGTCCATCAATCCAGCTTGTCCAAGTCACTCTGAAGAACCTTCCTGCCTTCAAGCAGGTCTTTACACCCATCTATCTTGGTGTTATTTACAGGTTTCCTGAAGGTACGCTCAACCCCTTCATCCCGATCTTCAATAAATATATCAAACAGAACAGGCCCCAACATTGAACCTTGGGGAATATCACTTGGTGACCAGCCACTAACTGGATTAGTGGGCTCAAGCATCCTGACAGTTTTCCTGTCAATGAAGAGATCCACCCAATTTATGCACAGCCAGTTTCTCCAGCAGGATGCTGTGGGACACTGTCAAAGGCTTTACTAAATTCCAGACTTTCCTCTCGTACACTAAGCAGGTCACCTTGTCATAGCAGGAGAACAAGTTAGTCAAACAGGACTTGCCTTTCATAAAGCCATACTGACTGGGCCTGATCATCTGGTTGTCCTGTACAAGCAGCATGGTGGAACTGAAGATGATCTGTTCCCCAATCTTCCCCAGCACTGAGGTCCGATTGACATGCATGCTTTTTGCTTAGATTTTAAATTCTTGCTAAAATTTCCAGTTTAATTTAAATAAAGGTCACATATCATAAAAACGAAGCACCCTTAACTGTATTCTTCATTATTTTTTAGTTACTTGAGTCTTTTATTCAAAGAGTTTCAAACTTGGCATACATTTTGCTGTGTATAAACATAAGAATGCAAGGAGAGTGCTTTATGTATTATATTCTGCGTCCAAAAAATATGTTCTTTTCTGTTTTCTAATTACATGAATATGAAAAAGGAAGAAGGAAATCACTTATAATTATATAGAAAAACTTTTTTTTTTAAATTTAGCATTCATGGCACTATAAAATATATGTGAAGCAATTATATCATCAGGACTTCTTTTTGTGTGTAAGGTATGTGCTGTGGAAATGGAGCAATTACAATATCATGACTTTTTGTTGTTAATTAGAAAATTAGTCTACTGTTTAAGTAATTACAAATATATTCTCCTTTATTGGATCTATTATAAGTATTAGAAGCAATTATAAGTAACAGAAGGAAAAAAATAGCTTATTTGCAAAATAAAAAAGGCAATAATGTTGCTTTGCTGTTATAACAGCCTGAGCTCTACAACATATGAGATGCTCCTTATGTAATGGTTTCAAATTCAACCTATATTTGAAAAGCACAGAAAAGAAAATAATTTATGCTTTGATTACAGAAAAACTTGATAGTTTCTATGACACATAGGGTTCAGTAACATAATCAGCAGAAAACTAGAATGAAAATATCTTTTGCTAATTATTCAGACCAAAGGCTAATACTCCAATTAACAGCTGACAAGGCACTAATTTGAGATTGTGTTGAACATCATGCTGGTGCCCAATCTTTCTGAGGCAGGACAATATGGCTGTAAAATAGTTACATGATGTAAGAATTTGAAAGAAACAAAAAGAATATGACAATCTCAGGTGCTGCAAATTGGCTGTGAAATTGAGCACAAGGAAAGCAGGATCCAGATACACTCACAGTCCTTCATGTGTCTTTGCACATCCAGTATTGACCGGAAAGAGTTGGGCTCCGGTCTCTTGGTTTTTGTTCTCCAAGCAAGAAAGAGCCACAGGTATGACCCAATGTGTAGGTTTGTAGAGTGTTCTTTGTCAATGTTTCTAGATGGTTAAACTAGAAAGGAACATTGAGACTGCTTCTTAATAGTAATTCCTTAAATCTCTTACTCCTTATGTCAATATAGCCTCATTCAAAACCTATACATAAGAAATTTTCAGTTAATAATATAGTACTCTAAGCTCTCCTTGCTTTAGCATCATTTACATATATAATCTAGATAAAGACTCTGTTTATGGAGAGATTCAACACTATTAAAAGTAGGAAAATTCTTGCCTTACTGCATTGCTCTTTTGTAATTTAATGGGGAAATAAATCTGTATATTCTGTCTGATTTGCAGAAAGTTTTGTATTAGTAGAGTTGTTGATCTCTGAATAAAATAAGGAATGCACTTGATTTAAGGTAAATAGCTCTCACATTAGTAATTTTCCTTGTATTTTTGGTGTAATTAGTGAACACTTACAGATGTTCAGCTGAGTACATGGCCCACTGATTATAGTTCCTATTTTAAGGTCTAGTCTTGTAAACACTTCCAAGTGGACATTCTACTTAATGGGACCATTTCAAATTGATGTTTTATAGTAGTGAGAGCAAGGCTCTGCTTACATATGTGTAATTTGAGTCCTCATTTGAAATGGCAATAAATCATCAGTTGCAACTGTAGGTTTTAGTAATAGGGTTTTTTGCTATATTTTGACACAAAACCAAGAAATTAAACTCTTATATCTACCTAAGCCAAAATGTTTCTCATATAAAATAAGCCAATTTAAAGCAGTCTTTCCATGTAAAAATATGAAAACTTTGTTAGTGCCACATTCAACAAACTTAGCTGTTTAAATAGCTGTGTTAAATACGAATCAGTTCCAGACTTTCCCTTCCCATTTATCTTTAGGAGAAACTCACATCACTGTTCAATATATTTTATTTTATTTGTCATTTTAAAAATGTATCATAGTTTTGTATATTGGAACTATTCTATGAAAGCATTGCATGGTGTTACTCTTCCCCTTGTCTTTATCTTGAAGTAGAATGTATTTGCATCATTCCCAGCCCATGTACCCTCCAGGGCAGGTCTTCAGGAGTGAGTCAGAAGCTCAGCACAGGTGTAGAACGTGGCTTAGTTTGCCCTCTATGCTCTCTGGCTACTGCACTGAGCTTTTATCCATAAAAGTATGAATGCTCCTCTGACCTAAATGGTGGGGTATTTCTTGCAAGATATAATATGGCAACTATAGTTCATTCCTCTGCAGTATAGAGCACTGTTTGGCCTACTTCAAAGACCCTTTGGATGATGAGACACTGAAAGGTTAAGGCTATCTCTTTCCAATGGATACTAAATTCACTAATTAATTAATTAATTCACTAATACTGAATTCACTAAAAATTAGGAAACTCATTGAAAAATGCGTATTTCAGATCAATCTGACAAGATAGTTTTCAGGTGGAGAGGGTCTCAGATAACAGGAAGGACATCAATCCCCTTTAATATATTGTGTCAGTGCTTAGAGCTCTCAGGAAAGGTATAGCACTCAGAGACCTGCAGTATCTGCAAGAGAACCCAAAATCATCTGATTTCCGAGGACTGCATTTGAACACCAGGCCTACAGGTAGAGCAGCAGTCCCAATTCACCCTGCAGTGCTGTTGCACTACACCTTCATACTTAAGCATTCAGATGCACAGGAGCTCAAATCCCATACATTCCACTCTAAGAAGCTCCAGCCTCCAAGTTAAATGACGATTTTGACCCTCTGGCTTACTGAATTGGAGGATACAGACCAAGAAGGTGGGATAGTTATAGATGGAAGTAATTAGACTACTGAGGACTGTGAAGGAAGTTTCACATTTCAGTCAAAAGTTGGAAAGCCTAAGCCAGGTGTTTACTTTGGATCAGATAGAAATAAAATTTGAACTTAAGCCTCATATATTCAAGAAGAAAAATTAAAAAAAAAATTTCACTACCTGCCATGTTCTACTATGAAATGCAAGGGGTTTTTTCTGCTTTTATTTCTTTTTTTCCAGTAAAGATTTTCCAACACATTGAGCAAAATAGTTAGAATTATTCTTTCATCTAGTAGTTCAGCTGTTCCCATGTGGGAGACAGGGATGGCTTTTTTGCATTCTTCGTGAACATGTGGGGAATTAAAGACCATCCATTGTTCATTCCAGATAAATGATCTGACACTGTTCCTAAAGTATGTAAAGAACATTTCCTTAGAATCTTTTTGAGTGTTATATTTGCTTTTCTTGCAAGTACCAAACTTTTCCTGCAGGATAAGAACTTTTATGCTGAACAGAGAGAAATTATTTTTAAGTGAGAAACAACATAAATGTTAATTCTAAATTCATATTCAACAAACTTATCTTCTACGTGCCGACTTCTATTGTATATCCTTATCTAGAACATAGCAAAAGTCTTATATTCACATGAGATTTGCCTATTTTTTGGTTCCAGACGAAGTTATATGCCTTTTTTTTTCTTTAGTGGAGGCGGTTATTATTTCTGCCTTCTTTTCACATTTATTGATTAAACAGCGTTGCTATTGCACCTACTGTTTTAAGTGCTTCTCATACCATAGCAGTGGAGTATCAAAGACATCAAGATTGGTTAGAACTATATGAATCTTTGTGGGTTTGGTCCAAATGCAATAGGGTTTTTGTGTGCAAATCTGTCAAAACTTATTTAAGATGTTTATATCTTCTAAGAGACAAAACACAGTTTAAAGGATAATCCCTCTTTGAAATGAAACCCTTTATTAAAAAACACTGTAGGATTCAGTGTTTTCTTTGTCTCAGTGATTCCATGGCACATATGTTCTGTTTATAAGCAATAAGATTTTCTTTTCTTAGCTGTCACCAATGTGTGTTCTGAGGTCTTTTCTTTTCTTGAGTCACTAACAATAAAGGATCTCCAAACAAATTAGGACACTGCTACATCTGAATAAGCCCATGATATTCAAATTATGCCTTCAGTGAAAGCCATTCAGTTCCACTGGTGTTAATGGTTTTGTACAGGTTTTCAAAAGAAAAATTTACAAAAGCAAACAAACAAACAGAAACTGCAAGCTGCTGCTGAACAAAATCTCTATGCTTTCCAATTACCCGTCACCACGGTATTTAAGTCCAGCCTAGAAATCTAACTAGAGTTCCAGCAATTCTAATGCACAGTCACAATCCAAAACAATACTAAAAGTGGATAATTTTTCAGTCTAGCCTTTTTCAATATCATGTTTCTATTTCAGGGAAATATTACCATGAAACACAAGTCAAACTTGTATCAGAACTTTGAGTTGAGAGCAATGTACCTAGAAAAGGACTTTGCTGTCTGTGACCTTTCAGCTTCCTAGAAAAATGTCCTGATAAGTTGAAACTGTAAAAAAAAGAGAACATCACAAAGAGATTCAAAATACTTCCTGAGGTGATCCATAGCTAAAGGGTGTTCACATCATTTACTCCTTTTTATTAATTACAAGAATATGGAAACGTAAGAAAAACCAATATGAAAGTCACATATGTACTGAGATATATATATATCTCTCATACAAGTATAATGCTTACAGACACAGTTTTTCTAGACATACATGATAAAATCACTATCTTTTGTCAAAATGTGTCACAATTTCTTGTAGTTTCATTACATGCAGACTGTCTACCCTCTGAACCAGCTTCTTCCCTATCAAAATAAGCAGTGGGAATAAATTCTTATCATGTCATGAGAATAGTATATGCAAAACTCTTGAACTAACTAAGCCTTTTATCACTCAGTGAAAATTAACCATCCATTTTTACAGGTCGACATCTTAGGACAAGAATACACAATTGAATATAACTGAGTTGTAGCAAATAGTGTTTGATCATGTTTCCACAGCTTCACAGGCAGGCTGTTGTTTATCACAAAATGCTAATGGCCTTACTAACTCACACACAGTAGACACCTAAATAGAAGAGCAAACTAAAGGAATTCTGTTGGTCTGTGTCCGTTTTCAGCACACTTGGTCAGCTGCATAACCAGTTTGAATTCAAACAATCACTCTCTTTCTTCATCAGGGAATAAAGAGTGAAGAAACTTTGAAAAATTTTTAAATTACAGAGTATTAGTGATTAATTAAACTAAAGATTCTACATTGTATATTATCTCTAGCTCTTCTTTTATTTATACTTTTTAATTCTGATAACAACTTCAGTAGTTTTCCAAGTTATCTTCAGTGAAATAATAATAAATACCCTGGGAGTTCTTCAGCTGTTTTGTTGTTATTTCAGAAGAGAACGAGATGCAGCATTGGCAGTTACATCTGAATCTCTGTCCTATATGACTTTGGGAACATTCTGAATGGGTCTAAGTCAAAGCACAATAGTATGCTCTTTCTACATGTAATCTTTATACCACTAAATTAATAGGTACTTCATCTGTGCAAAGGTGAGCAGGAAGTCTTTTCAAAGGTTTACAAGGTAACAATCCAGGTTAAATTTGCCTCTTACATATATTTACATGAATCCTATTCACTAATGGAAATGCAAGAAAACCACAAGTACACCTTACATTTTTGGTTTATGGGTTCACAGAATGTTCACAGAGATGATGTAAATCATCCATGATAACATATTTGAAAAGCTTCTCCAATATGAAATATATTTTATGTTTTCTGGGATTACCAACAGATCAGTATTTTTCTGTATTTTCAGTATCTTTGTAGATTGCACATTTGCTTTCCATACACTCTTTAATTATACTCTGTGACTTGCCACTAAAAATGAAGCAAGACTGAGACTAAATGAATGGGACAAATGAAATCTAAGATAATGCCTCATTTTAAAGAATGATCCTCCCTCCTGAGAGCTGTAACTACTATATGTCTGCAGCTCGGCTTGTGGCCTTTCCTGATACATACAGCATTTTCAGTTTCGAAGACTGTTTCGAAGAGGGTTAAGTCCATCTTTAAGATAGTCCAGCTCCAGTTTTAAAGGTAAGATAAAGGACAGAAGATATTTGACAAGAAACAGTGAATTATGGAATTTCTATGGAAAACTAAATGATAGGCACAGAGATGATAGGGCAAACACAGCTTATTGTACCCAACCTATTCAGCTACACCCAAGCAGAAATAGTCTGTGTCAGTGCAGTTTATTGCTAGTGCCATATGTGATCTGCTGTGATGTCATTGCCCATTTCTCATTCTTCTGCTAGATCTAAAAGAGCAGCCCATTTCTGCTTTCACACTAGCACATAGTCCAAACAGCCCATATCAAGAAGAAAAGGGATGTGTAATAGTAGCTGTAGCACAAGGGACTCTCAATTTGAACAGTTATCTTTGTTAGTCCTGGAGATTCCAGCTCATGTGCTATTGAGTTTTAGTCCACATTTTCCATTAATTTTCTTTTCTCCTTGAATGGGAATATAGTAGACGGAGTGTCAATTCTGACATAGAACATGTTCAGAGACAAGAAAGCTTTATATATCCCATGATGGGATCTAGAAAGAGAGAGTTGATGTTTGTTAGTTCACATAAAATGTTGTAATCAACAAATGTAGTCACTCAGAACTAATTGCTTGTTCATAACTATGGTGTATAAAATGGAACACCTCCAGCTTTTCAGAAGCCTCAGTAAAATTTGCAATCAAGTGGTATTTATTCAGAAAGTCTACTTAGGGTAAATGTTAAAAGTTCAGGTTTACATAGGAGACATGGAGATTCTGTTTTCCATTTGCAACCTGTGCATTTAATCATCATTCACAGAATAATAAGAAGAGCAAGTGATGTATACCATAGTTGAGATGGAGTAAAATAAGTGTACAGTTTTGCATGAAGAATAAATGCAAATTGCTTTAAAGTTTTCAGCAGTTGTTGTTTCCATCTTGTAGTTGGTATCTCCATGTATTCTATATTGTGTAAACTCAACTCCTTTGTGGAGCATGCATTTTTATGTTAATATAACCTACCTCAAAGTGATATAAACCAGAGTATAGTCTGTCTCTTGGGTATGGCTATTCTTCCAGTTTTTACTTGCAAAACCTTTTTTTTTTTTTCCAAGTTATGTCAAGCTTTTTGCTACTGTTGATTTTAAGGTAATAGGAACTGGTTTCAAAGGAGGTCTGACAAAATGGCTTCCCATCTCTCTGCAGGGGACTGCCATTTGACATTATCTCAGACAGCTAGCAAAAACCTCAGAGCTGAAAACTGGCAAAAGTGATGGATGAAAAACTCAAAAGAGTATATTAGAAAGAAAAGGGCTTTTCAAAAAAACACAAATCCATACCATTTATAGAAGAACTCTGAACAAAGTTACTTTCTGCTTTGCTTTGCATGTAAACAATAACATGTGGGACAATTCCCATTCCTCTGGCAGTCTGAAATGCTGAAGTGGTAATATTCCTTTGTTTTCAGTGCTCAGCTGCTTCCTGCCTTTCAGAAAAGGCTGAGGGACAGACACTGACAGAGCTGCCAGCTGGACCTGGTAGCCAACAGGACATGAAGGCAAGGTCCAGGTCTGCAAAGATAAAGGAGTCCAGGCTACATGCACTCTTTCTCATCTCAGGGAAGATGTCAGCTAGAGTCAAGGTGATATAAATTATCACTACTCTTGTCTCTTCCCATTTTCATGTGCCTCTTACAAACATTTCAACAACTAATCATTACATTGAGGAAAATCCATAGCCATTCACTGAGCTTTTGTCTAATTGTTCCTTAACTCAAAATTACCTGTACGAAGTGATTGCCAACGCTCACAGAATGAAGGCAAACTGCTGAAGGCTTTCAAGCTCAGACGGAGAAGTAGCCACAGGTATTTATTTTCACTCTCAAAATGGCGTGGTTGAATGTATACAGTGTTTAACAAAATTATTTATTTTCAGCTTGAATACAGTCTACCTTACTCCAGACACACTACAAATGCTTCTGCTGTTACCTACATGAAGACATTGGCTGACATATGCAGGGCAGCATGGTGCTAGCCACAGTTGTACCAAGGTCTCCTGAACAATGAACAATTTTGGCACCAGCAATATCATCGGGTTAATTCTAAATTATAAGTCTTTTCTAGGATTATGAGTAAAGTAGTTCTGTAAATTGATTGATTTCTTTAAGTGTCCTTAAAACCATATGTTGTGTTCTGCTAGAGCGTAGAGAATGTGCTTCTCTCTAGTATGGAGAATCTCTTCTTCATGAGAATTACAAAAACATAAAATAATTTCATACAATTAGCTAGGGAACAGAAAAGTACACATGAAGCTATTTTTTTTCCACATATTTTAATATAAAATGAACATACTGGTTTTGTTACTCAGCACTGCTGGAAAACAATTTATGACATGGCTTGGAAGTTACAATGTTTCATTTTTTTTTTCATAATTCATGCATTAATTATCTCAATTTCTTTTTGTTTTATTAATTATTAATAATGCATTAACACATTTATGAATTAGAAAATAATTAGGCATTTCTAGATGTAATTTAAGGTTTTCTAAACAAGCATAGGATCCTAGCCTGAGGAGTAATTATTTCAGCAGCCTTGTATTTAGCACTAAGCTAAGATCAAACAAAATGCGAAGGTGACAAGCCACAGATTTTTATGTCAGTCTTTTAAAAGTCTCTCTTCCTTATTTATGTGTGTGTTTATAGGATACATAATAGCTGTGCACCTTGTATGTACTCAAGCCTTTCATCTTCTCAGATACTGTTTGTCTGTCCCAGAGAGCTATAAAAATTTTCTATATTTCTTTCCTTAAAAGGTTGAGATTTTATTTGGCTGGAGGGATAGTTCTGCTTGAAATATAGATTGAAAAGCCACTGCTCTAATTAGGTGTTTTTTAAAAAATATGCACAAAGGCTTAACAAAGTGTTTGTATTTGCATTTTCTCAATTCAGTGGGAATAAATGAAAGCTTTAAACTGAAATATTGTTATAGATGAAAATAACATTTAGAATTCATTATATTTCATTGATTACTCATTTCTTTGAAAACTGTAAACATTAAATCTTTAGTTTTCAAAGGAACCATGTGACATAGAGTACACAAGAAAATCACCTTAACAGAAAAATTTTCTTGAATACCTTTTTTAACAGGTTTTTTTGAAAGATGAAACTGTGTCTATGCTGTTCTTTGTTACCTACTCCAAGAAAAAACACCTAATAGATTCTCTTTAATGCAACAACTCCTCCCACAGCTGTGCAGAATAATCCTTTCCCTTCCATATTTTTCTGTTTTCTTTATCTTAACTGTAGAGTGTTTCTAACATCTTTGGTTACAATAGCCATGGAACTTGATATTTTAGGACCATTTTCAGAGTATTGTGAGTTTTCCTGAGAGGGAAAAAGCAAAAGTAGACTCTTACAGTTTGTAATTACAGCTTTTTACTATGGTATATCACTGTAACTATTGCATACTCAATGTGGCATTTTTTTTACCCTGAAAAAAAATCATATCAAACATAATGCACACTACAGCAGGTTTTAAAGAAGAATACGTGGACACATGTATTTCGTGCACTGACTAGGAACGTCACTTGATATAAAGGGCAATATTTATCACCACTGAGGCAACATAGTATTACATTTTAATCCATAGGCAAACCTGTGTAATGATTTCCTTACTGTTCATTTGTAATATGATGTACTGGGTTACATATCTGCTAAAAGCTAGAAAGAGTGTTGGGTTTTTTTGGTGTCTGTGTGACCCAAAAATGTGAATGTCTGGAAAAACATCTTTTTCCATGGTGCTGGAGAACAGATTTCATTATATTCTCTTTTCATTTTTCAAGTTTCTATTATTGTAGGGAAAAAAATAAAAAAAAAAAATAGAGAGAGAAGCAAATAGAAGACATTATCTTCTCCACACCTTATGAATTTATGATTGGTGTTCTGTTCAAATGGTTTGGTGTACTGACCAAAAGTTGAATTCCCAAAGGAAACTGAATGCAGAAGTCAGCAGTATAACAGTACAGTCAAGAATCAGGGATGGTAGACTCCCATCCACTGGCAAGAGACAAGACATTTCCAGAAGAGAGAAAGGTTTTTTTGTTTTTTTTCTGCAGATACATCAAGAATAATGCCTTTGCTGTGACAGAGACAGAGGCAGCCATTAATAGAACTTGAATGAGTAATTGTTAACAGCTCCTTCTATTGACAGAGACTGAAGCAACACTGCTGCAGTCAGGGAGTAACCAAATGGCTGGAAAGGGAGACTGAGTGTGCAGAGAGAATACACGTGAATACCAGTACACTTCAAGCACTGATATCACTGGTACTTTGTATTCTGCCTCCCCTCAGAGCATAAGAGGAGCACAGTGCTGAGGAGCACTGTGTCCTTCTAAAACATCTGTCGCCTTAGAATTGTATGAAACCTCAGACCTGAAAATCCCTATGCCAATTCTTTTTTTCACTACCACAGTAAGCAGAAAGTCCTCTTTTACCAGGAAATATCTCTGGAAGCTGGCTGTACATCCCAGGCAGGACTTTACTGTGGCTTCAGGGAAACATGTGTCCAGTTTGTTGCTGGAAAGGACAGCTCTGATGTGCATCTTAGAATAATGAACCCTGAGCAACAGTTGAAAGCTATCTCATCAGGCATAACTCATCAGGTATATCTGAATTTGGAAATAAGATCACCTTATATTTGAAAACTGAAGACAGACTATACCAAGACCTAATACATCATCAACTAGTGTTCCACAGCATCTGGGAAAACAGGAGGATGACAGATATTGGTGACCTGAGATACTCCAGACCATAAGAGTAAGGAAGGAAGAGCACTTCTACATCAAAAGCTCGCGTTCACTGGTCAGCTTAGCATAAACTCCAAAAGCCTGGATTTACCAGGCTTAGTAGGTGTGGAGAGTGTCACCTAAGGTGCGCAACAGTCTGAGTCCTAGAGTGGGATTCTCTGTTGGTGCAGAGCATTCAGTGGTTTTGCAAAATATTCTTGAAAATCAGCTGTCAACAGTGCAATATAATAATAAGGCACCAATCAAGGGGGCTTTTAGGGGGGAGTTATTGTTGTTCTGTGATTCAGATTGTCTTTCTCCTAATTAAACCTATAGGTGAAACTATCAAGTCTATCAACAATTTTCTAGAATACTAACACAGACTGATTGAGCTGATTGAATTTGTGCAAACATGTCAACTTGGTAGAATGAAGAAGATAAGAGGAAGTTGAAGGACTATCATAAAGATTCATCTGCCAGTTCTGTTAATATCATCTAGAAGCAGGGCAATAATAAACAATTGTGAACACTAATATTTTGAAATTGTGGCAGCTTTCTGCTTGGTGAATTCAGTAAGATGTTAGGTGAGAGTATCTTTTCTGTACTCTGCCTCACATGCAGTTAGGTGACATGATTACAAAGTGCTAGGAATCCTTCTACAATATCAGGTTGAGTCACTTAATCCAGACCTTAAAAGTATTCGTTAAATGGCATATTCCTTATCTTCTAATTATCCCATCTGAAAGTTTGATCCTGATTTGTGGAAATTAATTTACAATGCTAATAATGTAAAGGGGAAAAATGAAGGTCTCTGTCTCAGGGTAAGAATGAATAATCCAGTCAATAGTTTCGAGTTTAATTCTCCACTGCCTATATTAAAAAAAAAAAAAAATTCTCCCCTTTAATTAGTATTTTTGTGAAAATTGAGTAATTGCTGTTCATAAACATTCAGATACTCAGTGATGCGTTACATAAGAATTGAAAGAAATAATGAATTCCATCTCTAGACTAGAATTTCAAAAGCACTCAGAAACTCAGGCATTGACTTGGCACCAACAAGGAGATGGAAAGACAACAGTGAATTGCTGCTTGGGACCTAGCCACGTTGGGCAGCAGCTGAAGCAAGGTTCTTATGGGAAAGATGACATAAAAAAACTTGACACAAACATAGGCACACACAGGAGCTCACTCAAGTTTGCCCAAGAGGAAACCTTCATTCTGCTATTCCTTTACTTGGGATATTCAACTCTGCAGCCTCTGCAGTTCTTATGCATATGGGTGCTAAAAAGTCATCCAAAGAAACTGATAACACAGAGAAGAAGGGCAATGATGAGACAAAGCTATATGGGATAGCATAGCATTTGATCAGCATTCCAGAAACTCCTAGCTATGTTAACAAAGCAGAACCTGAAGATTCGATAACAAAACCACATTCTGAAACAATATGACAAAAGTATTTAAGTTAAATTTGAGTTAAATTTAGTTACGTTAAATTTAAGTTAAATTCAATTGTAAATGATAACAGGATATCTATGTAGTATCATAAGCTATCTGAAAAAAGTGTTTTGTTCACTGTGTATTTCAGGATTTACCTATCAAACATCTTTCAATTTTCTTCTTAGTGTTACCATTGCAATGTCACCAGTCTACAGTTCGTTACAGGGCTACTACTAACAGCTGTGTATTTGTCAATTTTTTTTCCACCCGATCAGAGTTTTCCAATCATTGCTTACAAGCCCAGGAGCACATGTAGATGGTAAGGTTTATAAACGTTCACTGCTTGTTGTCATAGCCTGTATTTTTCTACATCAGTTAGGTACTTTAATTTCTAACTGCTTGCAGATTATGTTGTCTGCAACTGGACTAGAGGAGTTTTTATTTTTTAAGTTTCTTACCATTTTGACTTATTCAGTAGAACTCCATCTGAACTCACATCTCTATTTTCAGTGATTTTTGTACCTAGAGGAGACCTTTGCAGTAACAATAAGAAGGGATACTACTTTACAAGACAGAGGCCTCAATACAGGTTTGCCAGAATGTTTTATCCCGGATCAAATATTACAGATCTAATTAAGCTTCACAATGACTCTCATTTTCATAGTTCACTTATTGCCTTTACTATCCATGCAGTGGATTTCCACTCCCTTTTACAAGCCATCTGGTTTTCATATCTCCTGTTTAGGGCATGATCAGCTATTTTCATTTTTTCCATAGTGTAAGTAGGCTAATACTCATGTATTTCTATTGCACTTTAAAGTTTATTTCTACCCAATAATACATGTCTAAGTTTTCCAGTATATATTATTTAACAACAATCAGGGTTTTTTTCCCCAACATTTTTATTTTATTTTATTCTTTATAGTGAATGTATCTCTTATAAAAGTTGGTAGATTGACAGCTCTGGCAGACGAAACCTGACTTATCTGTACAAAAGAAACAGCAAAAGGATGTGGCAAAGCAATCTTTGTTTAGTGTTCCCAGTATTATGTGTTATCCTTGAACGAGAAAGAAATTCTTCAGGACCAAAGCAAAGGTCCTTGTAATAGTTCAGTTAACGTGATTGTTGTAGTGGTGGTGGTGAAGCATATTATGGCTTTACTGATAACAGTTTATTCAATAATTTTAACACACACGAGCACAATCAGATATTAACTTCTGGTCATGAAACATACACACATGACTAAATGTTTTCTTCCATTGATCTTAGAAAGATCAGAGTGATCTGTATTGTCCTGGGAATTTAAAAACGAGCATTATAACTTTACATTAAGACAAGGGCACTATTCTGTTTTAAATAGGTCTCCAGTTTTAAATTGAGATTAAAGACTTCTACGCTTAGGAGCCAAAGTTCCTCATATAGTTCCTCATTATTTGCCTTAAGGACACTGGGAAATAAAATAATTTCAATAAAAGAGGTTAGGTCTCCTAAATTCTGAGTCTACAGTCACCAAGACTATCCACATTAGCAAATTCTCCTTACAGACTGGTAGAAAATTAAATCTCTATGGCCACAGGAGACAGATACACTTCTGCTGTTTTCCCCCTTATCAACAAAGCTATACTCCACAATTTGCCAACATCACTCCTCAGGAAACACTGAAGAGCAAGTGAGCTTGAGGTTTGGTATAATTGTATGAGAAGAAAACATCTGTTTCAACCTCAGACTTACCTGCATAAGGCAGAAACCTCATATGAGATGCTGCCCAAGCTCTGAAGAATTCGGTAATTTTGCATTGAGATATCTTGGATTTTAATCATCAAACACCAAAAGAGACTAGTTTTTTTTCTAAATTCTGAGGAGGCCAGCTTGCAATCCAGCCTTATATTTGTGTTTCATCCTGAGAAAAAGGAAAAAGATATTTTGAGGAAAATAGAGACAAAGTTTTAAAAAATGTAGATAAATCTATTTACATATTGAACCTCATGTTAACAGGCAAGGACAAAGGAAGCTTTTTCCTTTCTTCTCCCTCATGCTTTAATTTAAGAAGCAGGAGAGTATGTCATGCAGCGGTTGAGCTAGTAAAGTGATTGATCAGACTGACACCATCTTCAAAATCCACAGCTTGTTGACATTAAATTTGGACATTTTCAGCTGGGTCACTTGTACCAGGCAATCTCAGGACAGGTCATTTTTCAAAGAATAGCTATCAAGTGGCCAAAATATCTTCTTTCCCATCCAATAGCAATCTAATGTGCTAAAGACAGTCAGCAGCAGTCAGACAAAGAATACCATGAGAGGGCTAGTTACAGTACTGTCCTCTTGAGTGTGGTGGAAGTCTGAGTACAAGTTTATTCCTTCTTCCTGTATGCTCATCTCTTAAAAGCAATATATTTTCTATCAGTAGCTATAAAGCAAAAATCAATCCTTCTTGAGTTAGGATAATGATTCCCCTAATAAATAAATAATTAAATGGATGAGGAATCCAATCAAGAAGAATTAGAGTCCAAGATTTGTACTAGTAATTTCAGGTGATAAACTGCTATCCAAAATATTGAGTGGCTAGTTAGCCGAGCTGCTCTTCCTTACAGCAGTGTGCCAGGAGGTATCAACAGTCTCTCACACGTGCTGCTGTCCTGAAGCCTTGAAGTCCCTCAAGCACTGAAGGAAACTAGGTATAGAAGTAACTGAGATATGAAGTCCTCTAGACTAAGTAGACAGGCAAAAGGGAGACTACATGAATGATGGGAAACTTACACCAGCATTGTCTTGGTTTATGGGAAGAGAGTAAAGCTTTCTTTGGAGACAAAGCAAAAGAGCATAGACTTGAATGCTCCTGTTGACAGGAAAATTAAGATTTTTTTTCTCCTTTTAAATTATAAGCTGTGAATGATGCTGTGTCACAGTTTTTTCTATAACTACAGTGGAGCAGTAAAAAACAATAAATAAAACCTGAGCTTTCTCTTCCTAGGAGAATACCCATGGACACACACAAAGCCAGAGTGCATGCATGTGGCAGGGATAAGGGCTGAATAGAAATTATCTTGATTCAAATCAAATTTTCCATATTTTTGAAATCAAAGAGATTTAGGAGAACCATAAACCCCAAAGCTATTCTCTCAGATGATTTCAGCAGCTTGAGCCAAGTTCATTAAAACAACGTATCTCCAGTCTTTCGGCAGAGACAAGCTCTCTATAGGACAGCATTTTTGCTTATCTGGGAAGAGCTTCTTGCTAAGATCCTGCTGGTTCATTCAAGACCAGCGCTGGTCTCCTGTTACTTTTCTGCTGAAAGTTAAAATGGTTTCAGACAGTCAATGCTGCCTGATGGATCTAAATAATGCAATGCTGAGCATACAGACCACACTCTGATACAGAATATGATTAAAATGGGAAGCCTTCCAAATTCAAAACAGCCAAGAATTTTAACCTTGGAGCCAAGACAGTTCTGCCAAGATGAGGGAATTGCCTTCTGAATTCAATTTTCAAAGTAACGTTAATAGGAAAAGGAGTAGCTTGTACATACTTCTCTTGTCTTCCAATGAGAAGTATGATAAAATGTCAGGAAAATCAAAAGCCATGTTATCAAAGGTCAGGACTCATGATTTAGACAAAAGAAACAAATGATACACATACATGTGCAGAACAATGAAAAGCTTTTTAGCCTGGAAATATGTGTAACGTTTTAGTTTAGAAATTAAGCTATTTGATTTCAGATATAAGTCTGTTCATATGTATCACATTTTAACACAGGAAGGCTTGTTCTAAAAAAAAAAAAAAAAAAAGTGTTTTTTTTCCCAGTTCAAGTACTTTATTTGAGACAATGAATTGTTTCACCACATAAGTTCATCTCACTTTGTTCTTGGTAGCTATGAAACATCATTCTCATTACTTCACATTATATTGCTTGTCTGTCAGGGCTCAGGATTTGATGTGATAAATAGAATTAGATGGAAAAGTTTCCTTGTTCTCCACTCATACAGTTCCAGAGCCTCTTACATCCCACACATATGTCTCATCCTACATCTTTTGGATATTTAAAATAGATAGTGTCTCCTATTAATACTTATGTCTTTGAATTCACATCCCAAAGAATTTCATACACAATTTGAAAAAAATGCTATCTGCCAAATCTGGAGCATATTTATATGTGCCTATAAAAAGCCAGGTGCTCACATCATTTTTTTTAAGTAGAAATCTAGTCTGATAAAAAAACATTGGGAAAGGTTGTCCCCATCTTCAGACTACTCAGAGTTGTGTAGTGTAACATGATAAATAAAAGATTGATGTTATTGCTATTTCTGATAACAAATTAATGTTGTTTCTGTGATAACATGAGGATAATGGTGGAAACATATGGGAATTTTGAAAGCAAAGACATTTTCTTCAAATATTGCCATATTTATAAACTTGTACAAGCACAACAGCACAACTGAATGCCACAAGGAATTCTGAACTCAGAAAATGCATACACAAACTCCTCTGAAGCATGATTTCACATTATTTTTACATTTTCACAGCCAAGGAAATGTACTGTAAACAAAGGAAATAATATAATTTATGAAACAAATAAAAAACATTTACCATATTTTACAAAAGACTCTTTCCTGCATCTTAATATGTTAATCAAGAATGCAGGATACACTCATAGAAGCTACATCATTTATTTTCAACATAAATTTACCATGATAATTAATCACAAATAAAAACTACTAATACAGTAACAAAACAATTAAATTGGAAAATTTTTACCTAAAACACACTGAACCTGTTTCTCACTATTATTTAAGATACTGTAATTGGCAGCAAAGTGGTATGAAAAAGACAAGCAGCACTGTGTAGGGAGAATAATTTATCGAAAGCCAAAAGTCTTAACTCGGAATCAGTGTTGACTAATTTGTTAATAGTATTAGGTTCCAAGAAGAACAACTCCTTTAGGAGTGCTCTCCTTCATAGGAAATACTGCTAGGGTAAGCCTGAAACAGAACCTTTTTCTGTAATATAATTTTATCTGTCCATCTGTCTATGATTTTCTCTTTTTGTCTGATTGAACTTTATTTTTTTTACTTCTAAAAGGTGATTTTTTTTTTTAGTCTTTAAGAAAGTAAAAATATCAAGCCTTGTGGCCATGAGAATCCCATCTAAAAATAGTCACAAAGCTTGGTGAATATTAATGCTTTGTGCAATCTCCAACTTTTTATTTTCCAAGAAGTCTTCCTAGTTAGAAATTATTCTGGGCCATCTTACTGAGTCGGTTGAAAGGAAAGAAAAATGACACATGTTGAGAGCTGCTG
Organism: Urocolius indicus; assembly: GCA_013401255.1. Taxonomy (NCBI): domain Eukaryota; kingdom Metazoa; phylum Chordata; class Aves; order Coliiformes; family Coliidae; genus Urocolius; species Urocolius indicus. Next base: position 123,274 of record WBNH01000958.1, on the reverse strand, counting down.
TGTTTTAGAGGTATGCTAATTTCAAAGCCTAATGGGAACATCTAAGATGAATACATTATTATTTCTCATTTAATCAGTTTGGCAGGCATATTAACTTCTTCAGAGTGGAGCTTAAGACCATGTCTCCAAACTCAGTTTAACCTCTGTCCTGAGATGAATGCGAAGTGATTTTCTCCCTCAGGTTAACAGTTCATATGGCAGGATTTCTTTATACCTTTCTATTTAATTTAATCTATTTAGTGTCATGGATCTTGACCTTTGAGTTTTTGAGCTCAGATAAAGCCCAAAAACTGAGACTAATCTCTTGCAGCTGCTATGCATCTCCTGGTACTACATGCAGAAAACAAAGCAAGAGAAGAGACAGTTTAGAAGTGTATATACTGTGTCTGCTCCTTCATGCTTTTCCCGTGACAGATAAAGCACTTAAGCATCCTCATCTTTTTACTGGCTGTTGCTCGGACATGAATAGTTATGGCAAATGTTGACAACAATAGGAGGCAGCAACAAGAGTGAGTAGAAGCGGGACAGACCAGAAGATGATAGCAATGACTCTTTTTTTAACATCTAGGGGAAAAAAGATAGGGAAATAGCCAAGTGTTCTTGCTTCATGTTCTACATTCAAGTAAGACTGAAATAAAAGTCTTATCTTGAAAGAGAAGCTATCAAAACACATGCTAGCTATACCACTGTCAGTTTATATCTACACAAACAATTAAATGTTACAGAAAGAAACACACACTCTGAAATAATGTTATTTACACCCCAGCTCTTCCTGAACCCATGCTCAGAATAAAGCTAAAATGAGGCTGGATTTTAAATGTAGTTGACACTGAGAAAGGCTTTTCTTTGTTAGGCAGCTTTGACTATTTGCCACTTGCTCAATTAGCAAAGAGCAGCAACCCAGAAAGAGATATTTGGTACCAGTAAGAATACCGTCTTCAACAACTGACAGCACATTTTTGCATCTGTTTCTACATATTGTTTCAAATGACTGTACTGTTTCGTAAAGGATTTTTTTCAAGAGGAAACTTTCATGCGTCACATGCATTTTTCATTTATTGTTGATTTCTGCATCTGTGGATTACATGAAAACTGTGGCAAAGATGATCACTGAAATGTACAAAATTATGCCGAGCTATTAAAATATTTTAGAAATATTTGAGGTATATTTTACAGAACTGCTCCTTCTTTTCACTAAGCACACCAATTCCTTGTACAGTTCTTTTGCTAACTCACAGGCTAAAGGTGAAACACAAGGAAGCAGCACTAAAGCTTCACAAGGTTTTCAGTGAGAAGCACTGAAGCTGCAGTACCCTTTCAGTTGGTATCATCTGCTCTGTCAGATGGAGGAGATAGCTGGGACCTGTCCATATCATCCCCAAATCACGTCAGAGCATGAGTATGAGCATGAATAGGGCACTAAGCTCTAGGGACTCTGCTCTACAAGTGTGCCAGGGAAGGTCATCAACAAAAGTCAAGGGTAACCCCAAATGAGAGCTCTATAGATCACTCACCTGGATTTCCTTTCCTAAATTCCTCCCACAGCCTCTCTGTCATCGAAGCTGCATTTCAGGGTCTTTATCTACTTTTCCCCCCACTTTGCCTGACAAATTTTTAAAACAATATGCCTGCTTGTGCACATAAAGCAGCTGGTTCTTTTATTTTAATCTTTATTCACATATTTTAAGGTACTCAAAATGGTGTGAGAATGAGGTTTTAGTGCCATGGGGAAATCTCTGCTCCTTTGGAGTTGCTTAAATGTCTGCAGCAGATTTCATAACCAGGACTCCTTCTCAGGAGAGTCAAGCTGAAGCTTAATGTGGACCTATGTGCTTTAATTCATCATACTGATTCTGCATGGTGTATGAAGGTTATCATAGTTCTTCGAAATCCATTGTATCTGTCTCAAAATTTGCCCAAATCACCTGACATAGTACTTACATTACCTGCTTTGCCTCTTCAGGTGCTTAGTAGTATTATATAAAGAACTTTCTACCTCTGTTTAAACGTTACACTATACCGGACACCTGCAAAGAAGGAGAAGAATAACGAATGCTAAAGTGTGGTAGTTTGACCCTGGCTAGATGTCAGGCACCCACCACGCCACTTGATCACCCACCTCCTCAGCAAGACAGAGAAGGGAAGAAAATAAGACAAATGTCTCGTGGGTTAAGATAAAAGCAGTTTAATATAAAGATAGCAAAGCCGCGCGCGCGCAAGAAGCAAAGCAAAGCAGATAAAGCTGTTACTCTCTACTTCCCATCAGCAGCGATGTCCGGCCATCTCCCGAGAAGTANATATCAACAACAAGCACAGCACTGCAAGAGCTACTGTGGAAAATCACTACCATCCCAGACCCACTACATAAAGGTAACTAAAATAAAATATTATATATTTTTAAAGTTCTGAATGTTTAAGGCAATAAAATCAAAATGGAAATCAGGCCTTTCTACCTGGGAATCAATCTGGCAACAAAGAAAGACCCAGAGCAATTAGATTATTCAAAAAAATCCTGCTGCTGGAAACATTAGACTATTTACTATTTTTTTTTAATAACATGTTATAGTATCTATTTTCCCTCAATATGAATATATTTCGTTTACTAAGATTGGTTGCTCATGAACACCATCTTTTTTGTCAGTGCTAGCTAACAAAATCGTATTTGCCGATAAGTCTACTGACTTCCTATAAAGATCTGAAGTCCATGCAAGGTGTGGACTTTATTTACAAAGTCCTTATATTGATTTAGTTTCCATCTGCCTTGGAGAGTATTCTCCCTTGCCCTTTTACTGTGACAATTCAAGTTAAAAGATTCTCTCATGGTTCAAAAATCTAGAATGAGTCATGGATTCCTCTATATGGGCTTCAATTCTAGTGTTATACTTGTCCCTTTGACCAAAAGAAGAGTCTAATAGTGTTTCTCAAGGTGTAATGCTGTCTTTAGCTACAACACAGTTGAAAATTTCAAAATGGAAAGTTGATTCAGAAGGTTGACTTGGTTTGATTGTCTTGTCCATGTTCGAATCAATGATACTATCTGAGGAACGAGATCAGTTTCAATGCAGATCCTCAAGACAACCTTTAGGTTGCAAAGGTCCATCCTTGTAAGGACTAATTGTTACCACCATGATCAGCTATTGTTATTGTCATGGTTTAGCAAGGAGTAGCTTTTGCTTGGTAACAGGGGGAGCGGGTTGCAGTGAAGACATGGTAAAAGTTTTTTGGACTCTCCCCCGATTCCTGGGTGCAGACCCACCCCCCGGCCCGGCTGGACCAATCTGATGCCTCTGCAATCACTATTTAGGGATGGGAATTTGAAGTGCTTGGCAGGAGGTGTAAGGGTGGTACAAGATGGAGGCAACCATGCGGACCCCACAGTTGGAGAAGGAGGAGCAGCAGCAGAGTAGGGACCCCTCTGTGAGTCGTGGTGAGAATGCAGGCGGTACCCCTGCAACCTATGGATGGCAACGGCAGAACTGAGAGCCAGCAGCAGCAGCAGCTCCATGTGAGTGCGCCCAGACGGGCTAGAGATTGTGTGGTGGGGCCGGCCATGGCACAGGACATGCTGGAGAGCCTGTGTGCCGCAGAGCAGCCCCACACGAGAAGCAGAGAGGAGCAGCAACTTTTGGGACAAACGCGCGTTGGTGCAGCCCATGCAGGGCTTTGGGACAAAATGCACGTCTGTGAAGCCCGTGCAGGACTGCCGTGTGTGTGGTACCCCACGGACTTGCAAGGAGGACTGGTGCAGAACCCACTTGCCCTGAGGTGAGACAAACGGCAGAAGCCACCAGGAACAGACTGACCGAAACCCCCACTCCCTGCCCCCCTGGGCCGTTCAGGGGGGACGGAGGTATAAAACACCGGGATCAGGGCTCTGAGCCTGGGAAGAGGGGAGGGGTGGGGAGCAGGTGGTCTGAAAGGGCTGGTCAGACTCTTCATCTCTGTACTATTCTGTGTTGTTTTGTTTTGGTTCTGTTTTGAGGTTTTATGTTTTAGTTGGCATTAAATTATTTTCTGTTTTCTTCCCCAAGCCGAGTAGCCTGGTCTGTTTTGTCCTGGACCTTAAGCGGCAGTTAAGCTCTCCCTGCCCTTTAGCAATCTTCAGATCTTCGGTACTTGAGGCTAATCGTGGTCTTTTGTTCCCTGATGGGCCTAAACCACGACAGTTATGTATTTAATATGTTTTAAGATGCTTAATAAAGTGATGCAACTGAAATGCATATGTAGTATAAATTTAATATAGCTTTCAAAATGTTCATGGAATTGCAACCACTCAATTAATTAGTTTTGCATATTACTTGGAAAATATTCTACAGCTCTGAAAGCTATGAAATAAATGTATTTCACAAATCTATGAATAGAAATTGTAAATATGAAAGAATAACTATTGACTATTACGGAATAACTATTGACTATTACAGAACTGTTAATATGCATGAATGCAATTGACATCAATGAAGCAACTCTGTATTCATGTTGCAAGACCTGAAATCAGGATCCAATTATTTAATTACTGATGGCTCTTGGTTGGTGCATATATTTTCAAAGGGCATACCATTTTTAACTTTATCACATTCACAAAATACTATGGGATTTTACAGCAGTACTTTTAAATACTGAATGTTATTGTAGTGGCTCTATGAAGTGGGTGACTATTGTGTTTACCATAAAGAATCTGTAAAGGGAAGTATCTTGTAAGAACAGACATATGAAAGAAAAAATTAGGGTTATCTTTTGTCAACTTTTCTCACAAGAGCAGTTCAAGAAACTGGTTGACTGTGAGAGGTCATTCAGACTTGCACAAGCTGAAAACTCTCCCAAGGTAATTAATGGTGATATCATGGATTCAGCTGGGTTAATTTTCTTCCTAGTGGCTGGTAGAGGGCTGTATTTCAGATTTGTGCTGAACAGAATGTTGCTAACACAGTAATGTTTTGATTATTGTTCAGCAGTGTTCACGTAAACTCAAGGCCTTTTCTGTTCCTCACATCACCCCACCAGCGAGTGGGCTAGGTATCCACAAGAAACTGGGAGGGGACATGGCCAAGATAGCTAAATCAAACTAGCCAAAGGGCTATTCCATACTATAGAATGTCATGCTCAGTATAGAAACTGGGGAAGTTGTGGAGTGGGACAGATCACTGCTTGGGCAGGATGGGGAGAAATTGCATTGTGGATCACTTGGATTTTTTCTTGGTCTTTGCTTCTCTCTCTCTTTTTGTTATACTCCTTTTCATTACAATCATTATTTTTATATCTGTTTTATTATTTTTAAAAATATATTTAATTTTAGTTTCTATATTCTTTTTAATTCAACCTACAAGTCTTGTTTTTCAATTCTCCTCATCCTGTGGAAGGGGCAGAGTAAGTGGGTGACTGTGTGGCATTTAGTTGGTGGCTGGGAATGGCTGGAAACCATGACAGGTGTAAAGATCATCTGTAACCTTTCAGCTAACCCTTACAAACAGCTGAGAAGGGAGGATTCATATAATATAATCTTTCTCTGATCCTCTGCATGAAAACTTTTTTTCAATTCCAGGACAACAGTTATCATTAGGTCAGGTCGTAAACCTGTAAGTGCTCCCCATGAAATCTGTAAGCCATTACTGATTAATTCAGATCTTTTAGCAGAAAATTAATCTTACATTGTGTACTTTCTGTCTCATTATTCGTTTAACTGAGATCTTGGTTAGACAAGCACTGAATGCTGCTCCTGAGGAAGAACCAAACATTTCAGAGTAATTGACTTCACCCAGTGAAAGCCGTTTGGATTAGATGGTACTACAAGAGAAACAGAGCTCTCTCAGACTTCTTCCCCCTTTCAGCCAGAGAAGAGTGATCTCTAATCTACCAAAATTCAAAAGTATTTGCTGTACTATGTAAGTCAATGCATCCATCCTTTTATTTAGTTTTTCTAGTCTAAGTATTAAAGCACATAAGCAGATGATCTGAGGCTGATCCTAGGCCCTAGGCTTCCCTTTGAGACCAAACAACACAGCTGCAGAATCTTTAAAACTCCTTCAGGAAAAAAAAAAAAGATAAAAAAAGATTCAACATTCCTTTCATTGAGCTTTTGGAACAAAACTCTGGTTTCGGATGAAGTAATAGTGTTTTTTTCTCATATGGTTGAGCTAACAATCAGGAGGCTCACAGAACTCTTTTCCTTTAGTACCAAATAAAAAATTTGTGTTTGGTTTCAAAACAGTATTAGCCTACCTAAGGCTCTCATTCTGCTTAGTGCCTGCTAATGACTGATAAGGGAATAGGAGATACAATTCTCTCTTGATGTTGAAGATACAAAGCCCTTGCCTTCATTTTTCTTCTTAATCAAATCTCTCTCTTTTTCTTAAAAAATAGTTTTTCATTTTTTTTCTCAATTCTTTCCATAGATAGCAGGAAAGTGAATATAGGTAGTAGTGGTAGTTAGTATTCATGATTTTGGTGTTTATTCTTTTCCATTAGAGAAGAAATTAATGATAAAGATACTTCTTTTACCTTCCTCTATTGCAATCTCACATAAAAAAAACCCAACTTGATTCCTAAACACTACAGAGCCCTAAGACCAGAAGTGTTTTATTTGTCTGTAGTACTATAGCTTGTAACAGCAAACACGTGAAATAAATATGCTCTCTTTAGTTTTTGCTTAAATGCACAGAAATATTCGTCGATACATTTCTGGTGCTTGTTTGTGAACTTCTTTAGTGATGTTGGTACTCTGTACACAAACACTCCCATCATCTGATACTCAGTTCCCCAGCTGCACATTTAAATGACTGAAGATTCACACTGTATATCTGAATCCTAACCAATTTTTCAGAAAAAAAAAAAAAAAGTTAGTTGGGCAATAACTCTTACTGTTACAGCTGTCTATTTCACATTGGAGCTTAACAGCTCTTGCAGTTATCTTGAAAGATGGGCAGTTATCATAACCTCCAGATTTTTCTCAAGTTTTACTTAAGCTGCTGTACAGGAAATACGGTTGTTGAAAGGAACTTAAGAAAGAGGAGTTTTTAGAAAAATGAAAGAATTTTGATTACTTTTTCTCCATGTGATACCACAAAACACTTTTCACAGGACTGTTCCCCCAATGGAAGAGTCTGAACACTTCCTCCCTGCAGTGATTTTCTGGACAAGATAAGGACCATCCTCCTAGGCCAAACTGTACTGAAATATAACCCAATGTAATAAAACAGACAGAGAAATTCCAAGTCACAAGTAATTTTTTCATGTAAGTTACCAAATATCCAACCGTTACGTGTGAGAAGCTCTTAAAGGTTTATGATAACTGTGTACAAATTAAGCATGAAAATGAATGTGTTAATTAAATCATAAAATCACATTTGCTGTTTCCTATATGACTGTGCTAAAAAGCTCACAGCTTTCCTTAACAAACATAATGGTTAGTTTTGTTTTCAGTAGCTAAAATAACCCCTGTTAATACTGTCAAGCTTAGCTCTTTGTTATGATATTGAGAGCTGGACTCTGAATGACATGATTAGTAGGTGGAAGGATAACTAATTGCAAACATCTAGTATGGCAATGAGACTAATGTAAGGTTTCAGCTGATACCCTCCTTGGCATGACTCTCAGAATTTTTTTAAAAAGTATTATACCTTAGACCAATGTAAACATAGACTTCAAGGAAAAAACAAAACACAAAAAAACCCACAAAAAATAACCAAATCTAGAACTTTAATACTTACGAAAAAAAAATTCCTTAAAGATTAAATGACAGCAAAGTATGAGTACTTGAATAAATACAATGTGAACAGTTATCTGAAAACTAAAAAGGGAAAGGTTGTGTTCTCAGTTTTGGAACAACATTAAACAAAATGTTTCTTTTTTTCTCAGGTAAGCCTTTCTCTGTACTAAGCAAAATATAAAAAATATCTAGTGTAGACTGTTGCTGCAGGACAACACTTACACTAGTAGTTTCAGTTTAAACAAAGGGCAACAATTTATGTCTGTTGTTACATGATTTTATAGTCATCTTGACAGAGTACTCCATGCTATCACAGACAGCAGAGATATGCTACCCAGGAAAAATATAGATACTTCTTAGAAGTGTACAGGTAGGGTCAGGAAAGCTAAGGCACAGCTGGACCTAAATGTTTCAAAGGATGTGAAGAATAATAAAAAGTACATTACTGAGAAAAAAGAATACAAGAGATACTTTACTCATTTGTGATAAATAAGATGGGCAGCCTGAGGAAACTGGCAAATGCATTTGTTAAGCCACTGCATCATATTTGAAAATTCATGACAGTCAGACAAACTCCCCAGCGAAACATTGCACCTATTTTTAAAAAGAGTAAAAAGAAGGACCCTAGGAACTACCTGTTAGTTGGCCTCACCTCTGTTTTCTAAAATCATTAAACAGATCCTTTTGGAATCTATGTCAAGGCAGATGGAGATTAAAGACAACCAACAAAGACTTGACTAATCTCGTGGTTTTCTACAACTGAGTAACTGTGTTGGTGGATAAAGGAAGAGCAACTGATACCATCCACCTTGGATTTTGTAAGGCTTTTGACATGATATTACATAACATCTTGGTTGCTAGATTGGAGAGATATGGATCTGATGGGTGGACTATTTAATGGACAGGTAATTGGCTGGAGTGTCTGTATGGTTGCATCCAAAGAGTTGAAGTCAATGACTTATTGTCCAAAAGGAGATCAGACATCCTTGCTGGAGCACATACAGTTCAATATCTCTATCAATGACAACAGCAGTGGGATTGATTGCACTCTCACTAAGTCTGCAGATGACACCGTGCTGAGCAGTGCTGCTGATACACTATAGATACAGTATAAATCAACATACAAAGTCCTGAAAAACAAATAATTTTCTCGTATTTTCCTTCTGTCTTGCAACACAGGTTTTTAGATAGTCCAAGAAAATTCTCTGTTCCCTTTTCCCTATGAAAATATTTTCTCTCAATTTCTGTGGAAGGCCAGACTTTGTTGACAAAGGTAGTACAACTCTTTTATCAAACAGTATGATCCTGATCCAAACCTCAATTCATATACTGATAGGCATGCGGGAAAGCTGCAACTTATACATAGCCTTTCCAATAATCACTCTCTTCAATTTTCCTTACTTCTTCTGACTATGAGCTTTCCAATTTATATTATAGTTTTTTCTTTGCTTTGCTTATAAATCCAAAATTCTATGCTTTTTGAGTTCCAAGTAGATTGGAAACGATGCCAGGACCACAGCTCTGTAAGAAACTGTGGCAGTTAAAACAGAAACAGAGTGGATCTGCAATTTGATCTATATCAGGTCTAATTCAGCACAAAAGATGCCTAAAAATTCTATGAAAGAAGATTTATTCTCTTGTTTAATCAGTCATAATTCCTCAGTACATTCAGTAGAACACAATCAAAAGCTTGAAAATTACACGAGACATAGAAACTGCAAGAGACAACTAAACTTATTGTGTACTAAGCCTAGAATCGCTATTTCCAGAAATATAATAGCCAGAAAATGAGTAACAAAATTCTGACATAAATCTGTGGATGATTTTTTTGTAGTTCTTAAATGTACTATAACTTGAGTATTCATTCACACTTCTGAATACTTATGTAACTATTTAATGCATTACCTAAGTTCAAATGACATACCCTTGCTTGAAACACTAGTTTGCTTATCAGATTCGGTGATCCAAAGAACTGCTGTAGCAATAAAAAGAAGTATAAATTCGTCCTCCAGGGACAGGCTTTATATTGTCAACATCCTTTTGTAGTATTAAATTATATTTTTTTTCACCAACACAATTGGTGTATTAGTCTCGTAATACCAACTTCAATGATAATTTAAAAAGTGAGATTCAGGAAGTAAATGTTTGCTTAAAAGTTCTCATTTATAAAATGTGAAAGGTTTTACAAAGTATCTTTCCTTTAACCTCTAGCCATTTCTTCAGATTCTCACAACAACAGCGTGTTTAGAGCAATGACTGTAGATGAATCCTAGAATCAAGGCAAGTAACTTTACAGTATTGAACAGGATGCTGATATTCTAATCGATTCTGAGACCAGGTTTCATCCCAAATCAGGAACAAATGAACACAACAATATGAGGATATATACTCCACAGCATGTACTCTGATACTTCAAAGTACATATTTCCTCAGATTCCATCCAATTTTTTTCATGTTAGAATACATATTTTGGTGTTAAAATCAAACTCAAGAAATTTCAAAAGTGATCCTTCATGCATTTTATAAGAGAAAATAATACCTTCATAACAAGGTAGCAAGCAGAAAATTATCATGCTTTGCTTTTAAATTAGTTGCAGCAGAAAATACTGTATGACAAAATTTAGATTATTGCTGATTTTTTTTCACGTTTCCTACTTCTCTCAAGTTACAGCATGACTTGTGTAAATAATTTCCTTCACCTGTGATCTATTATGGATTCATACCTTTTCTTTTTTCCTGTGAAGAAATTTTGCCTTGCTCTAGTAACCCTGCTTTTGTTTTCTACATCCTCATTCACAGCTGATGAAGGAAATGCTTTAGTGGTTGATGTAGGCATAATTGTGTTTCCATTTTCTGTCATCTCCACCGACTGTCTCTGACAAAGTCACAGAGGTCTCGTGTTGTTGCCATCAGCAGTATTTTGTCTAGGAAATCATGAAGGAGAATCAAAGGCAGATTCATATGAAACATGGCCCAGATTTTCCTCTTCTTCCACAGACTTCTAAACCAATTTTTAGTTCAGGAAAGTAATAATAGAAAATAAAAACTTTCTAGTTTTTTAACTGATTTGAAATCAAATAAATCTCAGCATCAAAATACTTATGCAGACAATAATTTCCACTATAGGGGGAAAAAAAATGATCAGAGAATATTCCCAAAAGTAAGAAATGTAGTTCACTGTAAACATTTTAACTTTGCTAGACTGTAATAGACACTGAAACATTACTTTTTTTACTTAAATGAAAGGACATTCTTGTTTACTTGGACTGATTTTTTGTTAAAAAACATTTTGTGTTTTTCCACTCATATTTATTTGGAATTTGCACATGTTGCCAGCTCTTCATATTTTATCACAAATCTTGTGATATTCATTATTGGTCTGATATGTTTATCCACATTTAATCCAGTCACATTATTTCTAGGGATTTAGGTTTTGGGTTTTGAGCACCTGTGGATTACAATGCAAGCTTATTAGTTTGTCCTCAGCATCAGAACACTACATTCACTTCACACTGCACAAAGCTCTTCATATATCTTCCATATGCTATACTAAACTGAGACCCTAATATTCCAGCATCACTCATCACAGCACTACTTCACATCACTTACTTTACATGTTCTCAAAACCATGGTTTCACCTGTTGTTATTCATATAAAAAGGAGATTGACATTCAGTTTTGGTTGCAGACATTGTTGGCTTTCAAATTTACTGTAGTCTCACAACATATGGGTGGTATTTAATTTAAAAAGAGTGTTTTCAGGCCTCACTTGCCTTTCATACATGAAACAGTAGGTATAGATTCAAGCCTTTGAATAAGTCATTTGACAAGTGTTCTGCTTACTCCAGTCTGAGAATTTTTTATAAGTATAGTGCAATTTTCTCCACACATCACTTATTCAAAATCACAGCCTGTTTTGTGCAAATACTATGCTATCTGTGAGTCGTACTCCATCAGATCCTTCCAAATGCATGAAACCTGAGCCATTCTAGATATTTGTGACTGGAGCCCACACATTACTTTTACTCCTCAGCTTTTGACTACAGCATTTAAGACTCAGATTTCTCTCTACAAAGGTGCCTCAACAAAATCAAAATTAGTTTCCTTTAACATGTCCTAAGACTCAATGTTCCTGCAAAAACTATGATCAATAAACTAATTCACTTGGACATCCACAGACATTAAGCACAGAAGAAAGGCAGGAGGATTAAACTACTATAAACATATAGACTCCTTCTGCACTGATTCAACAGACTTTCTGGAAGAAGCCAGCTCTAAGTGTTTTTTCATCTCATGAAGCTTTTTCAGCATATTTAAATCCTTAAAAATAATTTGTGATATTTTTAAGTTTTAATGTACATGGATGAATGCCACACACCATAAAACTAAACTAAACTAGCTAAACTAAAACCATCATGGTAGAATTAAAGGATGAAGAATATAATAAATTACCATGCTGAATTTCAGCTATTTTTTTGAATTGCTGTTATTATCTTATTGATTGGAAGAATTAATCTCACCTAGATTTAGCAAACTCCAAATTGCCATCCTTGCTAAGATACTCATTTTATCCTCTGTGTAGTCATTGGAAAGAACTCAGAGAACACATTACTTGAAGGACTTTAGCTGTAGTTGACCAGGAAGACAGTTTACACAACTTCTACTCTGGACCAAACTGATGGTGAGACTTGGGAGAGATGATTCAAAACAATCATGGACAATTTTCTAATATTCTTACATAAGAAATTTCTATTAGGCAGTAGAGTCCACAAACAACTGGACCATGTGCTATGACATTTTAAAGCAATTTGCACAGAAAACATGCTAATTACACAGAAAAATGGAAGTAATTGAAGAAGTATGAGAACTACAGTCAGTATATATTATAATCTCAAATTGATTAGGATTTTTGTACAAAAAAAAAGACTACTGTGTCTCAAATGTGTTTCAAACATTGGGAATTTACCCTCCCTCACACATTTTTTGTTCAAATTCACATATATTTCCAAACAGAATAAAGAATGCTTTGCTCTCAGGAAAAATCTGTTTAGTTTTTGCTTCTAATGTGGAAGACTCCTCAAAAATAAACCACCTGACCAACTGAATAGTTAATCACTCTGACTCTCTTGAAGGAATATTACAAAGTAATGACATAATATGTAACATTTTTTTAATATCAAATAAAGATTTCTGATTACAAAGAAGATTTCCCAGAAAAGTTGCAAGATTCAGAAAACAAAGAGGGAGACCAAGAGTAAGAAGACAGTTTTATCTTGGTTTCTACCCACTGCTTATTGATGACCTTGGAAAAGTGACTCTACCTCTGATTTCATCTTATCCACTTAGATCATAAGCTCTATGGGATAGGATTTGTTTTTACCTGGTGTCTGTAGAAGGCCAAGTAGAAAGAAATGTCAAGAGGAAAACAAATGTTAATAAGAACTAAAGAAAGATCTATTTAGTGTATAAAACAGAAGTAGGCTACTGAGTATTGCTAAGCTTATAATTAAGGAAAAAAAATCAATGAAAAATCTGTTGACTACATGCACATGACATAAGCCAAGAAACTGAAGATTCTTTCTAACTACCTCAGAAGTGGAACTGAAACTGCTGGAATGAATGTACAGGTGAACATTTGCCCATAAGATCCATGGATTTCTTGTCTAATTAACTGCTTCTCTTAAATGCTAAAAAAAAAATTATTAGTTCTTATTATTGAAACCATTATTATTCTCATATTGAAAGGAACTGAAAAGGGTTACCTGATTCATGTCCTAAGGTAACTGAAAAGGATGGAACGAACAGATTTATCACCTGTGTGGCTGCTGAAGCACACAATAATAATGGATCCAATGGGAAGATTAGGAAGTATAAATGCCTTCTACATCAAGTAGTTCAACTGCATGGCAGATTAGGACAGTTTGCTATAGTATACTTGCGAATGCATTGACCAGTTCAGTTATAAACGTGCCTCATAAATGTGCATAGTGTGCACAAAATTTCTCTGTATTGTAATATTCCTGCAGGGACTGCACAAAGATCCAAACATCCTGTCTTGGTGTCTGTACCACCTAGGAAGAAATTTATGAAATGTTTTGGTCCTGCTGCTTTCCGGTTGTTTGGGCATCAGGGAAATATGAAACTAAGTCAGTTGGATGCTATAAGTCTTTTCCTGTTGACTCTGGCACAAAAGTACATATTTTGGAGGTGGAAAACTGAGATGTTCTCCCCAAACACCCAAGTGGGTTGAATTTCAAAACAGAGGATCAGTCAGTAGGGAAAAAAAATATTCCTTTACTGAAAATATTAGGTTAATTTTACAATGAGTGGGATGACATACAACGCTCTCATCTTTCTGTTATTCTGTGAATCCACAATGGAGAATGACAGGAAAGTAAGAATAGCCATGTTTGGCATTTATGGACAAGGATTTGTGTTTGATCATGTAGAGAAAATAAAAGAGGTATATGTTTGAAGAACATATCATCTGAGTTTTTTTTCCTCTGACTAATAAATTTCGTTAGTCCATGGTCTTTCTGCAGGAAAAAAACAAAACAAACAAACAACCAAAAAAACCAGACAGGCTATCATTAATGTCCTTAAGAGGAAAAACTTGTGGGGATTCCAAGTCGAGTGTAATGCAAGACCAACACTTTCTATGCCACCTCCTCCTGGATTCAGCCCTGGACCAGCTCTCTGTTGGTGTATGGTATATCAGCTTGGAGCATTCCTTACTCAAGAATTAAACAGAAGGCTCTGGAAAAAACTGGATCCAAGAGGAAAGCTGGCCTTCCCTTCTTGGAGCTCTGCCAGCGACCTCATAGATTCAACACTCATTCATCACTACAGTGATATCTGTGTTAAACAGCACACTTTAGGAAATAAATTCTGCAGCCTTTCATATCCCCTGAACCAATTCCAAGACATTGTTTCCTTAGTCCACAGTAAGGATTATGTGACCTACATCAGTTAAATAGATAATTCACACATACCTAAGTTATTAGGTGTACAATGACTTCTAGGACACAATTTTGTCAAATCTGTATGGATATATGGTTCTGTTAAGGCAGAACAAAGATATAATATACAGTTTCCTGAAGCAAAATTCAGAGCCTGAGAACATTCAGTCACATGAAAAAATTAGAACATCAAAAAATATTTTTCATTTAATTGCTTTGCTCAAGATCCTAAACTGAACTAGTTTCCATCATTCATAGATTTTGCTTTAAAAATATAAAACATTGAGGCAAAATAACTAGTGGATTAATGAAAATTTATTCAATCAATTATTGTACATAAGCTCTGGATACGGCCCTGAATGCCTATTGAAAAAAACATCTCTTTAGTGAGAAGGAGATAGGATGCTTAACTAACAAAGCAAGAACATTAAGAGAAGCATGCTAGTTGTTGAGCTGTCAAACATTATTTGCTGAAGAGTCTTTCACAGCATGGTATAGGTCAATATTTAAAGAAACAGTGCTTGAAGTTGGCCCTTTGAGTAGCTTAGATATATACATTTACAAGATTAACGTAAGGTTAGCACATTATTAGAAATTGATTTTTTTTATAGCATATTTCTGTCAGACTGAGTGTGAGACACAGAAAGGTGCTATGCTGTCAGAGGTCCTTACAACTCAGCTGAGCTCTTCCCTCAAGTCAAAGCCAACTCTCAATAATGACTAACAGGGAGAAGTAAAAAGAAAAATCCTTTTGCTATGTTGCCAAATCTATGCCTAATATTCCTTCTCTTTTGGGAATACAAATATGCCAGTGAGGCAGCCACACAGCATTGACATTGGATAATGCCATGGTTTCAAGTATAGGTGTTGAGATCTGATCTATTTCAAACAAATCTGTGCAAATTTTGATCTAATTTATTACCTTTTAAGAAGTTACCTTAGGCAAAGCACTAAATGATGAGACCTTTTTGGTGTAGTGCAATGTCCCTACATGTATATTGTACTTTCATCATCTTGGGATGTCTCTGCAATTCTATGTACAAACCTGATTTGGGACTAAAGCACTTTTCACAAATACCAATTGAGAGAACCGAGAGAAGGGTCCTTAAGGAAAAACAGCTCAGTGTCTCTGAGGTCAGGGAGTGGGATGCACCTACAACTGAAACTTATGGGAACTGGACAAGTAAGCAAAAACACAAGTGAAATACAAAGGATATCAAGACAAAGAGATTTCAGCTCTCAGAAAACAAGGACAATGTAAAAAGAGTGTCAAAATCACAAAGATGGAAACAAACTGTAGTGAGGTTTACAGACAAATGTAATGCCTGTGGAGTGTCCAAAGCATTAAACCAGTTGTTACCTCTAAAAGTCAACATTGCCTCCAGCTTAGGCATAGGCTGTGTTGAAAAGTATAAGACCATGGTAAAAAACGATACCAACTCGAGTTGGTCGAACCTTTGAGTAAAAATGTTTGTTTTCCTGTGTCATGTTTAAAGATTTGATTCTCATGTTAAATAAATTTAAAGAAAGTAATGTTTAGCACTATCTTACTCCATGATCAAATGCCACTACACTCTTTAGAATATGAGATAATAGCATTGTAAGCTCCCTGGAAAAATAGCCTCTCCTGTGGAAACATTCTGTGTCAACTGAGTGGGTAAGAATAATGAAGGTTAAATAATAACAATAATAGAAATAATGACAGCAACAATGATAATGGTAACAACAATAATAATATTCTGAAGATAAAAAAAAGATGTGCAGATAAATCTGAGGAGGACCTGCAATTAATCACTATTAGAAATCTGGCAAAATGATGAAAAAACATGGGATATTTATTTAGTTTGGCATTTATGTCTTAAACTATATCTGAGTTTTCCAGTAATACTAAGATTCACATAAACTGCCCTTCAGTGTAGCATAATATAACACACCTAAGTTTGTTTCACTGATTATCCACAATAAAATATTAAGAGGAGTCAGAGATCCTGTTAAATCAAAATCATTATATATTAATAAGGAAAAGCTCTCAGCAGCAGCAGACCCTCTTTTCTGTCTTGAAGTTGTGTGATAAAGGCATTCCCCCAAAAGCTGAATTTGGGAGACTTCCTTTACTTTTTGAAACAGAGAATAGAAGAATAGTTGGAGATTTCACCTAGCAAGCACAAGTCTTCATTCACAGAAATGAGCAGGGACATCTGGGACATATCTCTTATTTTTTCTCTTGAGCTTTAATGAAGTGACCAAAATCTTCACCCATTAAATGCATCTTCTTATCGCATGGCAAGCAGCACTCCTAAGAACAAATGTATAGTAAATATTCAGTAACAGAGAGTGCTTCCAGAGGAAAACTGAATAGAAGGCCCCAGCCATATGGAAACACTAGTTCTTCAGAAATTTCCTAACAGGCATAAGGTTAGAAGTGGAATACTTGCATGCCAGTAGTTCTTCCAAGGTCAGCATACTTACAGGCTGACACTTACATGGCAGTGCTTTCAATTGCATCAGTATCTGACTAGCATGTTACATTTTCTCTGCTCAGTGTTGGGCAGTTATAACCATGGATTTTGAAAAGAGACATTTGCCTGTTTTTCTCAGAAAATTGTGAAATAGAGCTTTTTATAACAGACCTGCTTTAAGATTGTTTGGCTGTGAAAAGGTAATACTTTCTGCATGCACAGTAGGAAAAGTCCACTTGGGACTGTAATTTGAAGAGCTAATATTAACGTAATTAATGCAACACACATTCTTCAATCCTTTCCCATGACTATAGTAGCACTGAATGGTCATGCTAAACATCTCAAGGTTGAATACTAAAATATCCTACATATGTGCTGTTTTTACTCTTGTTTCTCCACTGTTCCAACCCAGCCCATAGTCAGGAAACTAATAACTTTTAGAGAAAATGAAATTATTCTTTTCTTCTTGCAAGGACCTCTCCCTGTTAACTATAAACTGGACAAACCTTAAATGCTTCCCGGAGTTACTGATAAGCACCCAAAACCTTTGAATGGCTTGCGTTTGCAAAGTTAGGGGGGAAATCTTGTAAAAAGTCTTTCCTGTAATTTCAGACAATTCCTGTTTAAGGTCAAGTGAGAAATTCCTCACAAATAGTTTCTCTCAGGGTACAGAGGTATTTCCTTTTCAGGTTCTGGCTAGGACCCAAAGCACAAAAGCATGAGGAATAAAACCTAATAATAATCAGAAAGTTAACCAAATCCTTCCTATCTCAGAAACATTTGCACAAATACTTGCACTACAGTTTGGCAGACTTAGTAAAATGTGATATAAGGCACCTTAATAGGTTCCCTGTCTCGACACTCTCATAGGTAAGATGTCCTCTGACTTTCAATTTCCCCTTTCTTATGGGATAGTTCTCTGTTTCTTCAGACAAAACACTGTCTCCAAATTGAAAAAAAAAAAAAAGATTTTTACTTCAATCCATATTTACAAGTGATTGCCCTGCCTGCTCAGTGGTTGGAATTTCTTACTGAATAACATAACAAGCATCGCCATGGCTTATTCTCATGACTCCAAATACCAACTCAAGACACAGTACATAAAAGAGAATCTTAAAGATCTGTTCTGGACATACTTCTTTTCTAATATTTGTTCTCACTCTCTGGTTATTTTCATTAGTTTCTTCTATCAAACTCTTGACATTATTTTATCTTTTTCTAATGTGGTAATGAATGTATGTAACCTCTTCATTTTATTTACCAGAAAATAGTAATCAAAGGCAGATGGACCATCTGGAGCAAATGTTGAGTTCTCTAGCATGTGAGCCCAAGAAATCTGAGCTCTGAACTATACTTTGACTATAGTTCTGGTTTGGATTTCAGGTAAATAATTTAAAATAGGAAAACTGTGCCAACATAAATCAATTTCCTGTGTTATTTTTGTGTTTAATGTAACAGCAAATGCCTCATTCCTGAGTGACATGATGAGACCACATCATAGTAAGGGGAGAAATACTCCCCAGTAAGACTTTGGTTTAGTTTCCTGATTCCTTTCAAAATTAATCTTGCCAAAAGTCTCACGTATGGTTAAACCAGAAGCCATCAGAGATCTCATCATGGGTTAAATATTGTGATTTGCAAGTCTTCTGTTACTAGTCATATCTGGAGAGGAATGGGAAATATGAATTCAAGATAAATATCCCTGCCTCCATTTCTGTCACCAAAAATTCTACTTTTATAACCCCAAAGGTACTTAAGTTTAGGTTCAGTATTCTATTTCACCCATCATTCTTTGCTGTTTTGCATAACCATAGGCAGTAAAAAGTCTAAAGCAACATCTACCCTATTACATGACATTGTATCAGGGCTCACTCTCTGGGTTTGGTTGTGTGGGGACTGGCCCACATCTTTGTTTTTGGAGACAAGACAAGGTGATTACATACAGATTATTTGCTAGGAATGGCCCACTCTGTGCTAACTCTTAGACTTTCCCTAGAACACTCCTCAGAGAGTGCCAGATGACTTAGGCTAAAATAAAGCCTGGGCCATTTTCTTTGAAACTATTAACGTAACGGTAAGCTAGAACTGCTGGCATTCAGCTGGATCTTGTCCTTACTGAAAAGGAGACACCTTCTCCCTTAACATGCGCCAAAGGCACATTTTTTCTCTTAGTGGTTGTACCAATATTGCTCAGATACACATGATGTTCAGTGGAATTGCATCCAGAAATTAAAACTCACATTAGTAAATGCAGGCCTTTGACTTTTGGTAAGTAGTAATTCCCCTTACCTAAGCTATGTAGATGGCTTTTTCCTCACATTTTCAGTGGGCAACACTTGGCATCAGGAGCAGTTACACAGGACAAATATAGAAAATACATCATACATCTGCAATACAGAAAGTGATTTAATTGAAAGATTATGTACTGAAAAAATGTGTAGTATATAAAAAAAATCACATTGTAGGTGGATTTTAGGGAGCTACTTAGAGAAAAAAAAGAGGAAAAAATAACAACTTGAAACTTTGTCAGGTACAGATGTTAAGACGTATAATGAATCATTTTCAACTCAAGGAAAATCTCCATTTATCTAGATAGATTAGGTTAAACGTGCTTCCTGAAGACTATGTGAATCTGTTCAGAGTGTTGAAATTGTTAAGAAAACAAATTTTCTCATGTCCTTTTTGAGATCTTTCCCAGTAAACAAAAAAAAATATTTTTTCTGGACTTCCACCTCTGCACCTGACTGAAAAAAGAAAATGCATGTAAACCTGCATTAATGAAAAAGTTGCTTAAAACAAACTGAATTCTGCTAAAATTTTAACTTGAATTAAAGTTGATTTAGGGTTATTTCCGATCAGCTCCTACATTGTCTGAATGTTTTGCCAACAGTAAGAGTAATGTTATCTAGTGCACTCCTGGAGACTGTTATGTCACCTTTATACACTCAGAAAATAAAACAGGCTGCTGTTCTGGATATTTCTAAATTACTTTCTAGTCTGTTAAATGACAATTGAGCACTTAAAGGGCTACAGAAACACACCTTTGATTAGAGTAAAACATTTAAATGCAATGAAAAATGCATTTAGGTTTTGCAGTCTTTCCATTAGGCAGTTTATTTAGTTCAAATTTTAGGAACACTAGGAGAAAATTTTATGCAAAAATACTATGCATATTAGGGTGAATTCCACAAGGCTTAATATGACTTTATCCTAATCGACATTTTGGAAAGGGACTTCTACATTCTTGAGACACTCCTTCTGAGCTCCATCCTTATCATATCATAGCTCTGGGATTTGCTTTTTTCTAAACTAATTAGAGAGATTATGGAAAGAATGTGGAAGAGAAAGCCAGAAATTACTGAGTGACTGAAGGAGAGAGGGAGGAGCAAGTAATTTATCAGATTGATCTTAGATTTCTATTTTAGAATGAAACTTCTCATTCTGTGGCAGCTCCCTATTTAACTCTACATATTAAGAAACTTCCAAAGAATAGCTCTTCAGATAAAGTCTACATTTTTCCTGTCCCATATTAACCAAGATTAATCCCACTTTATATTTGGAATGAGGATATGCATACATGTATGTGGTTTTGCAGGCACGTGTACAAGTACACTTAGTTCTGCATCTTCCTGTTGTTTCCTGGGCTGCTCGGTTCTGTTTCTTTGCTTTGCCATTCTACACAGCAACACTATTTCCTTTTCTCCATTAGTAAGAACTCATGCTTGCTATTAAGAGTTCAGCATTTACAGAAAATTATTACAGACATAAGCATAGCTTTCCTTGTAGACAGACTAGGTAAATGTGATATATGTTGAATAGCTTTCGTCACTGTGTATTACAGCCTGTTGTTTTGATATATCTGCTTGTCAACTAGTCTGCATATTGTCTTTCTCTGGTGCACATAAACCATGGGCTGGAACTTTTCCTGTCACATGCAGAGGCTTAAGCGGGCAGTTAATAAGTGGCAGCAATTCTACCATAGGTTCTCTCTACTCTCTCTGTCCTCCTAGAATGATCTGCTAAAGTATCATACATCATACCTAATGTCTTCAGCATCCAGACAGTGAAGAGAAATGGAGCGGGAGACATCACAATTGTGTTCTTGCATTTTTTATTTAAGTTTTCTGTTTTCAGTGTTTTGGGGGGTTAAAAAAAAATCAAAATATTTTGTGGGAAGCAGACATTAGTCATAAGCAAAATATTTATTTGCAAAAGAGATATATATCTAATTAACAAATTACATCAGTTTTCAGAATATAGCAAAATTTGTATCTGCTGCTCCACAAGTCCCCGTCACATGTTAGAGAACTTAAGAAAACAACACTCCTACATGAAATTACCAGTGAAAAAAAAAAAACCCTGAAATTTCCTTTAAAATATCTTTCTGGCCTTTCTATCTCTGAGATACATTATTTGGAACCATTTCTCAGAATACTGCTCAGAACATTGCAAAGGTCAGAATACTGCAAAGCCATAAGTAATAGCTAAATACAAGTATAAAGAAATAGTAAACAAGACGGAAAATATGCCAACCGTGTGTGTCATGTTCCAATAATGAAAACTGATTTCTTTAGCTACTGTTGATTTCTTTAGAATCATAGAAGCATTTTGGTTGCAAGAGACCTTTAAAATTACCGAGTCCAACCTTACCAACCACTAGACTATTTCTCTAAGGGCAACATCCAACTCTTTCTGAAACACCTCCAGGGATGGTGACTCCACCACCTCCCTGGGCAGCCCATTCCAATGCCTGACATCCCTTTCAGCTGCTATTGATTTCTACTATTGCCGAAAAGTCTTTAAAAGTCTTAAAAGTAAACACTACACAATTGTAATACATATCCTTTTGTAGTATATAATACAATTATTTATTCAAGAAAAAAATGTTCTAATGGTGCATAGTTTTTTACAAATTTGGAAGAAAAATTATAAAGGAAATGCAGGTCTTATAAAAAGTATAGTATCTCCACTGCAAGAGAAATGAAAAGAGTAGTCATTAGGTAAGACACATGCTGACATTACACTGGCTGGTTTTGCTTGTGGGCTTCTGTTGACTGTTCATCACACGTGAATACAAATGTTCAGAAAAGCAGCCTGTGGCTCTTTCTGTCTCCCTTGCACTCATCTTGTTGGAAATGTAGTCTGTCAACTGGACATGCATAGCCAAAATTTTTCCCTAGAAATAGCTGTTTGTTCAAGGCTCAGCCTCCAACATCTTCAGAGAATTTAGCTTGATGGGTTTTAAAACTGTCTTCCTCTTGTTTTCTTTTTTCTTTTTTTCCAAATTGGTAAAAAACCTCAGGTTTTCATAGCATTTATCTTCTGAAAGTTTTCATTGAGAAACACAATTAAAGTAGAATATAAACACTTTTTGAGATAAAAACATTTTAATAAGTTAAGCATTTTGCAATTACTGAAATAACTATGTCAGCATTGTTTTACCCAAGATAATTTGAATTAAAAAAAATAACAATAATGAAAAAAATAGTGAGAGAAACTGTTCATTATGATTCAGAATGGAAATTTTGAACTTGTGAAAATCTATCTGGGACAGGAAAGCCTCTTTCTGCGCAGCAGGACTTGCAAGTGGCAATCCAGTCAACCCTTGAGTTACCTGCTGGCCACATATACTGTTTCCTGCATTCAGGGGTGTTTAATACAGAATGGAGAGAAAAATCTGTACTCCTGTTGCCAGGCCTTTGAAGC
>WBNH01000958.1:11951-100061 GCA_013401255.1 Urocolius indicus | reverse complement strand
TCATTTCCATTCAAGTAATTTCTCATAGGCAAGACAACCTGGTTATGATCAAAGGCCTCTCAATTTAATCTGTTGGCTTCTTGTCTATGAATTTTGCCATGATGTTAAAAGTAAACAAAGTTGATGGCAGTTTCAAATGAAAAAATAAACTTCAGCTTTTTTTTTTTATAGAAAGAAACAACAGCAGGCTTCTATTAGCAATTGAACAGAGTACTCTGTAGTCTGTAGTTTCTGTATGGTTTCTCGGTTGCTATTATTATTATTATTATTATTACTATTATTATTAAATGAGTGCTTTACAACTATTATCTGCTTGGTCTTCACATCAGCTCTGTGATGACATATATATGCAGTAATAAAAATAACTATGGAGAAGAATTTTATATACCGCAGAGAAATCAATCCCCAAAAAAAGCAGTTTTCTCTAATGATGGCCTCAATGCCACATGAGGTGTCTGAGCGCAGCACTGACTTCATCCCAAGTCCTTCTGTCAGTGGCCCTTGAGTCTATGTCCCTGTTAGTGGAGTTTTCTGCATGCCTAAATCTCTACTGCTGCCTGTGCCTATAAAATCACTTCAATCTCTGCAGCACTGAGCAGCTAAGCACAAGGTACCACATAAAACCCTTGGGGTCTGCAAACCAGGTGTCACCATCTAATCTTACCTCTGTGCCTCATCCTAAGAAAGGCAGAAAGTGATAAAATATATTGCTTGTAGAGGAAGGATCCTCCAGGGAGATCTGCTGCTATCTGCAGAAACCCCCAGAGTGATAAGTCTGGGACCCTCAAGGACACACTGATGTCTTTCAATAAGGCCATAAATAACATCCATACGAATAGTCCCCAAGGTTAATGTCTCCAAAAATGAGAACTGTTAACCCTCTAAGGCAAAGCTTCCTTCCCAAGAGGGTGAAAGGTGTGCACATTCAGAAACAGAATTTTCTATCCTCACTTACTTTCATTATAGACTTCATCCAGACTGGACTTTTTCAAAGAAATGACTCTTTATTCCCTTTATTTATCTGATTTTTTCAAGAAGATAGAGCTGTTTTCTGATAGGGATTGTTTTCAGTGTTTTAAAACCTTTTCTGTATGCAGGGTTTCACCTCATGAAAAAAAATCTGTCTGATTATCAGTTGTAATATTACAGTAAATAAGGAGTGTCTACTCGATCACAATAGTACATTGCAAGGAAAGGGATGTGTATAACACTACCAGCTCAAATAGTGGGTGCTAGTAGGCTTTCCATTTACAAGTGACAACCTCTTCTGTGACTATGAAAAAATATTTTGCCTTTGAACAGCTAATAGCCATGCTAACCCAGATACATTGGACCTCTCTGAGAATGAAACAATGAAGAGTAGATGAGCACTATACCTACAGTGACTTTCATTAAAAAAAATCACTGAAGAGTAGAATATCGTTGTCTCCAAATCTGTGCCTCTCCTTGTAAATACCTTGGGAAATTTCAGGTGCTGTACATAAGGAAGGGAAAAAAATATGAAATCAAATCAAAGCAAAAGATTCAAGCTTAGCTGAGAGGCATATCTCATACATTTTAATTATTGGTATTTCATTTTTAATTTAATTCAAACTGTTTCTTCTGGAAGTTGTTGGTACTGCATCACCATTCAGTCTTCATTTATTTTCTGATCTGACAGCCCTAGATGCCTTTGTGCTGATGGCTTAATTGTTTCTTTCCCTCAACAACTGCAAGTGGAGGAAGTTTACAGGATATCATGCCAAATTATCTTAACTTCAAGGCAACCTGCATTGCAATGGTTTGTGACTAGCAAACAGACAAACATAAAAAGAAGAAAACAATGTCTTATGAGCATATTTGAATGCCTAAGCAGTTGTAAGTGATACTTGAAAATAAGTTTTCTCATGTTTAATTGAAAAATTATGGGGTTTTGTTTCCAAAGTATTTTGCCCTTTTATGTTTTCCTTGTATTCCCTTATTTCTTTCACAATAACAACAAAATCGGTAAATAGGGGAAAAAAAAGATAAATAAAGCAGAAAAATAAATGTCAGCAGGTGAGAAACAAGGAAAAAAATCCCACTTTTTATTAAAGACTAGAAAATCTGCAGAATAATAATCTTCCTTTAAAATCCATTGAAGTGATGCAGGTTGTAAACATCAGCTAACACCAGCTAACTTTGTTTCATACATAATGCCCTCATTTTGTTAGGCCATCTGATGTCATTTAAAGGCAAAGAGAAACAAGTCCTGACTATGCCTATGCCGAAGTGACTCTTTGGGCTAGACTGGTTAAGACAAGCTATTTTGTTCAGTTTGTGCAAAATTGGATTCCTTAACAATGAAATTTTTCCATTAAAAGTCATATTATTATGTAAAAANCTTGTTTTCTTTTTTCTTTTTTTCCAAATTGGTAAAAAACCTCAGGTTTTCATAGCATTTATCTTCTGAAAGTTTTCATTGAGAAACACAATTAAAGTAGAATATAAACACTTTTTGAGATAAAAACATTTTAATAAGTTAAGCATTTTGCAATTACTGAAATAACTATGTCAGCATTGTTTTACCCAAGATAATTTGAATTAAAAAAAATAACAATAATGAAAAAAATAGTGAGAGAAACTGTTCATTATGATTCAGAATGGAAATTTTGAACTTGTGAAAATCTATCTGGGACAGGAAAGCCTCTTTCTGCGCAGCAGGACTTGCAAGTGGCAATCCAGTCAACCCTTGAGTTACCTGCTGGCCACATATACTGTTTCCTGCATTCAGGGGTGTTTAATACAGAATGGAGAGAAAAATCTGTACTCCTGTTGCCAGGCCTTTGAAGCGCTACATCCTGCAATTTACGGACTAAAGCCATGCTTTACAAAAATACCTAGGAGGGGTGCTGTCTAAAATGTATGGAGATAAGAGGAAAAAGCTTCCCTGCACTGCAGGAATATAATTGTGTTTGTAGGTTGTTTATATTTTTCTTTGAGATAATATGGCTATAGACTTATAACCAGAACAAACAATAACTGTGCTTTTGTGTGACATTGCAGCACTACTTTAAGCAATAATTAAATAACCTATATATAAGACCAGGGCAACTGAGAGTAACTTCTGACCACGAGGTAAATACTGTAGTTTCTTCTATTCTGTTTGGACTTTGTCCTCTGTATTTCTATGTATGTTAAGAAGTGAGTGAAGATGAACAAAATGAAAGTCCTGTTCACCTAGCTAATTTCTTCCTCTGGTCTGTGGTTAATTCAGTTTGAATATGAACATTTTGAATTAGGTCCTTTCAAATCACCAACAGATGAACTCTGACTTAGCAGAGTTATTTAGTCCTTCCCAGGGCCTCACATCCTGTTCACAGCCTGTTCAAATTAACAAGGAACTGGTCTATGGGGAGGCTTGCTGTAGGTGACTCACCTATACAGTGAAGTTATTCTCAGGCTACATTATGGAAATCCTTTCAAGGTTACAGTGAAAGATGTGGTGGGTCATGGCTTTTCACAAGGAGTTGAGGCAAGAACTTTCCAGATATCATGGAGAAGAAAGAGAGGAACATGACTGAGACTTCATTTCCATTCAAGTAATTTCTCATAGGCAAGACAACCTGGTTATGATCAAAGGCCTCTCAATTTAATCTGTTGGCTTCTTGTCTATGAATTTTGCCATGATGTTAAAAGTAAACAAAGTTGATGGCAGTTTCAAATGAAAAAATAAACTTCAGCTTTTTTTTTTTATAGAAAGAAACAACAGCAGGCTTCTATTAGCAATTGAACAGAGTACTCTGTAGTCTGTAGTTTCTGTATGGTTTCTCGGTTGCTATTATTATTATTATTATTATTACTATTATTATTAAATGAGTGCTTTACAACTATTATCTGCTTGGTCTTCACATCAGCTCTGTGATGACATATATATGCAGTAATAAAAATAACTATGGAGAAGAATTTTATATACCGCAGAGAAATCAATCCCCAAAAAAAGCAGTTTTCTCTAATGATGGCCTCAATGCCACATGAGGTGTCTGAGCGCAGCACTGACTTCATCCCAAGTCCTTCTGTCAGTGGCCCTTGAGTCTATGTCCCTGTTAGTGGAGTTTTCTGCATGCCTAAATCTCTACTGCTGCCTGTGCCTATAAAATCACTTCAATCTCTGCAGCACTGAGCAGCTAAGCACAAGGTACCACATAAAACCCTTGGGGTCTGCAAACCAGGTGTCACCATCTAATCTTACCTCTGTGCCTCATCCTAAGAAAGGCAGAAAGTGATAAAATATATTGCTTGTAGAGGAAGGATCCTCCAGGGAGATCTGCTGCTATCTGCAGAAACCCCCAGAGTGATAAGTCTGGGACCCTCAAGGACACACTGATGTCTTTCAATAAGGCCATAAATAACATCCATACGAATAGTCCCCAAGGTTAATGTCTCCAAAAATGAGAACTGTTAACCCTCTAAGGCAAAGCTTCCTTCCCAAGAGGGTGAAAGGTGTGCACATTCAGAAACAGAATTTTCTATCCTCACTTACTTTCATTATAGACTTCATCCAGACTGGACTTTTTCAAAGAAATGACTCTTTATTCCCTTTATTTATCTGATTTTTTCAAGAAGATAGAGCTGTTTTCTGATAGGGATTGTTTTCAGTGTTTTAAAACCTTTTCTGTATGCAGGGTTTCACCTCATGAAAAAAAATCTGTCTGATTATCAGTTGTAATATTACAGTAAATAAGGAGTGTCTACTCGATCACAATAGTACATTGCAAGGAAAGGGATGTGTATAACACTACCAGCTCAAATAGTGGGTGCTAGTAGGCTTTCCATTTACAAGTGACAACCTCTTCTGTGACTATGAAAAAATATTTTGCCTTTGAACAGCTAATAGCCATGCTAACCCAGATACATTGGACCTCTCTGAGAATGAAACAATGAAGAGTAGATGAGCACTATACCTACAGTGACTTTCATTAAAAAAAATCACTGAAGAGTAGAATATCGTTGTCTCCAAATCTGTGCCTCTCCTTGTAAATACCTTGGGAAATTTCAGGTGCTGTACATAAGGAAGGGAAAAAAATATGAAATCAAATCAAAGCAAAAGATTCAAGCTTAGCTGAGAGGCATATCTCATACATTTTAATTATTGGTATTTCATTTTTAATTTAATTCAAACTGTTTCTTCTGGAAGTTGTTGGTACTGCATCACCATTCAGTCTTCATTTATTTTCTGATCTGACAGCCCTAGATGCCTTTGTGCTGATGGCTTAATTGTTTCTTTCCCTCAACAACTGCAAGTGGAGGAAGTTTACAGGATATCATGCCAAATTATCTTAACTTCAAGGCAACCTGCATTGCAATGGTTTGTGACTAGCAAACAGACAAACATAAAAAGAAGAAAACAATGTCTTATGAGCATATTTGAATGCCTAAGCAGTTGTAAGTGATACTTGAAAATAAGTTTTCTCATGTTTAATTGAAAAATTATGGGGTTTTGTTTCCAAAGTATTTTGCCCTTTTATGTTTTCCTTGTATTCCCTTATTTCTTTCACAATAACAACAAAATCGGTAAATAGGGGAAAAAAAAGATAAATAAAGCAGAAACATAAATGTCAGCAGGTGAGAAACAAGGAAAAAAATCCCACTTTTTATTAAAGACTAGAAAATCTGCAGAATAATAATCTTCCTTTAAAATCCATTGAAGTGATGCAGGTTGTAAACATCAGCTAACACCAGCTAACTTTGTTTCATACATAATGCCCTCATTTTGTTAGGCCATCTGATGTCATTTAAAGGCAAAGAGAAACAAGTCCTGACTATGCCTATGCCGAAGTGACTCTTTGGGCTAGACTGGTTAAGACAAGCTATTTTGTTCAGTTTGTGCAAAATTGGATTCCTTAACAATGAAATTTTTCCATTAAAAGTCATATTATTATGTAAAAAAACCAAACAATCAAACAAAAAAAACCCAACACATCAAAATTCCCCCTTTGTCCATTGCTTGGATATTAGCAAAGTTGCTGTAGGTATAAGATTCTAATCTATCTGGTATATGACATCTTACATCTACTTTGTCCTCATTTTGCATCATAGTATTTGACTGCACAAGTCATTGGGCAATGGGCAATGTAGCCACAATTTTCTTCAGAATTTTCAAGGGGAAAGGAAATGGTTTTCTTAATGTACAACTACTTGCCAGCTACATTGAAAAAGTGGAGTTGTGTTGCTAACTCCAGGTCTCCAAGATGCTTTATCTGTACATCTTCATTTGAAGCTAGTTTGAACTTTGCTGCTTATAATGAGGTTCTCGTTTGGTGCAATGTGAGAAAAAATTATAATGGGGGCGTTTTTTGTGACTGGTCTAATTAAAAATACTTGCAGCATTGTAGCACCACCTGCAGGAGGCCTTTTATTTTACTGGGGCATTCACTCTACCACGGGGAAGCTCCTGTGGGAACAATGTAACTCAAAGCATTAGAAACTCTGAAAGTCTTATAAAAGGATTTTTTTAAAAAAACTGTAGAGAGAAAACCATGGTAACCCTGCCGCACACATGGCAAAACTTTGCAAGGCATATGCTGTTCTAGACAGATAATTTTTAGCTCTTGATTTTTTTAAATTGTTTTCCTTTGACCAATTTGCTGCAAGAAATTGCTTTTAAAATTAGTTTTCCATTTGATTGGTTAAAACATAAAGGATAATAACACAAATTTTCAGTCTGACATAGATGGAAAGATTAGAGGTGTGTTTAATGCCCCCGAGGTGTGCACACTCTGCCAAACAATCGAGATCCTGGGGCCTGGGTTTTCCTGATAACCCCAAGTGAGTGTGAAGCTGCCGTACAAGGGCAGTAAAGGATTTCTCATGCACAGCGAAGCTGCCTGGGGACAGGGATCCACAAGGCTAAGCCTGGGCCACCCCATGGGAATACTCCTCTCCTTATGTGACTGAGGCACTCAGTGCGCCAGCACCTCCGGAGCAGTTGGCCTTCCTTTGTGCAGCTGTGATTTTAAGCATCCATCACAGCAAGTCCAAGGGGCCCCAGGGGTTGGTGGGGAACTGAAATGTAATAGCAATTAATCCATATGGCTTTTTTGTTGTTGTTGTTAAGTACAAAGGAATAATGTTTTAAGAATTTTTAAGAATCCAGAGATTGAATCATATTAGCTGATAGATGTCTATCAACATCAAGGCTGCTGTTGCAGGTAATTTAGTCACAATAGTCCAGACATCATTAACAGAGACAGTCTCAGACTCAGGACTGAGCCATGGAGACAAACACATTTCCATTCAGTTGGCTGGCAGGACTGGACTGTCTGATAGGAGCCAGAATCAATGATGGGTTCACGGGTGTCTGGGACTTTCACCATTCACATCCAGTAGGCTCCAGCACAGAAAGGACTGAAGCCCCAGAGAGAGAGGCACTGCTCATTGCCAGCTGTGATGGGTGCAGTTGGGAGAAACCACTGACACACACCATTACTTCCATAGTTTTCTGAATAGAACAGCTACAAAGCAGAGCGTCCAAGACTCCCCAGACAGTCAGACACAGCATATTAGACAAGATATCAGCAAGAGCAGCAGGCCATGAAAAATTAGGGAAGAAAAGGGAAGAGCAAGGACCTGTAATTTGAAATAGTTGGTCATGCTGTGCACATTTCTGGGGCATTCCATGCATGTGTGACTGCAGATAAAAAACACACACACGTAAAGCAGCTTTGTTGTGAGCTCTCTCATACAGCAAAATCTTCAATTTGCTGCTGACTTGACATATTTTTATCACGTTTCTGCCTTGCTCAGAGCACAGGATGTTTGCAGAAGACGGGGATCAGTAAAGTAAGGAGCAAAGGCAAAATGATGTCAGCTGAGACAGAAAGCAAAGACTCTGTGGTATACTGCTGCTTGGAACAGCAGAAGGATGGAGAGGGGATAAGAGCCTGTCTCCCTCTTTGCCTGACATCTCTGCAGCCCCACTGGTGCTGGAGCCCCATATCCCACCTAAGCAATGCTGCTCTCTTCTGAGTCAGGCTTCCCTCCATCATCCCTGGGCTGAGGATCTGACGAAAGGTTTCAAGGAGTCAAAAATCCCTTTGTCTGGACAGAGTTTGTGAGAGTAGCACTCCATGAGACTCTGGTTCACCTCTAAGGATACATCTCTAGCAGTTGATGATCCTTATGTGTTTGCTTTATATTTTTGTGGTTTTTTTACAACAGCTTCTTCAGTAATGCTAGAAGAGATATGGTCATGTGTGGCTGGCAAAGGGATTTTACTTTTTAAATAAGCACTTGATTTTGTGAGAGAGTACTAGAAAAGCTATTTCTGCTTCCTAGCAGCAAATAATTTGTATATTGTTCTTCAAAAGTCTCTCA
This sequence comes from Urocolius indicus, assembly GCA_013401255.1. Taxonomy (NCBI): domain Eukaryota; kingdom Metazoa; phylum Chordata; class Aves; order Coliiformes; family Coliidae; genus Urocolius; species Urocolius indicus. The sequence continues at coordinate 91,727 of WBNH01000958.1, read as the reverse complement.
GAAGAAGAAAAATAGTTTTAGAAATGTAGATTTGCTTGTGATAGTGTTTCTTTCATGCTTTTCCTTATTCCTGCTCTTGCACTTTTTTTCTCTCTACCTAGCTTCACTCTCCTGTTCTGCCATCCTCTTACACTGTGCACATATGTGTATATGCATCTGCATGCATATGTCTTGCATTGCCTTGCCTGTTTATTTGGGTGGCTTTTTTTTGCCAGGAGAGTCAAGCCTCAGTAAATTACCATATAGCCTTGTCTCTTAGCAGCTCAATTGTTCCCTCCCCTAGGCAATTTGGTGCCAACTGGATTATATCATAGCAGTTGCTTTCCCTGGCAAGATCAGGAGAAGGTGCAAGAGATTAAAATAAAGATCAGACAACCCTGTAGCACAGCAAATTAGCTCAGGCCATTAAGCATAATGGCCTTCCAGGGGCCAGACGGGTCAGCTTTTAGTTCAAAATAATGACCTTCAACCCAGGCAGGAGGAAGTATACACACAGATGCCTGTCCTTCTCCTGATGCAGTGCTCAAAAGATATACTTTCCTCACCATATTGTATAGATAAAATGTTTAACACACTTAAAGATATTTGATTTTCCATTTTCCAGGCTGACATGGGAGTTTGAAGTTAATCAAGTAAAAGCTGCTAAAGGCAGAGTGATTCGAATGAACAATATAGAAACACAGTTTGCTTAATTCCAAACCTACTTAAACATTAAAGGTTCAAAAGTTCAATGTAAATGTTCCTGGATTATTTTATTTCAGGGAGGAAGAGGGAGAGTTAAAAAAAAACCAGTTTTTCCAAGGCCATACAATATAGACTGCATATCATATGAAAGATTAACTGTTTCAGGGAGATGTTGAAAGTATTGGGCTAGTGTTTCAGGAGATGTAGATTAAAGTCCTTGTCTGTGCTGTAAACTTGCTGTGTGGCCTGGATCAAACTGCATTGCTGGCTCTATGTTTTAGCTTCTGACACACGTGTGGGGTGTAGCTAATAAGTCCTTTCTCCTGCCCTGTCTCCTTTCCCTACTCAGAGAGCCTTTTTAGAGTAAGATCTACAGATCTTCTTATAATGAGTATATATACAGAGACGAGTGCTGAGTACTCATGTATGAGGCTTCACCTCAACTAGAAACTAGACTACCAAAGAAGTACTAGAAAAATTATAATTAAAAACACTTTGTTTGCTTTGAGGAAATTCTTGGCTTTGTCACAAATTTCCTCTGTGACTTTCGCCAAGTCATTTAATCTCTGATTTGGCTCTATAACCATAAAAATATTGCTCAGTAATGTTGTGTGCGATACATCCATGCACAGTTTGCAAGGCATGTTGAAATGACAATAGGAAGCCCAGAACACAGCCACATAGTCTTTCTTTGGTGAGTAAAAGCTGGAAAGCTCAGTATCATATCACAGACTTGTTTTCTAGAGAGGCTGTCTGGAAAATCCTGGACATGTGCAGTATTCAGCCTAATGAGGGAGGTGAAGGACTTGCAGATCACAGATATATTGCGCCGTATATGGTCTCCATATGTGTCAGCCTTGAATTTCAAGTGTGTTTTCCCAGTCATAGTGCAAAACACAAAAACCCAAGTGTATTTGTTCATTTAAATTAGGATGATAAAAAGGATTAGAGAGAAAAGTCTATGAACTCAACAAATTTTGTGAACCCTCATTGGCAGGAGAGAAAGTTTACAGAATCAAAGAATGACGTTTACAAAGCCTTGAACTCCATGGCTTTCTGTCATGTCTTGCTCCAATATGGAAAAGTCTGACTGAATTTATGACTGTTTACAGCATGAGAGCTACACGGTGTTTGTGGAGGTATAAAAGCTGTTGTTGAGTATCATAAAAACAATTAAATCACCAAACTGTTTTCACAAGAGGTTAAAAGGTCTGATATAAATCTTCAAAGGGTAGACGGAAATTCTGTCCTTAATCTGCCCTGATGTGCTGAGGTACTGCAGGCAAAGCATATGGTATATAACATTACCCAGTGCTGAGAAACTTTTAAAAATCCTATAGACGCAAACAAGCTGATAAGGGTGAAGCTGCATCATTAGGCTAACACTGGATTTTTCTGTTTTCATGAGTAGATATTGGACTATAAATATTTTTATTTAAGACTAACATTAATTTAAAAAAAACTAAAATAAGTTAATGTAATTTTGAGCCCCTCACTTTCTGTGGAAGTCTTGAGAGTGTGTGTGTTTAAGACAATGAAAACACTGTACAATGGGATGGTTGGTGTATGCAATAATCTACCTTTCAGTAGTGCTGATTAAACAGACTTTCCACTGGGAAGTTGAACTTCACCCAGTGAGCTTCCACTGTACATCCTTTTCCCTTTGGTACTGCAAAAAGTTGGGCCAGGAGTCCAAACTGCAAAATGCCAAATAGCACTTCTGGGAGGACAGTTGGAGAGTTTCAGTGAGAATTGATTGTTACAATTTCCCCTGGGATAGTATTTTATCCTAAATAGTAGGAGATTGCAGAAAATGAGTTCATAGCTTTAAAAAAAAAAAATCAATCTAGAGCTTTGGAAATGGTTTTAAGCTGTCCAAGTGTGAAAACCACCAAGTTCATTTATACCACAAGCACCTTGTCAGGATACCGTTTTAAGTTTAACAATGATTAAAGGTCAAAATATTGTTATTAATTAACAGTATTCAAATGTTGATAAAAGAAAAACTAATTTTAAATAATCATTAAAGAAAACATCACTCCTACGCCAAGACTGATGCCAGTTTTCTTGCCTAGATTGAATTGTATATTGGAATTATAATATAAACCCCTGAAAAAACAGTTTACAGTGGAAGCACTGACAGACTCTTAACTGGAGCATGCTACGGGTGCCTTTATAAACATACCAGGCATGATGGCTTCAAGCCAAAAAAGTGCTTCTTAAAAAATGTATTAAAAATTAATTTATTCCTTATGCATGTCTAAGTTAAAACTTCTCAGCATGAGCTTTATTAACTCCCTCAGGGCTCTTTTCTATCCATTGCAGACAACAAAAAATGTACTCTGTATAAGATAAAGTGGAACAACCCAGCCCTCCATGGGATAAGTGGAATGCTTTACTGGTAGACAGCAGCACCTTCTCCCATACTCTGCACACTGTGTGTATACGAAGAGCACTCAGAATACAGCTATGAAACAGCTAGCCTTAAGGAAACTTGGTTTTGTCTCATCTTCTAGTTTCACCGGGCAGCACAGACAGTCACATAGCACACAGGAGAGCAGAAGATGGACATGCCATGGTGTAGAATTCACGTCGGGGCACCGCTGGTGAGGGCATGTTGCCCACAGTACTGTTGGCCCTCTGCCCAGCCCTGTACGCATGTATGGGAGTCCCCTGTGACATGAGCCCTGAGGAAGTGGGAAAAGGACACCTATCACAAAGTCACATGCACCCACGTGACTAGCATAGTACTGTCTCTCCCTCCCTCCCTCCCTCCCTCCCTCTTGTGGGAAACAGCAGAACAAACAAGAACTTACTTCACCAAACAGGGCTCCCCTTCACCGGTGTAGTGGTTTTGTCTAGGGCAGGTTTTAGTATCATGATGGCTACAGGGGTGACTTCTTTAAACAAAGAGCTGAGAGAAGCTTCCCCTGTAACCCACAGGACTACTACCAATCAAGTCTAAGATGACCCACACAGTTTACCAAGGCCTGGCCAATTAGGGACTGAGGTAACACCTCTATGAATAATGTATTTGAGAACAGGAAGAAGTTGCTGCACAGTTGCTAAACTGCAGCAGTAACAGGGAGTGAGAATGTGAGAACAACATCTTTGCAGACATCAAGATCAGTGGAGAAGGCAGGGGAGGAGGTGCTCAGGCACTGGAAGAAAGGTTCTCCTGTGGCTTAAAGACCATGGTGAGGCATCTGTGCCTCTGCAGTCCATGGGGGCCACTCGGGAGCAGAGATCCACTTGCAGCTCATGGAGGACTCCATGCCGTAGCAGGTGGATACCTGAAAGAGGCTGTGACTCTGTGGGAAGCCCACGCTGGAGCAAGTTCCTGGCAGGACCTGGAAGCCTGTGGGGAGAGAGAAGCCCACACCAGAGCAGGTTTGCTGTCAGGACTTGTGATCCTGTGAGGGACTCAGGCTAGAGCAGTCAGTACCTGAAGGACTGTTCTCCCAGTGGATGACCCACACTGGGACAAGGTGTGAGGAGCTGCCACTGTGGGAGGCCCCATGGTGGAGCAGTCTGTGAGGAACTGCTGCCCATGGGAAGGACCCACACTGGAGAATTTTATGAACTGTCTACTGTGAGAGGAACCCTGCACTGTAGCAGTGGGAAGTGTGAGAAGGCCTCCCCCTGAGAAGAGGTGGGAGGAGATGTTTTTAAGATTCTGTTTTATTTGTCATCTCCCTGCTCTGTTTTAATTGTTCATAAAGAAATCAAACAATTTCTCCTCAAATTGAGTTTGTTATGCCAGTGATGCTAGTTGCTTAGTTATCTCCCTGTCCTTATCTCGACTCACAAACCTCTTGTTATATTTCTGTCTCCCCTGTCCACTTTAGAAAGAGAATAGAATAACTTTGTGGGCATCTGGCACCCAGGCAGGACTAAACCATCACAACCAGCCAGGGACCAAGTGGTATTTGGCCACAGTTTTTGCCACTTCTGCAACTGAAGAAGAAATAATGTGCGATTCGTAAATTGAGTATGGTCTGCAAACAAAATCTGACATGCAAACAGCCAAGAATGTAGGTTATGTGCGATAACCAGCCCCACATCTGCTCCCAATTTGCACAAAGGATTTCTGTCATTTTCTGGGACTGAAACAAAACCCTGGTTCCGCAAGCCCCACAGCTCTGCAGGGCTGAAATTTGCATCAGAGTCTTGCCATCTGATTTCCTCTCAGACAGAAACATTGCTCTCTACACTCCCCAGGTCCTCTCCTCCAAATTCTGAGCATGTTCTCAGCCCCAGCTGCACAAGGCTGAAGATAAGCCTGGGGCAACATCAAGAGGAAGCTGCACCATTTCTTTAAGAAGCGAGTATTAATATATTTCCTTTTAGACACAGAAAATAGGATTAGAGGTGATATTATGACAAAGGCCTTCTGTGAAATGAGGAATAAATGTCATTAATGCCACCTAATGGGCAAAGTGGTCTCCCACCTGCATGTATGTATCAGCCTGTATTAGATTGTCATACATAATTGATAGTAAAATAAGACAAATTTCCATAGAATGGGGGGGGAAAGCCTCATATTGTAAATTCATTTATAGTGAATTCATTTGCAAAGAGACTGATCCAATAAAATATTGAGAAATTGAGTCCAAACTGGTTTTATTACATGAAGACAAGGATCATTTTATATGAGTAAAACCAAACCAAAACAAAGGCAATGAAAGAAAATCCTCACCCTGAAAGTAGTATATAACTTTCGTTTTTTTCTTACCAGTTCAAAATGCAAATAATATAACATAAGATGTTTCTCTTAACAGTGATATCCCTTAGAGGAGTTTCCTCCATGTGACATTTACTAACCTGTGACATCTGTTGGGGACTGGTATTTCAACAAGTTGGAAAAAAGGAGTTTGCTTAGACTTAACCAATCAAAGCATTTAAAATTACTCATTATAGGACACAATTGTGAATTAGAAAATAAATGGATGAGGTGACTTTATAGATCTATTCCATTAGTAGGGTTAGACCATGTTATCAAGAGACAGACTGAAGTAGTTGTGGGTAGAGAGGTTTGGGGATGTGAGATTTCAATGCAGTTTGAAATAATGAAAATAATGAAATAATGGCAGAGGGTATTTCCTGTTACCATTTAAAAAAAAAAAAAAAAAAGCAGTACAGATAAGTTTTCTCCATTGTGGGGCAGCTTCAAAAGACAGGGGTCCACATTAGGAACCATCCATGTCTCCTGCTGCTCCCCAGTTAGTTTTCTTGCATTCACCAGGAAGAGGTGAAATGTTCCATTCTCCTTTCCACATAAAATGATCTTTTCTTTGTAAGATTGTTAAAACTAAGATCTGACAAATCATACAACCATTAGTGCACAGTTTTATTAGAAATGAAAGAAAAAATGTTGTAGAACAGGCTACATGAGAGCAAAATCAGAGCTATTGTTGTAAGGAGCCTGGCTTCTTCTGAATTGCCTCTATGCAGATACCATGGGCTCCCTGCAACCTCCCTGGAACCATTTCTTCCCCACATCAAGCCAACCCCATCCCTCAGATTCTCATAGGGCAACTGCTCCAGTCCTGACCATCTTGAGGCATCTCACTGAACTTACAGAAGTTTGTCCATGTTTTGTATTTGGGGAGAGGGGCCCAAAACCATGTGCTATACCCTCAGGGCTCTTGAGTGCACAGCAGAGAAGGACCGTCTCATCCCTAGATGAACAGACTGTACTCCTGTTGCCTGGTCACTGCTGATTCTGGCACTGCTCATGGTGCTTCAGGGCATCAGCACCTCCCTCAGACCTGCTCTCCAGCTCAGCATCCCCCAGCCAGCACCTTTGCAGGATTATCTCCTCAGAGGTCCAGGAGTTTACATTGATCCTCCTTGAATTCCACAAGATTGCTGATGGCACTTTTTAAAAGTAAAATAATAAACATCAAGTTTACTGATGCAGCCTAAAACACACTTAGAAGAAAAAGAAAATGAATGCTGAGAACCTGTGTACTTAATTTCTGTGCTTGGCCTCAATTTGAAGTTGACCTGGAACTTTTCAATAGACAATACAAATATATCGCAGTAAAATTTTGCTAATAAAATAAATTATTTTTCTGTAAGGAGATCCAGAATGGAATTTCTAGTCTGAACCAGAACAAAGCAGTAGCACCTCTGAATAGTCCCTGTCTCCTCCCACTTTTAGGGTAGGAGAGATCCAGACCCATAATACTCTTTTGCTCAGCTCTGAGCAAGGACCTCCTGCCTCCCAAAGGGTCTGTAATGGATTGCTCTGCTCAATTGCCTAAACAGTTTTTGAAAGACTTTGATTTTATTCCAATACAGAATGAAAATAAGTTACAAAACCTCAGCATTTTTTGTTAAACAGAATATTCCCATCCAAACCTACCATACTTTATTGCTGTTACAAATCCCCCACGTGCTTCCAGCATAATCAGAAAGTGGTGCTGAATCCAGAAAAAAATCCCTAATCAAACCTAAAGGGTAAAAACAAGTGATACAGCACATCAGGAGGTCAGTGGTTCTGTAGTCACTCTGTACTGGCATAACTGTACAGATAAGGTTATTATTGTCATATAAGTGCCCATAGAGTAATCCAGGCTGGACTTTCTGGGGGGAAAAGCTCTGAGTTTTGCAACCTCTGACACACTGTTCCCCACCCAAGCACTGCTCCCTGTGCGCACAACCATCTGTCTCTGCATCCCCCTTCACCTACCTTGGCAGTCATCTTCTCTGTATTTCCCCACCATGAATGTAGCAGCTGTCTTCAAACACTCTTGTGTCAGGAATTGCCACTGCCAATCCTCATCTTCTGTTTAGTGGCCAGGAGGAGCAAGGGGACATGTAGGCAAGGGAGATCAATGCTTTCATCTGGGAAAGAGAAGAGGAGATAAATTTGAACATGAGCTTCCCTGCTCGCCTGGAAAGACAGAAGAGAGACAGTCTGTCACAAAGCAGAGAGGGAATGGGCTCTTTCCATGCATGGTTCTCCCTTCTTCATCTTCCATGGCTGACCAGGCACATCTCACCACCTGTGTTTTATATACAGACCGTCAGTATTATGCTATTCCTGGTATTAAACCTGGTTCCTTTATTTACTGGAGTAATCCCCAAGCTGAGCCTGTTTGAGGGTGACAGTAGAAGCAGAAGCTTTAGATCTACACACTCACAGCATGGATGTTTAACTGTCAGAGCACCCTTCCTTCACTGCTCTTCAGCAGTTTCAGCACAGCTTCTCTCTCAGGCTCATGAACCACAGTGTCAATCCTGGAACTGCTGAGCTAAGCTTTGCTCAGCTTGTGATGTTTACTTCACTTCTGCCTTAATTCTAAACCTGCAATATGGGAAAAACATATATATTTCCCTGTTCTTCAGGGTAAACACATTAGAAAATTGCAAAGATCTCAATGGGGACCAGAAACAGGAAGAATAAATGTTTATCTTTTTCTATTAAAATGGGTGGAATTTTAATGGGATGAGAGGAAAAACCTTTCCTTTCCATAGCAGAATAATAACTTCAGTCAGCTAGAAAAAAAAAAAAAAACAATACTAGAAGAGGCAGCTGTTAGGAAGCTGTACCATTTTGTCCAAGGGCTCAGACACCATTATAAGGCAAAATACTTATGCATTTTACCTCAGGATCGTCTTTCACCAAAAAAGATAAGTTCTTCATTGACTGCTCAGCATCAAACAGCAGATAGCAAAGTGGGGATTTCTCATGTCCTGATCTCTGTGAGAAAATAATGCCTTTGTGGAAAAAGAACACACAACTTCCTAAAAGAGCGGTTTCACAAAGAGTTGATCTTTCTGCTCCTATATGTGAAAATGGACTTCTGGCTCTGCAGCCCTTCGACTCCCACCTTATCTCCCTGAGACCTCTCTCTGCTCGGCATTGAAGATCTTCCTCCAGTCAGATGTCCATGGTTGTGCCGGTGAGGGACAGGCTATGCACCTCCTCAGCCTCTCATTCTTTGAGATAAAGATGAAACAAATAAAACCACTAACCAATCCAGATCTACATTGTATTTATTGAGAACATAATTAACATCCTCTTAGGCTGGCTTGGAAGCTCCTGGGTTTGATGCTTTGTAAGAGACTGTTTAGGGACAGCTAGAACTCTGAGAGGAGATCTCTGGAATTTTCTCTTCCTGCAGATCCTGCACGATCTGGGTGTACTTTTCATCTCAGCATCTCTAAATATGAAAGGGAGTCAATCAGTAAAGCAGGGATGTGAGAAGGACATGCATCTCACCTGTTCCCTGCAGCAGCTCTGCCTGACATGAGTTCTGCCATTGTTAGGACATCAGGCTTTCTTCAGGATTTTCTCAGCAGGTTTCCACAGACCTCACGTGCTTGGCCCAGCTTGTGATAAACTTACCAGCAAGGAAAAAACATGCTCTGCACAATGCTTTAATAATTTGCAAAAAGGAAAGGTTAGTGCAAGATCTCCAGATCTGACTTATAGCAGCAGTTGTATCCAGGGTAGAAAATGGACGTTTCTCTACAGAGATCTGTGAAAGAAACTGCTAAATTTCCCAAACTGTGATTACTAGAGGCTTCAGCCAACAGTTGTGTCTGTTTTCCCTCTAAAGAAGGAAAGTAAGGTCTGTTCAGTTTAGCTGGATGTTCTCAGTAGGACCTTAGGCTCCCTCCTAACCCTATTCCCCATCTGTCTGTGTTTGCTTTCTCTTCCTCAGTCTGGGCATCACAGAACATTCCAGTGCTTGGAGGTCAAATGTGAAGGACCATCTGTCCCTACATGTTGTACCTCCTGTCTCAGAGAGTAGGTTGATAATTTTAATTTAAAAACATTTGACTAACCATACAACTACTCTTGTTTATATGATATTTGAAATGTCCCATTATTGATGTTGCCCAACACTTTGTGTAATAGTGCTTCTATTTACTTGTTTCTCTGCTAGATTTCCATGTTCTCACACAGAGTGCTGATAAGATTTAAAAGTGGGTTTGTTTTTTTTTTTTCAAAATCAGACCAAATCCCATTCCTTGGAACAAAGCTGAGAATAAGGTAAGTCATTTCCCATATTAACAAGTTACTTTCTGATACCTGTGTAGTATGCAATGGCTTTCTATCTCAGAGTGGGGACTACAATTTGACTCACATTCTATCCTTAGCAATAATGCACATCTTTGGTCATTTAAAGGAAAATGGTGTATTTTAGGCCCTATTTCAAAAAAAAATCTGCATTAAGGATATCCATGCAAAAACAGCATTTTAGTGCTTCATTTGGCAGCCTTGTTCATAATGTTTTCAATGTTTTCAATGCATTATTTATATATGCTATTTTATTGAAGTACTTTAAAAACTTATTTTCCAAATCACTGTATACATCCTACTAAGTGAGTTCTTTAGGATATTAAAATCCACAGACGTATGCACACAGAGAAAAATGCTCTAAGTACACTGATTAATAGTAAACTTTTAAATGAAAAGTCTACAGGCTGGCGTAGAATAAATAATTATTACAATCAACACGAAGAGATTTTTTTTAATGCAACTTGTAACATAGAAACAATGACACTGTGTGTTTTTTCCTGTATTAAAAACAATTATTATTTGCCATTTATACCACATTCTTGTTTGAATGAGACATTAAAAACAATGCCTCTCATTCGCCAGGCTCTTAAGGTAGCCAGATAGGAGGGCAGAGAAAGGAAGCTTCAGGATTTTCGCAAAGCAAACGAGACAGATCCTGCTATGGGTTCTTCCTACTTGTGTCAGTCTAGAGTAAATCCACTAATTCTGTTCATCGGTATTTGGAACAATGGGATTTTGGCCATTGGGTAAAATCAAGATGCAGAAGAAAACAAGAGGAATATTTGAGATTAAAAGAAGATAGGCCGTAGCAGAGTGAACATTGGCATCTGGACTGTTGGGGCAGAAAAAAGTACCAGCCTTTGAAGACTTGATGGCAGCACGTGTTTCACTTCAGCAAAAAGACCAAAATATTCTCTAATAATGTTTGATCATTCCTACATTCAGTCATACCAGCCTCACAGATCACACCTGCTGTTTTTACAGTAGAATTACGGGAGCAGTCAGATACCTGCAGCATCTCCCGTCCATTACCACTGGCCTGTTCATACCAGAAGAGAAACCAGGCCCAAGTAGTTCTATAAAGAACATACATTTTTCAGCTTCTCCTTTCACTTCACCTTTTGGATGTCATCATGCTATGTCCTTATGGTATGTACTCACGCTGTCTTAGCTGCACATACTTTAGTGTTGCTGATACTGCCAACGTGGTGTATAACAAGACAATCGCATGCAAAGATGTGGGTTTATATCACAATTTTTTTTTGTTTGTTTAATTTAGGGTTTGTTGTTTTGTTGTTTTGGGTTTTTTTTTCGTTCTCTCTCATCTGTTTGTGCAAAGGAACTAATAAAATTGAAAGGGAGGTTCTGAAACATTCATCATGTATAACATTATGCTTTGTTTCAGTATGAAACAGCTGTATAAGGATAATAAAAATGTGATTTGCAAAAAATGTTTTAAATATTTGAAAAAGGAGTTGATGGCATTTTCTTTACAAAAATGATCAATTTCTTCTGTATTGACCAATGCGATGTGCATAAAGGGTTTTGGTGGCCATACAGAATGAGATGTTTCAGCTGTTATTCATCTAGATGGATCAGTCTAGAAATGTACAGATGTGATGCACATTAAAAATGTAGTGCTACAAGCTTTCATAATACTCCTAGCTGTTTTAGGAGGTGAAGAGCAAAACCTTGACATTTATCTGGCATTGTAGTTTCTTCACTGAGGGAATAATTGTACTCATATGTTCAGGACCAGTCCTATGCTAAACACCAAAGCTGGGAGTCCTGGGGAATCTGAGAAAGCTACAGTACTGTTTGAATACTGCTATGCAGGAGGAAGATATGGTTAATGAAGCTACTGAACAGTGATGGCAAGGGATTCATATTGGGCTCCTACTTCATGCTCCACTTCAGGATGCATGCCCCTTGGTGCCCCTTGGTGACAAACTATACTGGAAGTATTGTCTGAAACCAGTTTCCTCTGTGTCTCCCACCTCTCCACTGAGCAGAAGTATATGACCTCCATGAGATGGGGCAATTCAGACCTGCAGGGAAAAGGAACACATTTGCTGTTGAGGATGCATTTGCAGAAACAGCAGAATGTTGAAGCCTGAAGCACATTTACTGTGCCAGCTGCAGGTCAAGAGCTGCTCTTTACTGGCTTAATGATGACGTTTGAAAAGGATTGCAGAAAGTCTGACATTAGATCTGACTTGACTGCTTGATGTGCAAGAAAATGGGCTCACACAGAGTGAGCCCCATGGGTATCACACTTCTATGTGCAAATGAATCCTCTGAGACTGCCTGTTCTGCTATTCATATGCTGCAGATCTGGATTTTTTTTATTCAATGGACGTGAGCTGGAAAACTCACCTGTTCATATGTTGAAGGTTTGGTGCATCCAGTACTTAAGCAGGCTTACAAGGCACATGCTTTGCATTGCAAAAAGCCATTTTCTGTCTAGGATATTCAGTGTTACACAAGGACAAAAATAGAGTCCTTACTAGAGAAAATGCATAAACCCAAAGAAAGGCATGACCAGAAACCAGAAACCTAGAAATAATTGATTCATGTTCTTTAATAATTAAAAACTTCCATCTGAGCATCCAGGCAAAAGAAAGATGCTGTTCAAATGTCTTGCACTAAAGCTTAAAATACAGAAGACAAGAATTTTTTTGAAGGGAAGGATGGTAAATCTCAGGGAATGTGAATCATAGGAAAGTTACAGGACTGTATGAGTAGCGGATCCCATTAAGCAGATCTTGCACAGGCTCATTTTTTATTTTATGAAATAGAATAGTAAAATTCTACAGATTATTTTCCTCTTTCAATCACCTTAACTGAAAAGAGACATGAACCTTCAGATTTTCAATATATATGAATCAGCACGTAGCTGTGGATATCCTCCTGATTTAGAGCTTTTTGGTGCACTGTAGTTTGAGTGGGAAGCAAAGGATTAAATTGTAAAACAGCTTATATATTGAAGATACCTTGCTTTGATTTAAAAATAACTGGAAAGAGAGAACTGAGGTCAGCATACACACAGCCTTGTGTTGTAACCGACACAATGTCTTTTTTCAAGTTGGGAGAGTAATGGATATGCATAATGCAAAGGCTACTACTGCAAAATATTCTACCTTTTCACCTCTCATGAGTTCATAAGCCCCAAGCTGAGGTTTCTAATCATCCTTAAAGATGCACTTGGAACCATGCAGCATTGAGCCTGAAAGCACTAGTACTGCAACTTGCTCCAGGCATCACTTCAGAGATATGAAAGTCATATGTTCACTTTACTGTGTATAGAATATGCTGATGCTGAAGAAATAAAACTCTGCCCCAAACTATTGTGGGTCTAGTCTGTGTGCAGTTTCAGGTGTTAACAGAATACTGCAGAAGAGTGACTTGTAGGTTTCCATTCTGAAATGCCAAATTCCCTCTCAAATTGAACAAAAACTTAGGTAAGTATGCAAAGGCATACAAAGAGATCTAGATACCTTGTAGTGTAATGGCAGAAACACACAAATTTACATGTTGAGAACATTGAAGGAAACAGGGAATTAAAAACATGCCCTAGCTGTGCAAATGCATAAACAAATTTGCAATTTTAAAATGCATACATGTGAACATCAGTAATTTGCATGTATCAATATTTTGCTAGTAAACATACACATGAATTTTTACACCTGACAATAAACTACTGTTTTTAATTTAAACTTACACTAAAATGACAAGCTATTTTACTTCCCTGGCTTCATTTTTCAATGCAGACTGGTTATGCTTAGGACACATAAATACTTTCTCTGTATTGCCTCCATGAACAGGTGGAAATGAAAATGAGGAAACTCATAAGGCTGGTAAGTCTAAGGCTTAGCAAGCAATTATATTTACTCTATAGATATTAGCTCTTACGCAGGCCTCCAGTTATGCTGACTGACACTAGCACAGCAAGAGTGCTGGGTCAAATGCAATTAGACTGGAAGTAATGTTGGTGTAAAACTCAAATCTGTAACAAGATGAGAAGCTGACAGCAAAAGTCCATTTTCTCCCTCGCCATTGAGGTCATAGATAGTACAACAGAACACACTTACAGCATTACATCTCTCCATCGCTGCAGCTGAGCAGAAAAACAAATCAAAACGTATTTCTTATTTAACATCCAACAGCTCATGTCTCAGCCTCTGGACTTCATTCAAACACTAATGCTTGCACAAAGCTGTTAGTGAATTATAAAAATGTTTTTCATGTTTATTACCTTTTTTTGTGCCCCCAACAGCAAATCCATTATGACATTTTTTGTGAACCTCCTGTCAATTTTTGCCACAAAACAGAGAAGAGGAAAATAAAATTCTTTTTAAAATAAGCAGTTGATACACTTTTAAATCTGTAGTTGTACTCTTGAATCTTTATCACTGAGAAGAGAAAACTAGATTGTACCTTGAAAAATCCTTACTGAAATCCTCTGAAATATAAACTGAGCTGTATTTACATGCATTCTCTGAAGGAAAGATTTAACAAGACTTGAAATGGTGGAATTTGCTTGTTATTTCTCAAGTAATGAACAGGTAAAAGTTTTGAAATGGCTAACTGCAGCTGAATATAACTTTGCTAAAATAGCTTTGTGTGTGGAGGCTTATATCAAAGAGGTATTTAATTTAATTAATAATCCTAAACAGAACAACAAATCTTTCATACTGCATTTGTTCATATATTGCATGTCAGCAGAAAATCACTCCTTTATTTGATTATTTGTGACAGGTACTAATACTTAGCGTTTATCCCAGCACTTATTTAGTTGGCATTTATATAACTATGCCTTCATTTTTTTTCTTTTTGTTTTTACACTGAGAAGTGTTGAACACTTGCAGATAGTGATGAAGGAATCTACAGTCTTTTATCTAATCTAAACAAAGCAAAAATGAAGAGCTGGGGAAAATTTTGGCAATGTTCAAGTTGGAAAAGCAGATATCTCCTTTGGAAAATGCATCTAAAAGGATTAAGCCCTTATTTTAGGTAGCTCATATGAAACTTTAAGAAGAGGGTATGTCCTGGGCAGTGTATCCTTAAAGCCACTGACTTTGCAAACCAACATCTTGAATTTTCAGGAAGTTAAAGTAGATTTATATAAGAATAAATATTACAAAACAAATGTAACCTGACAGACAACTCAAGTACTTATTAATCCTTGTCCTGCCTATGGTACTAGCTGAGACCCCACTCCACACCTGAACACCGCACTGCAGTACAGGTTGCTCATTTCCTAAAATTTTCAAGGGTGAAATGCTATGGACAGATCCACGCAGTGTCAAAGCCAGTACCCTTTGGAGAGATGAAAATTGTGAAGGGAATACCACTGCACCGTTGCCTTATTTGTGTATCGCTCACTAGATATCTCCTATGAAGACAAGATCCTTAATGGACTGGTATGTTCTCTTTGTTCAACTTGCATTTTAGTGGAAGAAAAGCACAGCTCATTTGGAGAAGTTGTTGATAGCAATGGTGATACGAGATTGGGGTTACCTACAGCTGGGCCACTGTGAAGCAAGAAGGACTAGAAACAGTACTTGATCCAAGACTATTATTTAAAATACACTAATTTAGATATCTGTCATTAAAGATATATCTTAGATCAGGTCTTATATACCTATGCCTGCACAGGTTTACATGATATTTTTTTAAAGTTTCTACATTGGTATTTTTGGTCAGTTTAGTTTTAAGGGATCTAGTGTGAAGGGGATGTCCATGGCTGTCTGATAATGTCTGACACAGCCAAAAAAAACACTCCCAAGCTACAGCTGGAGTATTGCTTTTCATGCTCTTTATGCCTCTTGGTGTCTGGTTGTTTTGAGGGGAGAGGAAATCAGCAGCCAATGGAGGTCAGCTTCTTATGAAGAGGTTATAAATGTTATTTAGTCCCTAAAAGGCAGAGCAGAGAAGCACTTTCTAAATATTGAATGGCAAGAGAATCCATGTGGGAATAGGATCAGTAATACAGAGTTGAGGATAACGAATACAAAATTAGGTTAGTATGGAGTTAGCCCATTAAGATGTAATTTAAACTATCTAAGTGAATGGGTTCTTGTCGTCCCTGCCCCCACCCCCACCCATCCCATCTCTTTACCATCTCTTATTATCAGCTCAGAAATAAGATACATTAGTTGGAGGCCTGTGTTTTGCTATCCTGAATACATAAGGGGGAAAAATGAAGTAAAATTATGAGAAAATGTTTCTTATCGTATTATTTGTGTTCTGCCTTTTGTGGGGCATATTATCATGGAAAAGGGAATATTATGCCAAAAGAGGCAGAAATTCAGTGTATGATTCACTGCAGATTACAGAGACTGGAAAAGAAAAACAAACATTTTCCTTTTTGTTAATACAGTACTGCTATGGTAGCAATGACTAGTGGGATATTTTCTTGCTAACTCTTTCTATGTGTAAACATTTTACAAGCTTCTTGAAAATCGCAGTTAATTTGCAGAACACAATATTTCTGCAAGCCTTTTTGTACTTGAATAACTCAAATACAATTTCCTTAACATGTTTCTAACACATTTAATTATCACTGAGGAATATTCATTTTATACAGACACAAACAACAACAAAAAAATTCAGAAACAACGCTTCCCCACCACAAATCACATAACCTAAAGGAAAATAGTACTGCCTTCTCCTCACCACAACTCAGTTACATAATATGTATACAGGAACAAAGCAAAACAGCAATGTTAATTGATACAGTTTTGCATGCCATAGACATGAGCAAGCTGATTCCAGATGAGTTAGAAACTATTCCTGAATTTCTGCATTTGACCACGTTGTCTGGGAAATGCCAGTATCCCTATTACAAGTTGGAATATTTCAATTACAGTGAAAACACAACTTTATTTTTCCAGACTGGAGTATTTCTTGTGGGTTTTTTGGCTTGTTTGTCAGGGTTTTTTTTAGTTTAAATAAAGCAAAAACTCCATGAATAAACCACTAGCTAGACTAAGTTATTTATTTCTTTAATCTCATTAAAACTTTGTAATAGTAATGGTTAAAATTCTTTTCTTGCTTCTGTGTAAGGAAATAAAAATAAATTCCTGATTACACTTACTTCATGGGTGGACATCAAAGAATATTTAAAACCAGGTTGAAGCTGGAAGGACCAAAGGGAGATAAGGTCTGTTCTACAGCTTATGTGCTAAGAATTGTCCAGACCTCACCGCTTCAGGGTACCTAGAGCATACCTATGCAAATAATTGTGCTGCTTCTTTCACTTCATGAGAAAGGTCACCTGAGAAACCCTATAATTTCCCATTAGGATCAAACCTTCTTTTGAGTGATCACCCTCAGATTTGCTGGCTAAGGTAAGTAGATATGTTTCCTGCTGTCCAGACACCCTTCCCATCTTTGCAACTACTCAGAATGTATAATAAATACAGGGCACAGCAAACATTGGATGAATAAATAATACTTGGATATTGAATCTAATCATAAGTAAAGTAGTTTGGTGTTTATCTTCTATCTTCTTTCTTTTTTCATATCACTTTATGAGCTGCATGCATTTTGCTGTTAATTTAAGCTTTTATTGGAGTACAGATTTGTGCTTAGTAGTTACATGATAAAACCTCTGCTGCTAGAGCAGAGAGCTGGTACAAAGAACAGTGAAATTTTCACATTGGGCTGTTTTTGAAATTTCTCATGTCTTTTAAATGGCTATCTAGGGCTAGTCATTGCAATGCTATTACTAATCAATGCAAAGATCAGGTTTTGGTCATTCATTGTGTCACCATTTAAAAAGGAGGAAAAGATAAACTGCTCACGTCTTCAGAACAAGCTACCTGAAGCTGGGAATTGGCAGAAAATAATTCAGGCTGTGTTCTGGATATGAGAGATTTAACCTAAGACCAGGTTCTCCTGAACACTTGATTTGTTAAAGTAGATATATCTAAACTAATCATTATTTGACAGAGACAAAAAAAGAAAATTTATTCATGATATCAGTGTGGACCAGAATACAAAAACGCTTTCACATGTGCAAGATAATCGAGATTATTAATTACCCACCCTTTATTTTACTCTTCTTCAGCTACCAGACTCCAGATACAGTAAGGAGAAAAGTGATTAGTTCAACCCATAAAATCCTGGGCGTACAGAGAGTGCAAAGAAATACTCTATCAAGAAGTAAGAACAGCCACAATTCTATCTTTGGTCAGTGTAAGTGTTATCAAAGAGAAAAAAAAAGTGTTGGTTTTTTTTTTTTTTTCAGAAGAAGTGATGGATCTGCTATTTCTATCTTTGTTACGGTATTTATGTAGACTAATTCAGTATTTTGGCATCTTGCAAATATTTATAGATAGAAATAGTAATCATAACAACGCTATGAATGATAACAAGAACAATAATAATAATTGTTCATTACTCCATCTGACTCAACTTACCCAATAGTAAATCGGTTTTCAAGACCAACAAGAAAGCTCTTCCACAGATTTCTCATGTCAAATCCCAGGTAAGTTACACACTACACCCAACCACATCTCTCTCGTCTCTTTGGAAATTCATGGCTGGCAACCCCACTTCATAAATATACACAAGATGTCCTAAACTAGCTACTTCTTACTTTTCCCTTTCACTCAAGTTTCAGAACTTGCTGAATCTATCTATGTTAAATAGGTAAGAAAAGTATTTTTTATTTACATTGTTGGGCTGTGTATTTTCAAAATGTGAAAAAAACAAATATTTTATTTTCACTGCCTTGTGAGTGATTTCTAATATTCCTTGCGGGCTTCCATTTTATTACAAGTTGTACATGATTTGCTACAGCTCTGGGAAAGTGTACAAACCATAATAAAAAACAATATTATTGACAAGACCATTAGTTAAATGCTCTAATAATAAAAGAAACTGACTTGGAACAGATTAATGTTGCCAGTCTATCCTGAGGTAATTTTCTCTCAAAGGAAATTCAGCTGCTTGATTTAACTGGCAAACTGCTGAGGTTTTGGTAGTATAATCCAAGCCAAGAATTATCTATGCTGGTTAAGGTCTTCACTGCCAATGAAAATAGCATTGTGCTTTGGATCAACAATCCAAAAAAAAAATACCAAACTATCTGGCAGTGTGTTTGGATCAGTCAAACATTCCTTCTCAGACCTTTCTTCCTTATCTCACCTCAGAAAAGCAATTTTGATTTCAGTTTTGCACTAGGCAGCTGACTAGCTGCTGTTCATCATAGTTTTCTGTTTCCTTAGAAAAGATGTACTCCCCTAACTTACATAGGAGTCTGCAACATCCTTTTTTCCTGAATACAAGCTTTGCAATACTCATGAATTTTACCAGTATTGGTAACATGTTCCAAAATAAAGACATAGAATGAATTAAGTATGACTCTATAGATGCATAAACATGTTTTTCCTTATTCAAGACTTATTGTGCAGACATGAGGAGGATATTAATGTGAAAAGGCTATTTGTATGCATAAGTGCCTATAGCTGAGACAGAGCTCCAGATTATGTAAAGACGTATGACTCTAGTAACAGGAATGGAGCTTTGTCATTCTATATTGAGTGATGAAGTATATTATATTGAAAGCCTATACTGAGATGCCTAATTTTGTCATTAGCCTGGAAGGAATTACCCTCCAAACTTCAGTTGAATATGTTAAAAATATTTGAATGTTTTTCTTCTTATCTAATCAGCCAATTTTTCAATATCCAATGTAAGATCAATCCTGAAAGTCTCCTGAGGCTTTGATTTCCCAAGTAGATTCAAGAGATTTTCACAAAATTTCTACTCAATGCCCTAATTTTCTTTTCCCTTTGATAGACATGCATTTATTTTAAACATATTTGTACAAAGTAAAGCAATAGACTAAGGGATACTTTTCATGACAACAATGATTTTCTTGTGGCCAGTATTTTAAAATAAACTACTATCATAGTATCAGTACAAAGAATCTCATAATTATCTTTGTTGTATTCAAGTGCTTTCAGTTCAAGAGCTTGGCATGATTAAGTAGATCCATAGCTTAGATTCATGGACCAATCTGGATATCTTCATCTGATAATGAACACTCCTTAAACTTTTCTTTCTCTTTCTTTGAGACTTACCTTGATTGTATTTGACAAAATTCTTCATTTTTTTCCATGATTTTCTGTCTCAACAGAGCACTATCTTTATTTAACAATTTATTTCTAGATCATTTATTTCTTTTTATTCTTGCTTACTGTTTGTTATACTGTCTTGTCTGTGTTTTAGTTTCTTTTCCCATTAATCTCCAAAAGTTTAGTTCAGCTCTTACAGCAATGCAATCAAGTATTCACCAAAAGTCTACTTGTTTTCAATATATAATGAAAGCAAAACAAAAGCTTTCTAAAAACTTTTAAACATTATGGCATTTTTTTCTATATGGGATGAACTCACAATATTTTGTTTTGTCAACAACATTATTGTGTTAATAACAAATAGTATCTTGTGGAGTTTATGGTCTAAAAATCCCATATATAACTACAAGCTTACATGCCACATTTATTAGAAACACAGATTCCTGTTTGGCAAATACAGACAGATCTCATTTATTTCTGAGCAGACAATGTGCTCTGTTGATCATCCATGCTAGGTATTCAGACCGTCACATCCAGCAGAGTGTTTAGTAACATGTGAAGCCCATCATGAATACAGATGTATTGCTTCCAGGTCTCAAACAGACCCAGAAATATAACACCTACTTTCCCACAGAGCTTTGAGTAATAGACTCTGCTGGATCCAAGTTTTATCTGTGCATAAGCTTCAGTTCACAATCAAGAGGATTGGAGAACCGCCCAAGACTTACAAGCTTTGCACTGAAACAGAAATCCTTGCAATGATATTTCTACATCATACGCAACAGACCCTAATGTTCTTGTTTTATTCACTGTTTTCCATTATGCAGAACAGCTGAGCCTTGTCTTGCCCTAGACCCTATCGAGATGTAAGATTCAGTATGAGCACTGTGTACAATTTGCATGATCATATTACAGACATAGCACAGGACTGATATGGTATAGTTTTTCCTGGTGTTTAGCACCGCAGCCAAGGACCTAATCCAAAGTCTGCTAAATCAGACGGTATCTCTTTGTTGACTTTAAATCAAAGCCTGATAATGTAAAACCAGATAAATGCTTCTTTAGCTTACAGGAAAGATGTGTACTCTGAGTCAAAGCATGTTTGTAAAAATTAAAAAAAAACAAACAAACAAAAACAAACAAACAAACAAAAAATGTTTGTAAAAGGTGAATTGCTCTGATCAGTAAATTCCACAGTAAGTAGATACTTTATAATGACTGCAGAGATTGCTTTGCGAATCAGCTCCTTCTGGATTAATTGGAGTGTCTAAAAAGCAGTCTCATCAGTTTTGAGGTTGAATTTTATCAGTAATTGATTGGTTACCTATAGGAACCTCTATTTGTATCATTTATTTAGTACACATACCTTACAAAGAAAGCAGATTAACAATAGTCAATTAGAATGTTATTTTAAAGTAAAATTGCAAGTAATGTGTTAGCCCCTAAGAGACCACTTCTACGTTAATATCTGTGTTGAAAACATAAGTACTTTATTTTGTCTTTCAGCATTATCATCAATTTGTCTCTCCCGAGAGAGAAACTGAAGCCTCTTACTTACAGCAAGGAGAGTAAGAGAAGTTAACAACACTTTGAGGTCAATGAGATGTATCTCTTTTTTTCATGTCTTTTTCTTTTTCTATATCTTATCCTTAATTTATAGTCACAAAGTAATGCACTGCACTAAAATATAAATGATCTGCAGTTTTGATTTGTTGCCATTTTCTGCAGATTTTATAGAATCTCCACCAGGAATATGGAAAAATGCAATTCAGAATATTTGTCAAATATGCAGAATTGAGCAACACGAATCAGTTAATTCCGTTAGATCTCCATTGTTCTGGTTCTAGGAGTCTTCTGGTTCAGAAGTCATCTTGGATACTGCTTGTTTTGCTGGATACAAGGTAACATCATCAGCACTTGGTAAACCTCTTACTCGAGATGACAGTAAAACCACTCCTTACCAAGGCTGGCCCTAGCACAGGATCCTCCTGACACCCAGAGAAAGACAGCAAGAACTATATCTCAGCCTGATGTTAGTCTGAGAGAATCTCTACTGGATATGAAACTTTTAAATGAAAATTTCCCTTCATTCCCTGGATTTAGTACATGGTTACTTAGCACCTCTGTGGTGGTTTAGCCTTGGCTGGGAGCCAGATACCCACCAAGTCGTTCTATCACTCCCCCTCCTAACCTGGACAGAGGAGAGAGAGAAATATAATGAGAGGTTTGTGTGCTGAAATAAGCACAGGGAGATCTCTCAGCAATTAGTATCAGGAGCAAAACAGACTCAGTTTGGAGAGAAATTGTTTGATTTATTAATGAACAACCAGAACAGAACAGGAAAAGGAGAAATAAAACAAAAACTTAAACCATCTACCCCCCACTCAACCTTCTTCCCGGGACTCTCCTTCCTTCCATCCCAGTTGGGCAGAGGATGGGGGATGGGGGTTGCGGTCAGTTCGTTATAGATGGACTTTGCTACTACTTCTTCTCAGGGAGAAGCCTCATCACACTTCTCACTTCTACTGTGTGGGATCACTCTCACAAAAGACAGTCCTCCACAAACTTCTCTAATGTGAGTCCTTCCCATGGGCTACAGTTTCTCACAAACTACTCCAGCATGGGGCCTCCCACAGTGGCAGCTCCTCACACCCTGCCCCAGTGTGGGTTATCCATGGGGAGAACAGTCCTTCAGGTACTGACTGCTCCAGCCTGAGTCCCTCACAGGATCACAAGTCCTGACAGTAAACCTGCTTATGGTGTGGACTCCTCTCTCCTCACAGACTCCCAGGTCCTACCAGGAACTTGTTCCAGGGTGAGCTTCCCAGAGTCACAGACTCCTTCAGGCATCCACCTGCTCTGGCATAGGGTCCTCCATGGGCTGCGAGAGGGTCTCTGCTCCCTGGTGACCTCCTTGGACTGCAGGGGCACAGATGCCTCACCATCAGGGCACAGTGCCTGGGCACTTCTTCCAGTGCCTGGGCACCTCCTCCCACTCCTTCTCTACCAACATTGGTGTCTGCAGAGATGTTCTTACATTCTCACTCCCTTCTGCTGCTACAGTTTAGCAACTGCACAGCAACTTCTTCCACTTCTCCAATAAGTCTTTCACTGAGGCATTCCCTCAATCACTGATTGGCCAGGCCATGGTCAGCTCTGATTCCATCTTAGACTTGACTGGCAATGGCCCTGTCAGCTACAGGGGAAGCTTCCAACAGCTTTTTGTTTAAAGAAGCCACCCCTGTAGCCCTCGTGTATCAAAACCTGGCCCACTACAACCTCCTGCAATTAAAACATAACAGTAACCTCAGAGAAATCACACTGTCTCTTGAAAGTTTATTTGAACTCTCCAAACCAGCATCAGGTAACACTGACAGTAGATCGTGAGACTATGCACTATAGCTAACACACCTATCTAAATCATCCTTGCTGTTCAGATATGGACCAGTGATCTGTGACCTACATACAACAAACAAGCAGAAGTTGATGACAGAAGTCTAACATAAATCTTTTTGATCTTCAGTGAGAACATTACCAGAAGCATATAGCATCAGAAACACATGGAACAAAAGGTAGGAGAAAAGTAAAATGGAAATGCTCTCCAAGAATATTTTTGGACATGTCTCAGCATTTTAAGACAAGTTCATTAGAAGACAGAGAGTTGACACTTC
This sequence comes from Urocolius indicus, assembly GCA_013401255.1. Taxonomy (NCBI): domain Eukaryota; kingdom Metazoa; phylum Chordata; class Aves; order Coliiformes; family Coliidae; genus Urocolius; species Urocolius indicus. The sequence goes on along the minus strand of WBNH01000958.1, from coordinate 68,244 downwards.
CCTACATTTGTATAGTTAATTTCTAGGCTATATTTTTTTCTTAGTTTACTATCTGAGCTAACTTTCTCTGATTCCAGGTGTAAAACCATTCACCAGGTTTTTTTGTAATGTCATGTGCTTTGCAAGAAGTGGGCCCTAAAGCCCATATTTTTGAAGTTTAATAAAAGTCAGTTCAGCAAATTAATATCCAGTGATATAATTATGAGGAGAAATTCACCTCAGTCCTCAGCTTCCTCCATGTCAAATATCTAATATCCTGTGCATCTAGGGATCTGTTCTGTCAGCACCAGCAAAGCAGGGATTAAGGGCTTTACATCAGTCACTATGTCATCCTATGTATATTTTGAAGGAAACTTTTTGTCTAGGCAAGTGGAAACTGAGAGCCACAAAGGTACTTTGTGTATGATGTGATCTACTCTGCCATTGGAATACTTTTCTGCATTGTGCAAATCCCTTTCCTATACACAGAAGGTTTGGCCTTGTAACTGACATTAGATTTTCAAGATTAATTTAGCTTCATGTTTCCTCTGGTTCCATGCGAATCCAGCACACTCACCACTGTTGTACTGCAAGACAAAAACTTTCTCTAACACTATTTATTGTCAACAAATAGCTGAATTGTCAGCTCCCAAACTGGTGTGCATAGAGGCACATTGTGTTATACTCCAATTATTTCATGAAATGCCATTTGAAAGCTGGACAACATGAGCTGATATAGTCCAGTTCATGAGATGGCTTATTATCTTACTTTTAAGAATGACAAGTCTTTGAATTTTCCAGTTATACTAAGATCACCTTTAGTGCAAGGTATGTTAAGATGAAAGAAATATAGAGAATATATTTACCAAATAACACAATTTAAGAAGCTTTAGAAAGAGATGAGTGGAAGTGAAAACAGAAGCATGCATCTATCACTTACAGAATCTCCAAAGTTTCCTCTTACCTTGCAGTACACAGCCGACAAGCTTATCATATGCTTCACAGCCTTGGCAGTCTCATTCTGTGCAAATCCAACATCCTTACCTTGCTTCACAGAAAGATATATTTGCTGACTCCTAATACTTTTTATGCCTCAAACTTGCTTTAAGGTGAGCCAAAATGCAAGTCCAACTCCTTCTTCTTTTCTTCCAGGATTTTGTATCAACATCTTCCAATAAAAGGTAGTTTCAAAATTCCATCCCCACACTACTGCTTACCCGCTTCTAATTTGGAAAAACTAATACTACTTCAGCATGTCCAGACAAAGGTATCTCTTGCTCCAAACTGAATGGAATGTGCTAATGACTGGGCCTTGCAAAGAGAAGTACTCCATTATCATTCAAATGCCAAAGAGAGGCCTTCACCAAAACTTTGTATTTTAATATAAATGTATGTTTTTAATTACATAGTAAGTATTTATATTACCAGAATTAACACAGAGAAATCATTACTGGATTTTATCAGAAAGTAGCTACAATGGTAACTATTTGTTTAATAATAATAATGATTTTTTTGGGATTACTAAATCCTGCTCTTGTTACTGACTACTAAGAAATTTGTTTTCTTCATATTACAACAAGGACTCCCTTTTTTTCTCCTATTTATTTTCTTATGTAACCTATCTGTTAATAGACTGCCTAGACATTAACTATTTGTTAAGGTGAATATGGTTTGTAGTTCTTTGTCTCCTAACTCTGAAAATTCACATACAAACCTGTTCAAAAGTATCTTTCTTGCTACACTATGCAATCCAATATTTCCAAATGCCTTAAATGGGACATTCAGAAGGTGCTTGATTCTACAGGAGCATAAAATTGTTTACCTAACTGTGAGGTCAGGGAAAAATGGAATTTATGGATGGTTGAATAGAAAGGGCAACTACTGTATAATATGTGCAAAGACTTATAGTAAAAGTTAAGCACTAAAGAAAAAAAATTAAAGTCAGCACCATCCAGTCAGCTGAATGATGAAAACGCAGCTTCAGTCAACATTGGATGCAACAGACCTGTTAAAAGAAAAGTTCAAGTTCATAGTGAAGTCAACAGATGATAATCTCATTTAAATTTTGGATAATGAATTAGGGTGGATGTATGTTGAGATCATAGGAGGAAATGTAACACAAACTTCAAGAAAATCTTGGGTTTCAAGTGACATAAAGGAGACAATGCTGACATTGAAAACAGAACATGCAGGAGAACTAACAGCAAAATGTGATGGGGATTGGCGGGCTATGCCACTTTTACTCTGCATGTGGAAGACAGACAAATGCAGTGTTACTGCCCAGTCTTATGAATACATAATGATGAATTTTTAGTGCCCTACTCATATATGTCACAGATCTATTTCTGTCAGGCATGACTACATATATAAAGAGACATGTGTGTTAAGACAGATTTTAAAATACTGAAGAATAACTACCTGTTTGGGTTCTTTCTTCTTTTTAAATAAAGTCTTTGATACTTTAATGTGCAAATCGAATCTGAATAGTTTTGCATTTAAAAAACAGTAACTACCCTCCAAGTTCATAGTTTTCAAGCATAAAATGCCAAAAGAACTTCAGCAGTTGCTTGTTCCTCAAAGGCTCTCAAAACCCCGTAGAAATCCTGGTATAACTCCTGTCCCTTCTCAGTGCATTTTTAGAAAACAAAAACCACCACTGCTTTGTAATTGCAAATGTTTTGTCAGGAGTGAAAATACTCCAGTTAGTAAGTATAACAAAATTTTATAAAGTCACCCATTAAAAAAAATACAAAGTACCATGGAGTGTCCCAGGGATAATAAATCTACTTAAATAATAAACAAAAATGTAATTAGACTTTTAAACCTTTCAAAAACACAGATAATTTGCCAGGTTTGTTCACACAAATAGGCCTGTATGAGGCTGGCCTTTGGGATTCAGACTTTCAAGTTACCAAGTAATTAAAGCAAGTGGTCGAAATGTCAAATTTCATTTGGTTTCAGAAAAATGCCTGTAGGGACTCAAGCAGACTCAGGGCCCACCTGTGCTACCCACTGGAAACACTGAAATGGCTGCACAGGAGTTGACTAGTGAGAATTAATAGCAAGCATTTGCCTTCTGTCAAGAGCCATTATTAGCTTTTCCCTTGGTTTGCCTAGGAATTTCGAAATAGTTGTTGATAAAGTGCATAGAAATGTACAGCATAGCAGAAATGCCACTAGCAAGTAGTATCATTATTCTTGCTTGAAGTAGTAGTGCACAAGTATTTTCATATTGCAGAAGTCTTGACATGTGCCTCTGGCATTCACTGGCTTTCTGTTTCAGGCAGCTAAAAGTCAACCATGTTGGTAGGTGAGGGGAACATTTGAAAATGGAAAAAAGAAAACCTCACTTCTAAAACTCATTTAGAAAATTCTGGGTGTTAAGCTTGCAAGATATCAGTTGTTAAATGACCCCATCTTCTTTGTACTACTTCCATAATGATTTCTGCTCTCGGAGAGTGGTACTGTCAGAGGGAAAGGTAGCAGGAGGGATTGACAGAACTTTTAAGTCTCTCCCCCAAGCAGCCCTTCCTCCCACATACATTTCAATTTCAATCTTAAAGATGAAATATTTGCATTCTGCATCAGTTTTGTTAACAATGTTAATTATTATGCTATTATTGTCATCAAGAATTACTAAAATAAACCCTGTCTAGACAATTTCCCTTGACATGACCTTATAATACATTAAAAAAATAAGTGATTGCTTCATCTAAGGAATCTTTTTCTTTCTAATTGTTGGTGTTTCACCTTTGGAAATGAATATTTTAGAAACATGATTTGCAGTTGTCTAAGGGTTGTGAAGTCTAGTGATGACATAGTATTTAACAGTTTTGTGCACCAAAACATGTCATTATGAGACCATAATGAACATTCTGTTGTGTCTTTTCACTTAATTAGGTCAGGTAGTCTGCCCACCTTATTAAGTGTAATGGCTAACATTATATTTCCACCATATTTTCATGTGGCTTTTAAAACTCACAAGGGAAGGTTCTTCCACTAGTTTCTTAGCAGGAGTATTTCATATTTCAGTATATCTCATCATTAGAATAGTTTCATTATAAGACTTTCACATATCCTTGTCATTTCCATATGTCCCATAACCTTTATATTTCTCTCTGGTTTTGCAAATAAATACATATTTATAGTAAAAAAAATAAAACTAAATAAAAAAGTTTCAGCTCCTTCAGACTGTAAGATTCTATTTAGAAAAAAAAAAAAAAAAGAAAACTTCAAGAAGTACACATGGCCAATCTTGTAACAACTGCAATCTAAACATCATCACGGCTCACATTCCTTCTCTCATATTACAGCTTGACCTAAGAGACACCTAAATTTAGTTGGCACTTTCCAGTTATGGGATACCTGAATAGAAGTACCTTTTCTTGCTTTCTTTTTCATGGGACATTGACCACAATCCAAACTGAAAGCCTTCTCAAAGATCTGCTGAGACTCACTAGTTTTGGACTGACTTTACTTGAAAATATGACGTTCTTTCTCTTACAATTGCCTTGGTCAAGGGAACCACAGAGCTGCTTGGCTTGTAAAAATAAAAAAAAAAATACCTCATAGTAAAAAACTCATTTGATGGTGAAAATCTATTAACCATCTAGTACTCTCTTAAATTCCTTTTCACTTCATATTGTAGTGATTGATAGTGGCAGGACTTATAAATGGTGTTATTTCTGATTTGACAGCAGGAGTTCATCCATTTGCTAATTACTCTTTTCTGTTTATTTTTTTCATTAAATAGACTGTCTTCTTGTACCTAATTTCCATGCTTTAAGGTTTGCACATTTATGGAAATCAGTGCTCATGGAAGAAGATCTAAACCTGGAGTACCCACAAAAACTTAAATGGGCTGATACATGAGCATATAATACTGTCTGATAAGTGCAAATCAGTTCAGCTTCACTTTGCTATGGGATAGCAACCCATGGTATAAGGTGGTATAATAATCATAAGTGGTATAATCATCATAAAGGAATCTCACCCAAAAAAAGGAACCTCAATCTACACAGTAATCTACCTTTGCTGATAAGACCTTATGCGAAGTTCTAGGACAAGACAGAGAGTTGCACTGAATTTGTTCCAGGTAGGACAAGTGTATCCAGCATATTAACTAGACAATATACACCCAAGTGTTCCCGACTGTAGTCGGTCTGGAATGGTAGTGATTTTCCACAGTGCTGTGCTTGCTGTTGGTATCAATATTATGACTATTGCTCACCTAACATCAGGGCTGTCCCTCCAACATTCCTTCCCCCATCTTCACCAATAGCTGTGGGTGGGCACAATCTTGGAAGGGACCATGGCTGGGACAGCTGTCGCAGGCTGACCAGGGAGATATTCCATACCATATGACATCAGCTTAGTAATATAAACCGGGGGAGAGGAGCAGGAAGCTGGGACAAGATTCATTGTTGGCCTTCCAAAAGCAACCGTCACGCGTGCTGAAGCCCTGCTTCTCGGGAGGTGGCCGGACATCGCTGCTGATGGGAAGTAGAGAGCAACAGCTTTATTTGCTTTTGCCTTGCTTCTCACACACATGGCTTTGCTATGCCTTTATTAAACTGCTTCTATCATAACCCAAAAGACTTTCATCTTATTTTCTCCCCTTCTCTGGCTTGCTGAGGAGGTGGTTGATCGAGCGGCATGGTGGGTACCTGGCATCTAGACAGGGTCAAACTACTACACCAGCAAAATGAGTAATTTACTTGTTTGTGTTCAAAAAGTCAATGTAAAGTTATTTTATTCTTTAACAACTGTATTCCAGACCAAACCCCTTCATTATAGGAAATAACATGAAGAAGTGTTTTGACTGAATAAATTTTCAGAGCATGTGAATTGAACTGAATCAATTTTTGTAATTTCAATGCCATTCACTGTGAACACAGTTTAAGACTCTATGGGAGCACTACAGCAACACATTCAGATGGAATTGCTTTGAAATTGGTTAAGGGCTACTTCATTTTCTTCAGCTGCATTTTGGAAAGCATGTTTTCATTGGGTAAATTTAATTTCAAGTTGAACTGCTGAATAGATTAAATGTCCTATTGTATCTTACTATAGCAATATTGTAATTCCAAAGCTCTTAAAAAAAATATAGAGCAGTAACTAAAAGTAAGCTACAACAACCATGGTACCTAGTCCACCTTCAGAAACTTCTTCAGGTTTTGAAAACTAATTTTCTTTTTCTTTCTTTCTTTCAGATTTTTAGGTTTTTTAGTGACTATGAACAAATTTTTTCTTCTCTGTTTGTTTTCTGGATGAACGTGCTTCTACCAGGATGTACAAGAAGAGCTTTTATCTGCCTTTTTTTTTTTGTTTCTGTAAAATTATAATGAAATAGGATATTATTATGAGCAATTTACAGGACCATGATATTAATATTTACTAGAATGTTAGGAAAGAATGTAAAGAAGTTTTCTTTATTCCTCTTTATTTCCGTGAGTTATTAATATTCAGTCCCATAATCTTCAGAATATCAGCTCATTTTCTATAGAAGTTACTCATCGGCACTCCAGAAATGAAAACTTCCTGTCCATCTATGCATCCAGCTCCTGGCAGAAAACAGGAGACACCAGCCTGAATTGTGGTTGAATCTCCACTGAATATGGAGCTTTTGTGAATAAAATCTGCATAGGCCACATTCACCAGTTCAACAGTCAGTCACAGCTATTTCAACATAGAACTTGAGGTTAAAAATGTTTAGCTAGGACTTTGTTAAAAGTTACTTACCCACAGCCACACACAAAAGCTTTTTATTGATCAGCAGATCATCTGGAAGTCTGTTTTCACAGTTAACGTTAATAGCTTAAAGTATTTTTTACATAGACATTACTATTGTGTGTTAGAGGCAAAAATGGAGATACCTGGGTTACATAGAAAGGTAAGAAAGGAATAAAAGATAAATCCAGATTGTTTATATACTCATTTTTATGGTAGCCATCTAGAGAGTTTCATCTTGCTGTAACCATCACACTCAACAGTCACCAATTGGCTCCACAGCATCCTGTGGCAATAAGTTTAACAGCACATTTATGCAGTCTTTGAAATTTGACCTTTTGTCTCGTAATTTAATTTGGCTCCCCTAGTTTCTACTTTATGTGAAACAGTAAATATCACTTCCAGCTTACAGTGTTGTTGTTTGCTGTCATCTCTCCCTTTGGTAACCTTTTTCCACAATGAAAAATATTAGAGTGTTTCTCTCTTCCCTTATGGAGGCGATTGCTCTGCTCTGTTGTCCTTCCCTGTACCTCTCCTCTCTGCTCTGCTAGTTGTCTGGAAAAGGATATCCACAGAGCCAACATTGTGTGGCATGGAGTATGTATTCATCTTTATGAGGATACGATACCATTTTCTGGTATGGTTTGTTTCTTTTTCCTTCTTTGGTTGTTCCTACCTTTCTGTTAGCCTCTCTGGCTGGTATTGAGCACAAAGCTGGCACTGGCACAGAGCTGTGCACTGTGACTCCTATCTCATTTTTTCAACTGGAAAAAGCAAATCATTAATTATGTAAAACTGGTTTTTTTTTTCTTCCCATGCACTTAACTCCTGCTGTATTTATACTCATTTTCATCTCCTGTTTTATTTTTCCATGCCTTTCATCATAAGGGAGATGCCCACTCCCTTCATCATCTTGGTAGCTATACGCTGAACTCTCTCCAGCAGCTCTCTGTCCTTCTTGAACTGAGGGTCCCAGAACTGGACACAATATTCCAGATACAGTCTCATGAGGGCAGAGTAGAAGGGGAGAAGAACTTTTCTTGATCTACTAACCACAGCCCTTCTACTACACCCCAGGATNGTCCTTGAGGGACTCCACTAGATACAGGCCTCCAACTAGACCCTGCCCCACTGATCACAACTCTCTGCCTTCCTCACTTCAACCAGTTAACAATATACCTCACTACCTTATCATCTAGCCACAGTGTCTCAGTTTTGCTGTCAGGATGCTGTGGGAGACAGTGTCAAATGTTTTACTGATATCAAGATAAACCACATCCACTGCACTACCACCATATATTCACCTGGTTACATCTTCATAAAGGCTATCAGGTTGGTCAAACATGACTTCCCTTTGGTAAAGCCATGTTGACTGTTTCTAATGCTCTTGTCCTTTAAATGTCTAGAGACAGCACTCAGGATAAGTCATTCCATCCCCTTTCCAGGGATGGATGCGAGGCTGACCAGTCTGTAGTTACCTGGCTCCTCCTTCTTACCCTTATTGAAGGCTGGAGTGACATTTGCTTTCCTCCAGTCCTCAGACACCTCTCCTGTTCTCCATGACTTACTGAAGATGATGGAGAGTGGTTTAGCAATGACTCCTGCCAACTCCTTCAGCACCCGTGGATGCATCCCATCGGGGCCCATGGATTTATGCACATCCAGACTGTTGAACTGATCCTTAACCCAGTCCTCATCAACCAAACAAAACTCTTCCTTTAACCTGACTTCCTCTGAAGTCTGGGGCTCCTGAGGACAGTCTCTAATAGTACAGACAGAGGCAAAGAAGGCATTCAGTAACTGTCTTCTCTGTATTCTCTGTCACGAGGGCACTAGCCTCAATCAACAGTGAGCCTACATTGCCTCTAGCATTAATTTTATCTCCAGTGTATTTGAAGAAGCCTCTTTTGTTGTTGACTTCCCTTGCAATGTACAACTCCAACAAGACTTTAGCTTTCCTAGTAGCCTCCCTACTTCCTCTGACAACAGTCTTATATTCATCCCAAGTGGCCATCGCTTCCTTCCGTGATCTATAAACTTTCTTCTTCCACTTGAGTTTGCCCAACAGCTTCTTATTTAACCATGCAAGTCTCCTGGCTCCCTTTCTCGATTTCCTACCTGCCGGGATATTCTGATCCTGAGCTTACAAAATGTGATCCTTGAAGACAGACTAACCATCTTGGGCCCCTTTACTTCCTAGTATGCTGTCCCATGAGACTTCCCCTGCCAATTGCTTGAAAAGGCCAAAGTTCGCCCTGCTAAAGTCCGGGGTTGTGATCCTGCTTGATATTCTGTTCCTATCATGCAAAATCCTGAACTCCAGCCAAAATATTACACAGATATTACAAATGTATATTCTTACTTCATCTGTCCTTCAGTGTAGAGAGTGCAGCCTCCATGGCACCATGCAAAATAAAAGGAAAGCTACAGCTGCATTATTGCAGAGCCCCTTAGCCTCTAATCATAGTAGCTGTATCCACTCCTATTTAGTCAAGATAATGACATTTTAATATATGTATTTCATTTCTAGAAATTTGTCTGTAAATTCCATTCTGTGTTGATAACACTCAAGACTCAAGAAAAAGTATATCGTAGCCAGGAAACAAAGCCTATAAATCCCTCAGTTTTATTCTACCACAGCTGTTCAGTAAGGTATTGCAGCATTATGGCTGCATTTTGCAGATGTTCACTGTCGGCAGTTGAGTAGCTCCAACTGGACAACATATTATCCTTGTAAACATGTTTCTGTGCACTAAGTTGTTTTCAAGTCCATAAAGTCTGAAAATACCATGTGTTTTTTTTCCAATGTGAGCACTGTTTACACAGTGAAATGTTACACATAGACTCTCAGAGAAGTAAATAAAATTATCTCAGATTTTCACAAAGACAGGGAAAAATGTCACGTTTCTGACACATCGCTTTGGAACAGACTATATCTCAGGAACCACTACAACTGTGGGAAAAGTTAATAAATCTATCTAAGATTTATCTATCTCAATAACCATGTGGTTGTATCTATTAAGGCTAATCTTGATATGACTCTCATTTCAGTGCAGTGATATTCCTTCAGCAATACAGGATATACAGTGAGACTGATTGGAGATAAAAGTTCACGAGGCGCTAGAACATTATTTCAGTTTAATTTTCATTTTAAAATAAATGTAAATACAATTTTAACTTAATTACTTACCAACCATTTGTGAACACTATGAAAAATTGGTGCCTTCAGTTCCAGACGTTTATAAGGGGATAGAAAATTTAAGAACAATTTCCTTAAAGCTACCAGTGAATGGTTTTCCTTGAGGAAGCTGTTTCATGCATCAGTGAAGCCATTCTTCACACACATCCTAATATTTCATTTAAGATGAAGTCTCCTGTGGTTTCCTATGCTTTGGTGGGTCACTATGTTATCATCTATTTTAAATTCTGGTATAGCCCTTGTGTTTCTATTAGTTTCCTATCACAGAGATTCACACACCCTGTTGAAACTTAAACGCAGCAGCAGCATTTATTACATATTTACAGATCAAAATGCAGAAGTAAATAACTTCACAAAGCACAGGACCATGTTCACAGGACAGTCAAGTAGAGCATAAGATTTTCAAACCTTCTGATCCATCAAGGCAAAGATTACTGTTCCTAATATCTATGTTATATATTTGGAGTGACTCCAGACTAAGCTCAGGGAGAGCTTTGAGTATCAGCGTGTCTGCGTCTGAGAGCTGACATTAGAATATGTAATCAGGGGACCCTGCCATCTCTTTACACCTCTCTTTACATCGCCACAGCTTTGGTGAAATTTAAACTGCTTCTTCCCTCTTTCTCTGCCATTGTCAGAGGCATGGTAAGGCATTATACCCTGCTTGTTAATGATGGATGACCCTGCTGGTTCAGCCCATATTGTCTCCTGGGGACATGATAAGAGCTTCAAACCAACTGGCTGGCAGAGACTCCCAGCCTGTGTCACAGGCGACGACAACAGATGCCTTTCTCTTCCTCTCGTCCCTGAGGTTTTTATAAAATGGTGAAGGGAAAGTGCCTTTTAGTACTTCACTGACCACATTCATTAATCCTGTTTCTCATTCAGACTAGAGCAGAGAAGGTGGTGTAAGGGAGAGGGACATGTAGTGGAAAAAGAGAAGCATCACATTTTGACTGATGCTGTAAGCTTGGGGTACTGTACTGAAAGGAGAGTTAAATAAATCCTTTGAAAACCTGTAAGATCACAGACTTTGCTACAATCCTTTGTTATCACAACACACTTTGCAGCACCCTGTCTCAGGGCATGTTTTCTTCACTTTTGTAGCAGATACATCCCAAAAAATGGTATAAACAGCCTTTCCCCCCCATATGTATAATGGGTATGAACTTTAAACTCATTTATTGTATTACAATGCCCAGATGTTTCAGAGGCACCATGACCAATCACAGAAGACATGACTTCTGATGTGAAGAATTTTTGTGATCTTGACAGGAAAGGCATTTTGAAATGAGGATGTGACTGAGATGGAAAGCTACAAGACAATTCAGTGGTTGAAAGATATAACACATATACTCAGTACAAACTTCTACCCTTGATGATTACTGAATAGAGTATTGAAGTCTATCTTATTAAGGTAATAAAACAGAGAGTGTATCTGCTGCAGGCTTTGTGAAATACATGGTTCCTTATATCTGAAAAAAAACAAACCCAGAGTTTCTACACCAGTCCAAACACAAATTCATTAGTTAACACCAGCTGAGACAGAAGGCCATATTTACTTTAACCATCAGACTATGAAATTATTTTTCCTCATCTCCTTCTAACACTGAAAGAGCCTTCCAGTGAGATGTGCTCTCAGGAAAGAGCTTGACCAGTGTTCCTCTACTTTTCCCAAAGCTCTTCAGTAACATCTGAGGCTAGGATACAAAAACCCAATTTTACCTCACTGCTTTGAGTCAGATTGGCAGAAGACTTGCAATTGAGGAAATTCACCTTCTGAAAGTTATATTGGAACTCCCTACCATCTCTGCAGAAAAGAAGATGGAAATTGCCTTTTGTCAACTGTTCAACAATCATAATGGTCCATTTTGAAGATTACTAAAAATTACATCATTATTAATACAGTACAGCTTTTATATTGTTACAGTCCTTGTTGCTTTGTTCCAATTTATCAATCTAGGTCCTATTGTGTAAGCAGATGACACCAAAAAGTAGAGGATCTGAGATATCAACCTCATACATGAACTATGTTTAAATGAAAAGTCTTGTGGAGGATCAGCTACAGAGTAAAGGCTCTGACTCTCATTAATAACAAAGCATAAGCTATTTGACTTTAAGTATTAGGTGGAGAATTTTCTGTGAAGTTGGATGTTTCTAACATACAAATACAGGTCATTTCAGATCACTTGTTTTAAATTCTTCATTGCAGTCAGAGATGAAGCAGTAATGTATTGATAAAAAAATCAGAATGCGTTCAGCAGTAAATGGAGATGTTATAAAATTTTCCAGTGGGACAGTTTCAGTCAAAAGACTGAAATGTTATATGGAATCATCTCAGTTTTGGTACAATCTGGTGAAACCACAGACAGGTGAGTGCCGGGAGCAAGGTTAAGGGAAACCTAGGAGTCATGTGGTCTTTGCTGTTGCAACAGGCCCTCTGAGGAAGCTTTTCTGGAACTGAAGACATGAGGCACCCTGGTTCCTATCTCAAGGTGCAAAAATGTTCCAGACTAGAACAGCCATGAACGAAAACAAAATATGCTACAAAAGTCATAGGATTTTCTTTATTATTATTTGAAATAGAAGAAGAACAGATTTTGAAACATCAGCATTTGCCTGGAATCTATTTCAGGTCATATGTACATATTAACACTAAACACCAACCTGCTTCCTTTGCAAATAAAGATTTAATTTTTTATTGCTTCTGATCAATGTCTTATCCACTAAAGGGAAAGTGATAGAAACCCAATAAGGGCTGAGAGCCTCCTATGACATCAACAGCTATTTTTATCACTACCATCATTATGAAACCTTGCAGTGCCTTTGTTACAGCTTAAATGAAAGGTTAACAGCATCATAAGGTAAATAAATGACTCAATGGATTCTGGGGGTGTAACACCACTATAAAATGCAGAGGTTTGTGTTTTACTCTTCTTCCAGCCATAAAGCTAGTTGTCACTCTGCAGCTTCAAGCACAAACACTCATAGCAAAAGCTCAGGAAGATCTTGTGAGGCTGAACTGAGCTTCATGCAGCTGATGCTGCTTATGTATAGTCTATCCAGGCCACCTGAATAGGACCCTGGGTCTACAGGAAGGTGCTGAACATTCTTATGCAGTCCTACCCAGGACAGTTCTGTTGTGGACATATGTTCCCTTCTGCTGACTTAGCTGTGAGAGTAAAAATACCCAGCAAAGCAACAGAGTGAACCTCAAGGTGGGTTAACCTCTTGTGCAGCTACCCAAGTTTTTCCAGAGCTATCAGTGTTGTCTTAGAAGACAAGGACTGACATTGTTTACTTCTTCCTATAGAGAAGGTGCAAGAGGGGAAAACTTACAGACACATTCATTTCTTTTCATTCCCCCTGAGGTCAGACACAGTCCTACCCTGTGAACTACATCATTTTAAATCCTTCTATAAAGCAAAAGTGCTTTGATTATGAAAGCTATCATTTAAGCAGAGCACCTTCATAGTTACATTACCTATCTCACACATTTGTTGCCACATAGAAAACTAGCAATTTCAACCAGGGTCAGCTAAAGAAAATGGCTTTTTCACAGTTTGTTGGAAAGGAGCTTTGTATATGCAAATAAAATCTACAATGAGCTGTTAAGCATTCAATCTTCAAATTTCTGTTGTGTCCCAGTTATTAGCCTAAGATGTCTAGTAATGACCACTCTTTGTTCACCACATTGACTTTCTTTTTTCCTGTGGGGAGAAGCATAGAGCAATTTAGCTAAAGAAAGTCTATCCCTCAATTCTTGTTTCCTCAATGAAAAAAAATAAAAGAAATCTCTTGAAACGTGGAGTAGGTTAATTGGAGCAACAACTGTCTTGTTCAGTTAATCAGCTCTGAATTCACCAATAGGTATCCCAACTGGAAGTGTAGAGTGTGTTTATAAGCTAGCCAAACCTCAAAGAACAAAACTCTGCCTCTGATGACTGAAAAGATAGCATTATCCTGATGAAGGATTTCTTACAAAATTATTTCATTGGAACAAAATAGGCTATGCACAATACAAAAAAAAAAAAAAAAAAAAAAAAGAAAAGAAAAGCAGAACAATATAAAAAGAGAAAAGGAAGGGATCATAAAAAGAAGAACATTAAGACTTGAAGCTACAGAGTCAATGGAATTTAGTTGACTAGTCCATTGTACCTATTCCACCGTAAAAAAAAAATCTGTTTGGAAAAAAGATTTTATTTTAGCCTGAAGTGACATCATGAAAGTTCTGACTAAGAATTCACTAAGACTGTGAGAGTCATTACTAAAATACAAAGAGACATTAACATAAACTCATAATAGATAATATCAACTTGCACAAATAATCAAAATATATTCACCTATTTAAGAGATGATGCATTAGCAACACCTGAGAGCTTACTGTTGCCTCTCTAAACCTGGCTCTGTAACACTGATGCAGCACTCACATTCTGCCTTTCCCAAGTCATATTACTTTTCATCTGAATATTCAATTAGATGACAGACAACTAAACTGAGCCAGTGAAAACCAGCTAGCAAAGTTGTGTCATTAACTCTTTTTTAACTTTTCCAGCAACAAACGGCTGGGTCACACTCTGCTATATATCAGGGGTTTTGCAAATGTAATTTTAGACAGATCAGTTGAACTGTAAAGTTAAGTACTAGTAGGTGTAGTTGCAGGGTATGGATAAAACATCAAGTCGGGATCTCAACTGGCTTGAGAGGTGGGCAGAGAGGAACCTCATGAGGTTCAACAAGAACAAGTGCAGACTCCTGCATCTGGGAAGGAGTAAACCCTTGCACCAGTACAGGCTGGGGATCAAACTGCTGCAGAGCAGCTCTGCAGAGAGAGACCTGAGAGTCCTGGGCCTTCTTGGGATGCATCAAGAGGAGTGTGACCAGCAGGTCAAGGGAGGTTCTTCTCTCCCTCTACTCTGCCCTGGTGAGGCTTCATCTGGAGTCCTGTGTCCAGTTCTGCGCACCCCAGCTCAAGAGGGACAGAGAACTGCAGGAGAGAGGCCAGTGCAGGGCCATCAAGATGATCAGGCGGCTAGAGCACCTTCCATACGAGGAAAGACTGCGGGAACTGGGGCTATTTAGTCTAGAGAAGAGGAGACTGAGGGGCAATCTTATTAATACTGACAAATATCTACAGGGTAGGTGTCAGGAAGTTTTTCTATTGTATCTAGTAACAGGACAAGGGGTAATGGGATGAAGCTGCAACACAAAAAACTATTTCACTGTGAGAGTGACAGAGCACTGGAACAGGCCGCTCAGAGGAGTTGTGGAGTCTCCTTCCTTGGAGGTCTTCAAGACCCACCTGAATATGTTCCTATGTGATCTGATCTAGGTAGACCTGCTTGAGCAGGGAGGTTAGACTAGATGATCTCAAAATGTCCCTTCCAACCCTTATCATTCTATGGTTCTATGAAGTCCTGGATGAGTGTGGAAGAGTCTATGACTGTCATTTTTGTATTGACAGCTTTCAATTATTGACAGCAACTCAAGTTGTGGAGGTCCTTGGCTACATTAACAAAAGCATTTTGCTGTATTTAGGCACCTAAATTCCACATACAGATCTTTGACATGTGCCTTTGATATGAATCTTCCCCAGATACCAAACCTTTCCCTTCTATAACAGTCCACAAACACCTCAGTCTTGACACCTCTGAATAGCTGTAGCTCACTTCCAGCTCACAGCCCGACCTGCAACTCGTGTCAGCTTCTCTCATTTAAAGCCACCAGATATTGATTGCTGTGGAAGAGGTTCTGTCTGATGGGGTTTCCATGAAATGGTGCCAGAGAACATGCTGATGAGTGTCACGTGTTCCTCTCCATGTAGCACAGACAGTAATACCTAATTTAAGTATCTGCCAGAAGTCTTTACACATAAATGGCAGTCGTGAGGTACGGTAGTACAAGTCATCCTATTATTTGAGGTGACAGTTAAGATAATGGTCTTATTTATGCTTAAAATTCAAGAACAGTCATTTTGGTTAAATGCAAACAAATTACTACCACAATAGAAATAACAGTACAAAGCAATTTATATGACTTCCTTACAAATTAAAAAAAAAAAAAAAAAAAAAAAAAAGTGCATCTTTTTGAAAAAAAAAATCTTCACTAACTTTTCTGAACCTGCAGAGTATTTCATGGCAATTGATTTAACCTGTTTTCTGCTCTTGATAAGGAATAGGCTCCTATCTATAAATATCATGCAGAAGAAAACTAGCTAACACAAAAAAAGGGAACAAAATCCAAGACACACTTTGTATCACTTGTTGGTATGCAAAGATGTTACAATGGTACTTTGACTGCTAAATCAAAGTATGCCATTTAAACAGCATAAAATGTCACTGGCTAAGAGAAGTGTAATAGCAGGGAGTAAAGCAAAAGGAAAATCCTCTTAATCATCATGAACTAAAGCAAATCCATTCATCATAAGCCAATAAATTTGAACCAGAAATCTGAACTGCTCCATTAGAGAGCCATTAGTGGTAATTCTTTGGCCACCCAAGGTAGGATATCTGTGATTGAATCCATCAGTGCTGAGATCAAAAGAACATCATCAGACATTTAATCAAATCACAGATGATATCTGAAGTAAGGCTCCTGATTGGTGTCACAATTTGCTCAAGGGATATGTCAAGCTGCTTGGGAAGGTGTCCCAAAAAGAAGTCATGCCTGTTATTGAACAGTGTCCCTGTTTACACAATGCCCAGCTCTGCCCAACTGCATGAGGGCCAAAGCTGTCAGCAAAGAGAAATTCCTAATTGATGAAATCACATTTGTATTTGGCACTTTTCTGAATGCAATCTTTGTAAGAAGTCTGATTTCAATAACACAGATGTTCCTAGGGAAGGATGAATCCTACTTACAGCAATGTGACTAAGATAAGAGTCTGGCTTGAAACATCTAACACAATAGTTTGGATATGAAGGATCAGAGAGTTTGATAGGAAACAATAAGCACTTTTCAGGAATAATTTGCTTTTGGTCTTCATCATCACGATCAACCAAACAAGCATCTCATACTGAAATAACCTAAGTGACAGGAACATGTTTGTTCGCTCAAATCTGAATGTTCTTTGTGGTTTTACAGTAAATGTTCTTTGTGGTTTAATACCACTGATTTCTCTTCTGAGAATTCCTTTTCAAGACAAAGTCACCTCTAAACTTTTTGAAGATTTTTTTTTATATTAAGAAGACATGATAAAAATCAAAGATCTGATCTTTGCTCCATTATGATCAGAGCAATTCTTTTGGTTTCTGCAGGATGGGTATCATGACCATCATGTATGAAATAAAAAAATTAAATCCTAAATATATACTGCTTTTCTATACGTGATTAAGTCCAATGTGATCTCCATTATAGTTATCTGAAGAATATCATGGACAAAGGAAAAAAATCCTGGCTTTGGAAGAATCATAACTGGAAGCAATAAGATTAAACAAGGGAAATAAGGATTGAAGAAAAATAACTGATCTCATCTTTCATGTTATATCTGTGCACTGTCACTCATCAGCAATGTCACAAAGATCTGTCTTCCAACATTAGAGGGTCAGGAATTTTAAGACTCTCTACAGTGCTTAAAATAGAAGCACTTTTTATCCTCTTTGAGCATCAGTTCAGTTAAAGACAAGCCAAAACACAACAGTGTTACTAATTACTATGTACATTTCCTAAAACGCCAGTGCAGTATGCTTTACTTCTTGAATCAGCTACACTTGAAAGCTCTTTTTTTCAAAGAAGGTAAAGATTTATTGTGAGATCCTAGTTCAGCCTGTGACACGCAATGTATTTGCAGCATAGAATCTAAAGGCTGTTAACACAACTCAGATTTTAAGTACAATATGCCCTATCACTTCTTTCAGACGAAGACTGCTTCATCTAGAGATGCCTGCAAGAAAAGCTATGGAAAGACAGTATTTGTGTAAGTGTGCACAGACAAAACATTAAGGAGTTGTCAGTTTTCATCCATATACCCCAAATCTGTGTCATTTCTGCAAAGATGTNGGGGGGGGGGCGGGGGGCAGGGCAGGAAGTCCCACAAAGCTGTACTGAAGCTGTAATTAAATACACTACCTCAAAATAAACCACACACAGGACCTCGTTTGGTTTATTTTTTTGTAATACTATCTTTAACATTGTCATATTTAAAAGGACACACCGTCTCATGGCCGAAGTATCATTAAAAACTCTCTTTAAAATGAAGTGTTATCTACCAAAAAACTTTTTGGCCATGTGGACTTACGTTGCAGAGATTTTTATTTTTTTTTATAACATATTGCTTTATTTTGCTATATCAAGGATGACTCAATACTGAGGCCTTGCTGCTAATAGCTCATACCATTACTTTTAATTAGATATGGTCCATTTGCACAAGGAAATATCCCATGAATAGATTCTTGATTTTTCAAAAATCCTACTCACAGAACTTGAAAACTGCTCCATGACAGAGGGAGCACATTGGTGAAGCCAGTGTTCTGTGTATCTCCTGTTTGTTCCAATTATTTAAAAAACAGAAACACACTTATTAACTGAGATATCACTTTCCATCTGATGAAATGTAAAATTTTCATCTTGAGCTAAACTTGCAACTGCTTTAAAGATGACTGGTTATCTGTGAACTAGCATATGTGTTAGTCCTGGAGTACTTCTGTTTGAAAGCCTCAAGCTATTCTTCAAAATAAATTTAAGGACAGAAATAACATTTTAAGAAGACCAGCTTTCACAAACAGTATTTGAAAGGTTAGCACCAGTCAATGAATTTTAAGCATGAAACTTTTGTCCACATTACTAATAACTAGGGAAATAAATATATCTGATTCTTCTTTAACTCACATCAGAAAGTGAAGTCTAAGATGAGTAACTGTTAAATTTTTGCTGAAAATCATGCAGGCCAAGCATGATTTGGTACATGAAAAGGGAGGAGACCTGAGGAGTCAGTGTAAGAAGATAGTGCCTGTGCCATGACTGCTGCCAGACAGAGCTGCATTATGTGTAATGGGTCCACAGATCCCAAAGACTCTGCAGCAGTGGGAGATTTGCAGAGGAAATTTCTGCTTCCTTGTTTACCTGTTGAAAGCTAGCAGAATCCAGCAAAGACAGTTACCAAAACCTTTAGGTTTGTTTCTTCTCTACATAGGTGAGCCTGACTTTGTATGGAATGCAGGAAGAGGGATGAAACTCCCTAAAATTGAAAAAATATTAAACAGAAATGTAAGCCAGAGACAATAAAGATCTCTATCTGGAATGAATGGCGTAAGAATATCATACAGGTCTTGTATCTTGGCATCCTTGAATGATATTAATTGGTTTGTTGAGAGCAAGGCACAAAACCTTCCTTAATACATATAACTACATGGTTAGAGTAGAAGAGAGTTCCTGCAGACCTCACGTACTGTTCAGATTTTGCCATGGGATATTGAGACTGATTACCTTATAATTTCTGCACAGATAATATTTTGCATCAGTGAGTTCTACAAATTAATTAAATACAGCTTATAAAAACATTCTTCTTGACTTCTTACCATTTACATTCACAGACATTATCTCCTTCGTCACCATTCCCCACACTGTGATTAACTCCAATGGCTACCATCTAGTTCATGGCTAGATTGATCACAGGTTCATTCTGTCTTCATTTTCCGTGCTTATTACTACGTTAAATAATTGTGCCATTTCCTGAATTAATGTTTTGCCAACAGATAACACTGCAGAACACACATATCACTAGGCCATTCTGCATGGGGACATGCTGACTACCCAGAAGCAGATGGATTAGGAGGTAAATAAATACAGACATCCAACTGAGCTCGTGGGTGACTTTGGAGAATTAGGCTATATATTTAGTCTCTTGCATATTTAGTTCCATAGCTCTGGATAATATTAAATGTATGTGCATGGGAGTGTTTCTCTGGAGCTTTTACAAAAAGGGTGCCTACGATGTAATATCACGTAATGTTTCTTATACTTCTTCCTCATGTCTTTTCATCTGACAAACAACCACAATCCCCAGCTGCCAAGTCAAAGAATATATATTTCTTTCACATAGCATCTGCCTGTCTGACATATTCTCAGGAGCTGCCATATGTACTTATCTCTTGATAAGTCTTGGATGCTGTATTTGCTATACTTTTCTATAGATTGCTCATCTAATTTTAGTTCTGCAGTTTTCAAACCAGTAAGCTCAGGATGCCTCTGAATGAATCTTTTAACAGAGTGGTACATCATCTTAAATTGAAATCAGAGGATGCCTCCCTGTTCAGATGCATTTACTCATGTGTTCCAGCTGCTTCTCAGGCTGAAACACACTTGAAACACATTTCTGACAGCTCCAGCCTCAGAAACTTCTTGGGCTAATAGAATTGCACTATCTACAGTGATGTTTTTGTTTTCAGTAGAAAGCATTTTGAAATCATCAGCAGAAATTCAGTCATAGGGTATTTATGAAGTTACCTGACATGAATTTCAGATAACTTTTTCTCCCAGTCACTCTCTTCCTCACTCTGCTTGGTCAGGAGCATATCTACCTCAAAGTAAGAGACAGATGGCCTACAGGGGTGAAATGATAGCAACTCCCTTGATCTATCCACCTAACTTCATAAAACAAACATTTTTTAGCCAAATTACTTTTTCTTTCCCAGTCATTATGGTATCTGGTGAAATGTTTGCTGTATGTGTTTACTTTCCTGCTTTCACCTCGTGATGATTCACATGTTGACAATTTATTGCTAACTAAAATATAAAGGGGCAAACTTTAGGATCTTCTTAAAAGCATATGTATTATATTTCACGCAACTACATTGAATTGTAGCTTTTCTCTGGATCTTACATATTTTTTTTCCCATAAATGTATAATTTGAGCTCATCATATTTTATTATTATCAACAAGGACAGCAAACATTCTAGGCCTGGCTAATCTGTTTATTTGACTAAGATCTGATGACCAAAAAGGTTGGAGAACCTGCTCTATGGGAAAGACCAAAGGAGTTAGGTCTCATCTCCCTGAAGAGACAGCTTAGGAGGTACCTGATCTGAGTATTCCGGTACTCAGAGAGCAGCTACAAACAGGATAGAGGCTTGTTCTTCACAAGAAGCTACATGGAGATGGGGCATTGGGTACATATTTCACTGGGAGAAGTTTCATCTTAACATAAGAAAAGCATTTTTTACAGATTGTAAGAATAATTATTCACTCAAACAACCTCTTCAGGGATGTGGTAAAGTCCTCATCTCCAGAGGTTTTGGAGATGTCACTAAATAATCTCATCTAGGCTTGCTTTCCCAAAACATATTGAATCAGATGATCTTTCAAGTTCCCTTCCAGCCAGGGCTGTTCTATGGTTCTGTGATTCTTCTGATCTGAAAGAAGGTGAAACTATCTTCACAGCAGGAACTGCAACAGTTTGCCACAGATGTTTTCAAAAGTACTGTAAGAGTTGGAAGAAATAGTTTCCTCCTAGAACCCAGATAATGTCATACACTTGGTACTCTAGCAAGGTCCAAGTAAACTGTACTTACTGTCTAAAGGCAAGTTGAAGTACACCATTAGCTTAGTTGGGTATTTTTTCCAAGATGCTGTGAAAACATTGAACAAGAAAATAATAGACAGCATTTACTGTGGCTCACAGACTCATATCTTTCTTACAATAAAGTAAAATCGTGACAAAGAATTTGCATTTCTTCAAAAGAGGAAAAACACATAGTCTGATACAGGACAATATTAAGTTACAGCCCTCTGAGGTCAAGGAAGAAGCTAGCAAGGAATTAAGACCTGACAGTGTGACTGAGGCCCTATTTCTGAGCCCAGTTTTTGAAACAGTGCTGTTTAAACATCAAGACATCTCCACAGCTTGTTTTGAAACTGCTCTAAAAGGTTCTTTCTCATTATTGACATTTTTTTCTGGCTCTTGTCATGTCCAGAAATAATTAATTGTGGGAATGCTTGCAATCCTTTATCTCCAATATGAATGGAATTATGGGTGCTTACCTTTTTTTTTTCAGTAAGATTGATTTAGATAAGTGTGGTTACTTGTATTTTTGTAAGCCTGTTGGAACTGAACCTTTTTGTGAGCTTTCTAGTCTTTTATAGTTAGCTAAAGAAATCATACAAACAAATTCACCTGTAAGCTCAGTGTGATGTTTCTTATTGTTTTGAATTGAAGGCATTGAATTTTCAGCACTTAGCTGAAGTACATCAAGGTCAAGTTTAAGTAGGCTTTTGAAAGTTTGGCACAATTTTAATAGGCATCAACCAGTCATGCATATTTATTGGTTGTTTGCATCTATTCTCAATTGGAAGTCAAGGTCAATCCTATTATCAGCCAAGATTAGCTAGTAAAGATAAAGGGGAAAAGGATCTTCTACCTTTGTCCCAGCAGGAAAGTGGTTGTGCACATTTGTTGGGAGTGTGGAATTCATTAGATGTATTGTTACTAGCAACTTCGAATAAACTGGATAAATCACTAAGCCCTCACTTTTTGTTTAGAAAAGTTTGTCTCAGACAAAAGTACAATTCATTTTTCAGCAATTTAAGCATGAGCAGTTCAAGGAAATCTGACAAATGTGTCTGTGTATGACTGAAACTAAGGATGCCATCAAAATCTCCTCCTGTTTGGTTTGATTGAAATTTTATTAGGTAGTACATTGGTCAGTAAATAGAAGAAAATAAAAAGATCTCTGAAATGTCTACAACTTTGCAATCTAATACATCAAAATGCAGAACACCTCCATTCATAGGTGTATTTATTAATACTTTTTATTTTCCAAAGCAGGCTAAGCCTCCATTCAGATCAGGGTTCAATTTAACAGGTAGGTTTCATACAAAAATACAGAGATTAACTCCTGTCCTAAAGTCCTTAAGTTATATCCTGCAGATATATTCTGTAAAATATTGTGAGTTCTCACCATTGTTTTATGACTCTTAAAATTTTTCTTGCTTTATAAACTTCATCTCTTCAAGTCAGGATTGATTTCACATTTCATGCAGCTCATTTTACCTTAAAGATACTCTAATTACAGAAAAATAAAACAAACAAAAAATTAAACGTCATGTGAAATAACAGCATTATGCAGAACTAACACCTACATGATCTCAATGGGATCAAGGAAAAGAGTTTTACCGTTTTCAGCACATGATGGATTGTGAATAAATTCAGTATTTGAAAATAAATTTAATTATCAGTATACTAATTTTAATTTGATAAAAAATAATCCAGTTAGTATAGTCTTTGAAGAAGAAATCCTTTAAAGATCTTTGTAGAAATAAATTCCCTTTTTCCAGGAAAGGATTAAAAATTAAACTCTTGTAATTTTTTTTTAAATTAAACGAATTTTTTCTTAAAAGTCAAAATGCATAGATTATGCATAACCTTAATTTGGAAGATTTGATTGTAAGCTCTTTGGCTACACAAACTTTTACAACAGTCTACCTTAGTAAGTCAGTGTTTAGAGTAGAACAGTGTTCACAGAAGGAGCTGTCAGATACTGTTTTTTATCAGTTTCTGTTGTGTTCCCATTGTCCATGTAGTACACTCTGGCACCCATGTTGCACAGTGAGAAATGTAATTCGAGTTCCCTCCACTTTGTCCTATGAAACACACTCTGCCAATGCATCCTATGATGCAAATTGTTTCTCTGCTGAGTAAGATAGTGCCTTATGGGACTCGCGAGACTACCAGAGCATCACAGGATGTATCATCTGGCCTTGCAAGTGAGGGCATCGAAGCTTCAAAATCCTTGACATAATGTACCATAAAGCTGAAATGATTCAACATATGGTAGTTTACCTATACAAATATTCTATCTTTAAACTTTATGTCCTGATTCAGTAACAAAAATATTTTGATGTGTTAACAAAGCAAAATCTTTGATATCTTTGTAGTTCTAAATCTTACTCGTTTTTTTTCTTGTTTTTTTCTCAGCATCACTGCATATAAACTTATCACTAAGTAATAACCACCCACTAGAAAGAGACGCCCATTGCTTAAAGGAGCTTTCAAACTGATAAATTCTGAGGAAGAAAACATTGTTATCTTCATATTGCAAATTGACAACTAAGGCACAAAGAGACTGAATGGCTTGCACAAGTTTGTCTAGGAAGCTTTTAGCAGACTCAGAAATTGAACCTGAAATACAAGACCAGTCTTGCAACTGTCTAATCTTTTGACAGTATTGCTAGTCTTGCTGTAATTTTCTTTTGTACCTTATTAAAAGTTTTTAGAAGACCCTTCTCACTTTCTGATCTCTCTTCCTCAAAAGTGTGGTTTGTTCTTAATTTCAGGTACTGGAAGCAATTAAACCTATCAGATATGTAAACCTACAAAAAGTAAGTGTAAGGATTTGCAGTATTTCTGCTTGCATGATGAATGCAGAGAGTTAAGATGTATGTATTTCCTGTTTGCTCAGAGAGGATGGATGAAAAATGAGCCTCTTGTAAATGCTATGTTGAAGAGAAAGCTTAGATCAGCATACATCCCACATGGGATCAGTGTACATCTCTGTGAACTGCTTCATTGTTCTAAAGAAAGTCACATCTTCTGTAAAGGGAAATGAAGAAGAAGGATTGATATTATAATTTTGGGGCATTAGGTTAAAACACCTGAGAACCTGAACATATATTTTTGCGAGACATATGTAGTTCCACTGTTTCAAAATAGCCCCTTCCAGAAAGACAGAAGCTCTTTCAACTGTGGGAACAAGTGACATGTCTCTCCTTAAAAGCATTAGCTAGGGAATGCTTTCCTTTCCCATACACCTAGGTGTGCACAGATGATGAGTTGGTTGCAGCTGCTTCACTCTGCCACTTATAATCCCAAACTGGGACCTGACCTGACCTGGAGACAATATTCCTTTACTGTCCTATTGCAATGATACATGATCCTCATCTAGGTGTTGTTTTTGGTCTTACACAGTTTTAGAAATGTGTTGTTGAAGTTGCAACACATGCTCAGCTTAATGAATATTAAAAACATGTAATTAATTTTTCCTCTATGTTATTCCCAAGCAGGCTTTGTGGAACATCCATATAAATTATGCATAATGGCTTTATGAGCTGAACTTTCTATTTGCGTAGCAGGCAAGAGGCATATTTTTTTGGTCTGTGGGGATTTAGCTTGTGCTTAAAAGCAGACAGATAGAAATTCTAGAATATTTCTAGAAATCAGGTTTTTTGCTTTCAAACTAGGCATCTTCGCTAGAAGATTAAAATCTTCATAGATTATTTTATTAATCCTTAAATTATACAAATGTTGAAGTGAGAAAATAAAAACCTGATTTGCTGACTTACACTCTTTGTTTAAAAGATTCTCAGAAAATCAATTTAAATATTGCGCAGGACTGTAAAGAATGTTAAAAGCAAAGCAGCATCCTTGTTCTAGGAGCATCTTTTATTTCTTTTATTTATCAATTTCTCACCAAGCATCAAGATGGGACTGCTTTTGATAATTTCTTCAACCTTAAATATAAAATTAACAATTCAGCTTTTCTCCCAAGAAGACCTTTCTCTACAAGCTGATAAATGTTAACATTGCATTTGAATATTTGTATGTGCCCACAGAAACAATTTTATAGAAGACATTACTTCAGAAAAAGCAATGCTAGTACACTATAAATCTCCCTTGGGGACACCAGGTCCAGGCTACCTAGAAGCATTGTGTTGAATCTTTTTTTCCTCCCTGAGAGCCTGAGACAGACATATGGCATGTACCAGCATATAGTGCAGAAGAAACAAAACCTCCCTCTCATCAAAGTGCATGTCAAACTTGAGTGGAGTGTGCTTCCTGGAAAATAGTTCTAAGGATAACAGAAGCCCATTTATCTTCCATTTGATCTTGACTACAGCTGGAATCTATATCCATTTACCACAATGACTTAGTCACTTTGAGGCTCTGCTAATAGTGTAACTCCTGCCATCCCCCAAATGACAGCACATGGCACTCTGAATAGTTGTGATGACACTCTGTCAAAGTCCTCCACATACAAAGTACTAGAAATCTGTCCCACCCCACCTGGAAAGTGATGTTTTCTACAGTTTGTTTCCGAATCACATCTTATTATTCTACCTCCCATCCTCAATGAGAAGACTTTTGATCTTTGGTGTGTACTTTTTCACTCTTATTTAAAACTCTCAGAAACACAAATTAGTTCCAATTTTAAAACTTTTGACATTTTAAAATTGGTATGAGTTTCAGTAACATAGATAAGAAAGAGGAAAAGAGGGAAATAAACAACATGGCTTCACCTGGGGAGCAATAACGCCTCACATGTCTTTCTGTCTTTTCACTTTTTCTTGTTCATGGGATATAAACACAGTTTTATATTTAAGTAATGAATAAGACAAGCATTAATTCTCATTAAAATGTTTCCTCTCTTTATTAAAAATCTTAAGAGGAACTTTGTAAGCTATTTAGATTAGGCATCCAAACTATAGTAAAACATCTGCTTACAGGCTTTCTGAGCAACCAAGAAATCTTTAATTTCCAGAGTATTGAGGGACAACACAAGGCTGTGTCTGCATTGCTTTCCTCTGATGACAGTGGTTATGCAAGGTGTTGTGCCAAGAATAAAGCTTTGAAAGTGTCAAGGCAGAAGGCACCTTGCCATGTATGTAACCTGGGCTCCCTGTGGACACTCCGCACAGATTCTGCTCCTGAGCTGGACAAGACTGTAAGTAAAGCTCATACACAGCTGTGTTCATCTGCACCCACACAAATCCTAAATTCCCTTGACAACGTTTTGGCAATGTGAAAAGACTAGAGAAGTCAGGGCCACGCATAATTTGAGGATATAGCTGGAGTACTGTAAGAAGTTACAATCTTGCCAATGTTTGATACTAAATCTTTCTTAAAGAAAGTTACCATCCTCAGAGCAGAGATATTCTTGCTCATTTATGTCAGTTCAAAGTCAGAGAAGTAAATCTAAATAATTTCTGGCCAACCTTGAGTCTTTGCATGAAAAAAACTGTTATGATCTTCTACTGAATTCAGCTGGAATGAGAGCCTATAGGAGAGGAGCTGGAGGAGTGATGACATTGGAATCTACTGCAGCTGCTTATAGACTGATTTTAAATAAGAACAAATTTCATTTTCACTCAAGGTCAGTTATAGACTTCCTCTATAAACTGAAAATCAGGCTCAGAGAGAAAAGGAGGCAAAACACATGGAGTGTTATTGGAAAACACGGTGGCAACTGGTCAAGCTCAAACAGAGATATCACCCCATTTTTGGAAGATCCTGTCCAGAAATTCACTTTTTATAGTCTATAGAGAGAGGCAAGTGAACTATGAGAAGAGTACAGCTGTAGGGGCAGGCAGAACAACAAGGAGAGCACAGCTGTACAGATCAGTGTCTGGACTCTGAAAAATGGTCATCTCTTGAAATCCTAGGATAAGTTCTACTCAATTAACTACTTAAATCACCATCTGTTTCCTTTGCAATTTTGTAGCACCTCCATGTTTTGCACCAATGCTAGGCAATCAGAAACTTAGAAGAAGACTAAGCAGTGTTGAGAGTCATAAAGTCTCCATTTAATACTGGTCAAGATAGCTCAGGACACTCAGTCACACTAATCAGGACTGCATTATACTATCATGCTGCTATATTGTCAACCACCACATATGTTCTGGAGGAAACAAGCAAGCAAACAAAACCAAACAAGCAAACCATGCTATCTGCCTAGCCACTAAGTAGAGCTTTGTCAAAATTATCATGCAGTTGGCCATCACAGAGAGGTTTGCAGACAGTGGTTCTATTGATTCTATGAACTTGGAGTCCTCAATATAATTATTTTCAGATATTTCTAAGCAACTCTCAGAGACGGGAAACTATGAGATAGGCATAAACATTAGAAGACTTAAAAATACTGGGAGAATTGAAATTGTTCAACAGTTTTCAATTTAACTATTGGACCTTGGAGCGTACTGTGAGTCATTTTCTGACAACCACACACGCTAGGATTTTAACAAAAGGGGATGGGTTTAGCATTCTCAATGCTCAGTGTTGTAATAGCAAGGAAGAAAAGACTGCTTCATGGAGTAGGATGCACAAAGCTTGACTAGATGCCCAGGACTGTTAGATATAGACTGCACAACCATCAAGCACTCTGGAGGTGTTTTCACAACACCCAGTATACTGACACTCATCATTTGGAAGCACCAAAAAAGTATGTCAAATATCATATCGGTCACACTGCCCTAGAAACAAAAGCACCTATTCACACAGTAAGTCATAGTGCAGAAACAGGTACAGGTACACATACATACATGTTAATTTGTATTTTTACACTGTTAGATACTACTAACATCTGGTCAAAGTGGTAGTGGGGAAGTCTAGACCACATTACTCTGGTGCACCTTTCCTAGAGAACACTCAACAGCTGTTGGGAAAGTTGCAAGTGTGGAATACACTTTACATACACACACATGAATGTGAATGCCCACAGAGACCACCAGTAAAAGTAGGCAGCAGCCTAAAGTGCAATTGTGACACATTTACTTGTAAACCTAAGTAAGATATGCAAAAGATCTTTTACAAGAAAGTGTAATGTGTCCCCAGATGCCATTACCACTATTTTTTAAGACAATATGGTAAGACTTTCTGTAAGACTTTCAGGTTAAAAAAAAAAGGGAAGAGTTAGGAATAATGGGAAGAGCATGGAAGTTAGAATGAAAAATTTAATAGTTGTTTGGCTTCAGATCTCTTCTAAAGGCTTTCTCTATACAAATTATCTATCATTCTCCTGTAAACTGATTTTTTACAATTATTAGACAAAAATATTAAATATATGTACATTCAGCATTCCATTTTAAAGCTTTATTTGTTAGAAATGTTTTGAATATGATACTTGTGAAATTTAAGTGCATGAATTAAGTTCATATCATTCATGGGAATCATGTAACAAGTATTAATTGAAGATTTTTCCCAAAGACTTAAACACAAAATTCTTTGTTTCAAGACCCTTGATTAGTTCTTAGGTGCAAAAAATTATATAAACAAACATAAGATACCAACTTCAAGATGCAAAATGTATAGATAAGTATACATTCAACTGTGTTATTCTTAGATGTTCTGCTATTAAACAATCTAGATACTATACACAACACATAAAAGATTACTTCAGTGATGTAAACTCTCTTCTTTAGAATGAAATGAATCATAGAATCATAGAATTGTTTGGTTTTAAAAGAACTTTAATATCAACAAATTGAACTGTTAACCCAGCACTGCCACTTCCACCACTAAACCAGGTTTTTAAGTGCCACTTGTATATGTCTTTTGAATATCTCCAGGGGTGATTACTCCACTGCTTCTCTTAGCAGTCTGTTTCAATGCTTGAAAACCCTTCCAGAGAAAAGATTTTTGTAATAA
Organism: Urocolius indicus; assembly: GCA_013401255.1. NCBI lineage: Eukaryota > Metazoa > Chordata > Aves > Coliiformes > Coliidae > Urocolius > Urocolius indicus. Next base: position 38,985 of record WBNH01000958.1, on the reverse strand, counting down.
GCAATCTAAACCTCCCCAGGAGCAACTTAACCCATTTCCTCTTATCCTGGCATATATAACTTGGGATAAGACACCAACATCCACTTCTCCACAACCTCCTTTCAGACAGTTGTAGAGAGCAACAAGGTCTTCCATCAGTCTCCTTTTTTCCAGACTAAATAATCTCTCAGCTACTCCTAAGACGTGCTCTAGGCCCCTTTGCAGCTTCATTGCCTTTCTTTGGATACATGCCAGCGCCTCAAGGTATCTCTCATATTGAGAGGCCCAAAACTGAACACAGTATTTGAGGTACAGCTCACCAGGCTTTACTAAAGTCTAGGTAAAGAACATCCACAGCCTTGTCCTCATCCATTAAGTGAGTCATCTTGTCATAGGACACCAGGTTAATCACACAATATCTGCCTTTTATAAACCCATTCTGACTGGGCTGGCTGCTTTCACAGTGCTTATGTACACAAACATAGTGGCTCTGTATCCTTCTGACAAGTAGGGTTGGAGGCTATGAAGTCTGTGGCTGCACTGTCTCCCGACAAATCTGAAACAAAAATATGTGAAGCATATGCCTCAAAATATGTCTCATACCTTCTTCTCCCCAGATTTCTCACAGGTGCCAGAATGATACAGCTTAATTTAGCAGTAACAGACAAAATAAAAATGGTGAAGCTCTAGTCTGTCTGAGATAAACTGACTCATCAATAAAGAAATATTTTAATTTAACTCTCTTGGAATAAAAGCAGAGGGAATGAAGGCTGCATTCATGGGTACTGCCAGTATAGGCAGGTTTCTTCAGCAAACATTATAGTTTGATCAGTCTTTCCAAGACTCACAAACTAAACTCAGGTCTTTAATTGTGGCTGCAGAGTAGTCAAATTATTGTCCCCTCCTAGTGACTTTCATTGCCAGTACCACAGTAGAAGGAATACTGAGAGGCGTTGCTCTATGTGTTCTTATGTTAACTAGTTTCACAAGTCACACAGTGACACTCAAAAGCAAAAGTGCTGAAACGTTATAGGAAATTGAATTCCAACCTACTTATTTGCTGAACTACAGGAGGAAGTGGAAAACTTTTCTAGATACATGGCTTCACTCAGTTTTTGCAGAGGAAAATCCGAATGCATGTTTCTCAATGGGTGAATTGGCCTATCATAGAACTACTGCAAAACTTGTAGTCATTGAGAATGTGGACCTTCATTTCGTTTTGTTTCAATAAAAAGGATTAGTTTTTATTTTTCTGAGGTTAAAAAATTTCTTCTGATAAAAGAAAATAAAATGTTTTCATTTCAGATACATCCAAACGTTTGTCTCCTTTCAGACACTGAAATGAAAATCTATTCACTCATTCCTATTTAATGGATTGTCTCTCAGTAGATTATGAAAATCATCAGCAAAATTAGCTGCTGCTTTCAGCATATGATGTGGTAGGGTGGTACAGTGTAGAGTGGTACATAAACAGAACTATTTTTTCCTCCTCGAGGTGAAGTTTGAAGCATATTAACAGAGGATATTTACAAGTTTATATGATCACATGGCATGCAACAAACATCTCCCCTTTGACAAAGGAAAGATTTAATGTTAGAACTGTCAATCTATCAGCTTTCATGAACACTTTTTTGTTTGTTTGTTTATTTGTTTGGGGTTTTTTTAAAGTATATAAATTCCTAGAAATTTCTATGCTCTAGAGCTTCCATAGTTTAATAGCATATGACTTTCAACTGGAGTACAGATCAGTTTTTACCTAAGTCAGTTCATACCCAGCTGCTCAGTTTCCTAGTAGAAGTAATGTGTAATAAGAAGAAACCAAACAAAAAAGATAATGTCTTCAGATGGTAATAATTGTTACAAATTAATATTTTTAACAGAAAAGGAACTATCTCACGTTACAGCTTGCTGGTGCTGTCAGAAATAAGATTTCAATTAACATATAATCAGTTAGAAATTCATTAAGATAGTTCAAATATTTGGTTTTTCATTTAGATGGAACTAGAGTATGTCTCAAATTAGAAGAAGCAAAATCAGCTTTACAAATAAATTCTGCAGAATGTCTTGAAATTCTTATCTAATGACTGTCATATACAAACATCAGGCAGTTTTGGTTAGCTAATCGAATAGAGCAAGTGTAGAAAGAGACAATATATCTTTTCCATTCTTTAAAAAAAGATATGGTCATGAAACACTAATTATTAGATATTTTTAACCAATTTCAGCCAAGGAAATCACATAACATTACTTCCACTATTCACAGGTGTCATTTGTACATATCTAATACAAATGTTGATATGTAGAACCCATAGTTAATTGCTGAGACACTGGAATTCAGAGTAGACACAAAACAGCTTTCTTAAATACTGAAAACAAAGAAATCTCCGAATTAAGAATCTGAATCTACAAATGTTTTAGTACCAAGATTACTCCCTCTACTCAGTACTTTTGCCCACATTTAGCACACAGCATCTAGTTTTTTGTTTTTCAGTATAGAACAGACTTTGATGAATTGGCATGATTTTGGGGAGGGTCTCCCAAGCTGATTGGAGCCTCCAGCTCCAATCAGTTGCTCAACAATCAGCTCAATCAGCTCAATCAGCTCCAGTTTCTTCAACAAGAGATGCTGACAGACTCAGGCTAGCTTAGCCTGGGGAAAAACAGCTCTGTAGGAGTCCAATAGCAGACTCCAGCACCTACAGGAAAGCAGCTGAGAAAATGGAGCTAGGGTCTCCACTGGCACGTAGCAAGAGGATGAAGAATAGCAAGTATAAACCAAATTGAGAGAATCAGGCTAGGTATCAGAAAAAATAATTTTGCTCATGAGGACAATAGACAACAGAGCAGGTTGTCCAGAGTGGTTGTAAAATTTCTGTCCTTGGAGGTTTTCTAGATCTAGATTGTTCAAAACACTGGTCTTCTCTGCTGGTCTGATCTCACAGTTAACCTTGCTTCAGCAGGACTCACAACCAAAGGCCACCTGAGATCCTTTCCTACTTCTATTAGCTAGCTGGTGGTGGTCAGAAATGTTTTAACTTTTTTTTTTTTTTGATTAAACAACTATTAATCCACTTATCCGGCAAGATTTTGCTCTTAGTTTTTATCATTTTCTTTTTTACTAGTGGCATCACAAAACTGATAAATTTCCCAAGATCCTTTCCAGACTGAATTTTCATACAATTCTCACTCTTTTCTGATGTCACCTATAGTCTCTAAAATGCATATATAGTTGAAATCTGTTGGAAAGCAATGCTCATAGCTGTGTTCTCATAAAGGCTGCATCTCAAATGATTTCCCAACTCTAATTCACAGAAGTCTTGGCCAAAATGTATCATAAGGCTTAATAAAGAATAATATCAGGACATAAGCTATGGCAAGCCATTAACCAGTGACCATTCACTGGTGACACACAAATGCTTCATTGTGTCTTGCATTACTTATTTGAGAGCAGACCTTTCAAGAGTGATTCTTCAAACCATGTAATTGTTAATTAAGACATTTTTTCCCCTGCAGCTAGAACACAAAGAAATTCTCCCTAATTTATGTGAGAATTTATGGCTTCTTAGCATATTTGAAGTGAAAACATTTATTCAGATACCCATATATGAACTGAGAGGCTTAACTTTAGATTCTTCAACCATTTATAACAAATGCTATCAAAATGTCAAGGAACTCAGGTAATAATACAAAAATAGAATATAATCAAGAAAATTTCACCTGATGGTGATTCAGACATCAAGATTTTTTTTCCTCTAAATTAGGATGGAAAAAGTGCTCTAACAGGTATGTAGGACAATGTAAAGAAGAGATACTGTATTTTTATATAGAAAGAAATGTGAAGTGTCAACCACTTTGAAGAATCAAGATCTCACATAGTGGGACATTTTTTGAAACATTAGAATCATTAAATTCTGTACCATAAACAATTTTAATATAGGCAATTAAAAGTTGTTCCTGTAGAATCCATTGAGTATAGCACTCTGATTTATTGTCTACTCCCAGAATAGAAGTTAATGTTTTATTGTGATATATACCTCCTGATTCCTCTTACATATCTTGTTAACTAATTTGCCACATTTTTTTCAGCAAGAAATATAACTTGGAAAAGAAGTACACTTTCTTGTAATTATAACTGTCTTCTTAACAACTATTTACAAGTTTTCCTGGCACATAAAAAAACCCACAAATACATTAAGTACCTGCTTTGTCTTTAGCATGAAAATAACTATTGAATTAATTATTTCAAAACTATAGTCCTCAAAACTGTTCAAAAACAGATCTGTTAGAAACGCAGTCCCCAGCTGCTATGAAAACAATATAAGCCTAGACCTATATTAAAAGTGCATATGCTGTTTATTATCAAGATTATAAAATAAGAATGGCCCAATTGCGACAGCATGAAGATATCATACATAACAGATTCACTCAGGCCAATGCATAAGAGGAGACAAATCTTTTCAAACACATCCATGTTGTCTGCTGCAGTCTTAGATGATCTGAGAGAGAACACTCTGCATCCATTGTGTCCCAGAGGAATATGACCCATCTGCACCAAGCTGTAACTCTCTCATATGTTCCTATATATATATATATATACACACAGTGGGAAAACTAATGTGTGAAAATCAAGCTAAACTAAGGCCATCATATGATATTTTCTACCATTACTACTCTAATAAATGAGATGTTTTCCAATACTCTCTTCCACATAATTTCTTGTACATGCTACGTGATTAGGGAACTGGGCAAGCTACACTGTACCAAATGAGTTGCAAAATCTCTTTTTTTGTGTGAAAGTTATTTGAAGTTTTCTGTGTTCAGTTCAGAGATACACATAAAAACTATAAATTCTTTTCCCATTTACATCATATATATTAGCACAGAAGCACACACATACACTCAGACACAGATACCTGATCTTAAGTGGTAGATTCTCTAATTAAGAAAAAGCTGTGAAAGTCTTACAACATCTGTTAGTTTCACTGTCTTTATCCTCTATGCCTTTCCATCCCAAAGAGCTATCTCATTTATCTACGTCTTAATCTCTGATTTCTGAAAAATCACGATCAAAATTACTATCTGTTTGGCTGAAGAAAGCTTACAGGAATTTCTCATTACAACTAAATTAGCAAGGTCACCAGTAGCTATGAAAGAATTTTGTCAGTCACCCAAAGCTAAGCACTTTATTTTGTCTTTGGAGTGTTTTCAAGACCTATTATCTACTAAAAAGAACTCCTGTAGATGCATAAAAAGACCAAAAGATATCCCTGCTTTCTAAGGTAAGCATATGGCATAGAAAGGAGAAGGAAGACAGCTTGAAGAGAGTTAAAAAAAAACAGACTTTGAAAATTAAGAAATATAAAGAGTTTTGCAAAGAAAAACTTACATTTTAAAACCTTAAATTCTAAAGAGTTTAGATTTTTTTTTCCTAAAATTCTAGATTTTAGGAAAAGAACAATGATAATTTTTCATTTGTTGTTTTTTATCCTAATATCTAAGGTTGTTCTATTCTTTATTGTTTAGATAACACACCAATACTAAGAATTACCAAAAGTATCAGTTAAAAAAACCCATAATTCTATGATCTACTGGCATCATGCCACTGTGTTGTATTTCTTTTCATAAAATGTTTTTACCTGACAAGGATTTCACGAGAAAAACACAAAATTTTGGCTTATACATACAGGTCATATTTTTTAACTGAATACTGAAAATAAGAATTGTCAGCTTAAATCAATGCTGAAGCTGCATGCCGATTACTTCCAAACCTGGTAACAGTTGTAAAGACCTATATAACATGTTAATCCATACACTTTGCAGAAGTATTTTCTTAAAAGCAGAAACAGGTAAAGATTTAATGCAGTCAGAATCTTTACTTTGGGAACTTACAGAGTTTCGTGACCACATAATGTCTTTCGCAAGTATTTTTCAATAAAAATGCAAAATAAGTACAGGACTTAGTGGTAAAGAGCTGTTACTGTTTTCTTAAGGAGCTTTTTGTTGACTTTTCTGCTCCCATGGGCTTTCTCAGATTAGAAAATTATTCTCCTACTCAAGCAGTATGACATTTCTAAGAAACAACATATGGCATTCATTACTTTATCAAAGCCATGTGCTTGGGGCAGTGGCAAGGCCACTAGACTGAGGCCCCAAGTTTTGCTTGTTTTAAAATACTGCTGCTATCAGCTCTATGCTGTTAAAAACATTGCTTTAATAGGATTTCCAGGAAGTATCTTTTCAAACACGATAAGGCCTGTAAGACGATGAGGCAAAGGGGTTTGGGTACTATAAAAAAATTAACAGTGTAAAGGGACATGGCATTCCTTTCTCTTTGTATTTTGAAGTCTCCCATGACAGCCAGAACTCTGAGAATCAAAGAATGAACAAGTCCACTCCTCTGTTCTCCCCTTTCCTTGTACTTGGCGACCCAACAGAGCTTCCTGGACATCTGGCAATAGTTCTGACAAATGGCAACAATATATGAGATCCATGGCATAACACATACTCAGAAGATGAAGCATTTTGAATAAACTTGCAGTCACTTAATGCACCACTTTAGGCAAACCTCTATATACACCTAGGGAATCCTTAAACAAAACATGGACAGGTGGTACTGCACAGTACATAAAGCTGCAGTAAGGTCTGATGCATCTGGGATGGATTCAGGTGGCTTTCCCTCCAGGGATTTCTCATACCCACATATTTTTACCTGGGAGTCCTCTCAAAAAACAAAACCAGGCTCCACAACTGAACAGATGCTGAAGAATACATTAGATGCAAGACAGCAACCTCCCACAGAACAGCCTTCCTTGAGAGTGAAGCAATTGTAAAAGGCAGATTGTCTCTTGTAGGTAGAACTTTTTCCTCCAGGCAGCAAAATAATATGTTTGACTAATCACAGGCAGAAGCAGATACCACAAACTAAGTCCAAAATCAAAGGCTTTTAAGAATTAAAATACTGGATTTCTGTAACAGTATAAGAATAAAATATTTTATTATATTGAACTAATTGAAACCAGCAGAAAAGTTCTTCCCAGGACTCTGTTTTCAGTTCTCTTCAATAGATACTTTTCGTTTCAGCCAAGTGTGTTGGCAAACCTCTGTCACATTATCTATCATTTTAGATAAATGAGACAAAGGCAAACTTATAAATAACACATCGTCTTGCATGTCAACAGTATGTTTCCATCCCAAGTATGCCAAAGCATCTGACAAAGTATTGGCAGAACAGTGCAGTCTGTCCCACCATGTTCAAAGTAGAATGCTCAAGGGAGGTTGGGGAGGCAAACGTCTGCAGTCCACAGTGGGAACTTGTTTGTTTTCCCAGTAGCAGCAGCACCTGCCAGTGCAACAGCATCTTTCTCTCCTAGTGCCAAAACAAAGGCCTGAACATATCTGCAATGGGTTAGCACGGGATGTCAGGAGATGGGAGGACTCAGTCAAACCTAGCCTTTTTGTTTAACTGCTTTTTGGTTTTGGCTGAATAAAAAGAAAGTTATTTTGCTCCTTCCGATACCCAGTACACAGAGAAGGTCAGTAGATGTACCTACCTCCAACCACATTCTTGTGGTAAATGAGATGACTTTTTTTCTGTTCACCTCACAATTCCTTTCCCTCAATGACCACTGCTCTAAACGTTCCTCAACGGTGATGACCAGTCATACTCCAAGAAAGAATGTGAAAAAAACAGGTCCCAAGTAAACTCATTCTGCTGCAGCAGATAACAGATACCGAGGCAGTCTATGCATGGCAACAGCTAAACACTGAATCTGGAAAGGTGGATTCAACACAGAAATGTGTTGAAGTCACCTAAGTAAGAAAAATCATTTGCTTTTCTGACTTTAGCATTAGGCAGATATTAGAAGTGGCTTTCCATTTTTTTTTCACCCCCAGGAGGCTTAGATACACAGATGGTCATTTTAATTATTTTTTTACAAGAAAGTACATTCTTTTAAAGAAGTACTATGTAAAGAAGTGTCCTGTATTTCCTCTAGTGAAACAGAACTAAGGAAGACCTTTCAGTAACCCATGCACCTTAAAGTACATGGAACCAAAAGTTTGGTTAATCACAAAGATGTGTATTTGCTACAGCTTTACCAAGACAGGCTAAAATTAGCAAGTAACAATTGATGATCTACTTTACATTTGACTTCTTTATACCCCTGGTGGAGAAAGTCTTGTATTTTTCAGATTGGTCTATTTAACAATATTGTTCAGTCAGCATTCAACACATCAAAATAAGCATGTTCCCCATCTCAAGTCTGTTTTCTCAGTGAATGCATAGTTTTTCAAATTTCTCTCAGTCAGAGGGAACATTTACAGTTTACAGACAACATTGCTGTCAAACAACACAGTCCAATAAATCCTCTGTTTTCAAGAGCCACTCATGCCCTCAAGCAACATAGAGCAGAGTTATTCATTCCATGTGTTCCTAGGTTGCATCAAGACAGTCAAATTAGGAATGCAGATTTCATTTTTTTCTCTGTTTTTTTTTAAGAGATAAAAACAATACAGGGGGATATTTATGCTTGTATGTCTCTATATTATTTTAATTAGGTACGTGATTGCTGCTCAAGCCTACAAAGGTAACCTTGGCACGTGCATAAGCGAACAAGGATTCCTACGATGTATCAACTGCTGACTATTTATCAGACATGAAGCATGTGTTTTGAAAGACTTTTTGCTGATCCTAAAGACTCCCTAGTTTAACAGATGAAAACACAGGGGTATCATATTCTGTTAAGATCCAATTTAAATTAATTCAGTGTAATTCAGGCTCATGTCCCTATATTGGTGACAAAATGTCAAAAGAACAAGGACAACTTTGTTTGGAACACTGTAAAAACAACAACAGAGCTTGAAAAAATTTCCTGTTGTGCATGCATGTCAAAAGGACAAACCTGGGTAGGATTAATCAGTAGTAGAGTCAAGAGACTGTGACAAACCACCTATGTCTGTCGAACTATGAAGAAACTAGTTGGAAGGTAATTCTGGCAGGGGGACGTCACAACCAGCAGCTCATGGACCACTGATTCCAGCTACACCTCGAAATCAAAAGAAGGAGGCAGAGAAGGCAAAGTGGGAATTTATGCTGATTTACATGCCAGGCAAAGAAATTTGGACCAGTTATTGGAAATTGAAATGCATAACCTTATAACATTTGTAAATATGTACAGTGCAGAAACTCTTGTCAGATGTGCTTAATTTGTGCAATTATCACCAAGCCCTCAGGATTGTGCAAACCTGAAATAAATCAACAATGTCTCTCAAGTGTTGGATTATTGGTGAGTTGTACACCAGGTAACAAATCCACTGTTTGGACAACAATATTATTAAATTGTTATGATGTTTCAGATGAATATCAGTGCTGGCATCATACTATTGTTAATAGCAATATGTGCCCATGAGGACTGGTGTTAATTGTTTCATAAGTCCTTGGTGTTTCCTAGTGTCATCAATAACAGATCACACATCTTACTTGGACACAAAAGCTTCTTCAACCAGTGTCAGGAGTGAATTGCCTGAAATACTCATTTTTTAATCAGCAAATTACAGGGCCCATGTGTACATTGGTTAATTTGTAATACATAATAAATACCTGAAGTTCTCAGGCCAGAGTTTTCAAGAATAATACAGCCTATTGCAATTAGATTATTCCAATATTGCAACTGTAAATTGTCCTAATCCAATACAAATACAGGTTGTTCCAGTTCTCTACATATAAGTTACTCTTTTATATGCAAGAAGGGCTAACTTTCTTAGATACACAGCTAAGAGATCTTTTTCAACCAAAGGCTGAAGCTCTTGCACTTGAAACAAAGCAAGTTAGATACATAAAAGAAAACCAAATTGGTTTAAAAAGTTATTTCCACATTTGTGCTACTTAGAAATTTTGGATTTTAGGTAGAATCAAAAAAAGGCTGTTTTTATTAAATTAAAATTAAAAGAAATCCTTGGAGGCATTGTGAGAAATCAAAGCACAAATGAAGTGTGTCAGATTAAGTGTCCAAACTTTGCCTGTGCTTTGAAACATTTGAGGTTTGAGTTACCACTGCTGTCTTCTCGTTATTGCATTTCCTCAGCAACACGTCTTGTGTCTTTCTGTAGTATCAACAACAACAACAAATATTTTCTACAGTATTTTGGAAGTCCCAACAGCCAAAGTCTTGCTGTTCTGTGAGGGGCTCCATTACTATATTGGAAACTACAATAACCATCTGCCTCCAAAGAAAACAGTGAACTGCACAGTGCAAGCAACATCATATTGTTACAGCTCAGACAACTCCACCCTTTATGGGACAGACCAGAACTCAGCTGCAGAAGGGTGGGAGTGAGCTCACTGCACACAAATAGGGACTCTTGTCAACAAGAGTCCAAAGTCAGGCAAAGAATCCTAAACAGGAAAGCCAACAAAATGTAAGTTCTTTCCTCCTTTCCAGAGGTCAATCTATGGCAGATTTTTCTCATGTGTACCACACCTCAGCCATTATCCAGAAAAGCCTCTGGGATAAGGGTCTCATGAGAAGCAGAAACGTCATAATTGTTCTAGAAATAATATCTTATGTTCTGATTCAATAAAAAGCTAAGCTTCAGCAATTTGGCCAGTATAAATGGCAGCTTGAGATGTTAGCTTTTGAATTGCAGATTAGGAATTCGTTCCCAATTATCAATTATTTAATACTTACAGCTTGGAGAAATATGAAACATTTCAATCGTGCTACTAGCTAGAAATAAGCAGCCCATTAAAGCAGATATTTTCAAAATACTGGAGTTCAAAAGGAACTCTTAAGGGAAAGTGTTATAATTTCTATCAAAATAGCAACTGTACGTTAAGGGTAAAAGGGGAAATATTTTCTTAACATGTAAAAACTCGTTTGAGGACATGCAAAGCTGAGAGAGACATGGCTTCTATCACCACAAATGGAATAAACTTGCAAAAAATATCACTTACAGAGACTGACGGACTCAAAGTGAATTCATAGCTTTTTTATATAGTAAATCTAAGAGTGAATGGATAGTCTTTTTGTGTAAAAACCAATATCTTGGAAAGCAAAGCTAGTAGTTTTGTTAGGAGAACATTGAGCAAGATTTCAGGGATGTATCTTAGTGTTAGCGTTATCTTCTGTGCTCATCTAATGTGTAATATACTGAAGTTGTACATTATCAAAGCACCAAGGAGCAAAAAAAATGTTGGAGTCTAGTTGCTGAGATACAGGTTATAAGGCCAAAAAGGAGATTTGGCTTTTGGAGTGTTTTTTCCAGTCACAAGTCCTGGAACATTTTACACCCATAAATGCTGATAAACATTTCACTGCAGTTTCATATTATTTAGCTAGATGTATCATTGGATATTTGTATCTACACAATAAATAGGCACAAAAGTAGAATAATACAACTGGAATTTCTTCTGACATGGATGCTTTTCATATTATCTAATAGACGCTCATTAATATACAACAGAGAATCATTTATCAGTCTAAATATTTAGAAAAAAAAACGAGCACAAACATTGTGCTAAGCATCTAATATCAGTGATGTCCACCTACCGAAGGAAAAATTTACAACCTTAATCTATAATAACCACATACATTTAAAAATAAGTAAGAAACAGCCTCAAAAATATATATATTTTTATTATAAATATTCAACAGCATAGTATAAGCATTTTCTAACCAAAATATTGTTAGGGGCTGATTTGAGGTAGTCTCTATTCAAACCACCTGGAAGATATTGCTATTGAACATTCAAACTTACAATAATCTTTTTAAAGCTCTGAATTCAATATGTTGTTTACTGTATTGAAAACATGCATAAAGAACAATAAATCACACACAATTTATTGCTTTCAACATTTGGGAAGGGGCTGGGACTGTTATATGTTAAACTGCAGCTGCATGTCTGAGTGAGAGGAAAATGGCAGAGGCTAAAATGCTGCCAGCCTCTGGTGAATTCCGCACTCTTCCACTACAGAAATGTGTGCAAGAGAAAATATCTGAGAGCTCATGTAGTTCAGCCCATGCCTGTGGGAGCACAGTAAAAGGAACGTGGAGTGACAGACTTGTGAAGTGACATATTGTTTATGCAGGGTTCTTTTTCTTAATTAGATGGACTCAATCTCTGAAGAAAAATCAGAACTTTCCCCATCCAGTTGTGGCATTATGACAAATCACTTGTGTTCACTACATCATATACAACATTTCATACCGTAAATTACTTCCATATATTATAAAAAATACTGGCCTTATAGATGGAATGGTTGTTGATGGCAGGAGGATTCTGCTTAAGCCACACAGAGCACTCATTTTGCTATCTTATTAAAAAGTCCCTATCAGGTTAAATCTTTGCAGTAAATCCTTCCTCTGGTGATAGAAAATAGAGGAAAAATGACTGTTCATGGAAGCTTGCAGGTACTACACATCAATATACACAGTTTCTGCCAAACACGTTACTATTCTTTCTCTACTGCTAAGCATATACAAGTATGCCATGCAAAAAACAGAAAGGAGAAACAGCCATTTCATCTAAAGATACATTTTGCGTTGAAGATTTGGATATGTGTGCATTAGGAACATTGCAAAAGACTGACTTTGAAAGAGAGAAAACCTCTGCACCCAGGAACCTAGATTTTGAATGAGGAGGAGAACTGACTGGATCATTGAGAAACTTCCATGACAAATTAAAAATGATGCATCTTAATTGATGCCCTGTGGACTGCTGTCTGTATGCTTTAACAGCACTACCTGTCTGAGCTGTCAGGGCAACACTTGTGGTTCCACTTTGTATTTTGGGTCACATCGCATAGGGACACCTCAGACCTTCAAGAGGACACTCTGGGTCACTACTACTGCTCCGGGCCCAGTCTGTCTTGCATGCTGTACATGCAAGTCAGCTGTACAACCAAGTCAGCAATTCCACACTTCTTCAGTACATGAGGCAATGTCTCTTCAACAAGTTCCCCTGACTGGTCCTTGGCAAGAAATGCCATCAAAAGCAATGCTTTCTCAGAAAATAATTTTGACAACAAAGCATTGAAAATCATATCAAGCAAAGACTATGTTAAAGAAGAAAAAGAACCATAAAATTCAATTGTACTGTGTATTCACAAAAAAGGGAAATAAATTAGATCACATTAACATAACATTTTACATTAAAGGCACTTCTGGTTCTCAGAGCCTCATAGCATCTAAAAAGTACGAATGCTGGTATAAACATGTTACCCGGCTCACTAGTCTACTGTCTAGTAGAATTGTTGTGCCCCGCTGAATATCAGGTCAATGATGAAAGCCTTGTGTTTGCTGATGTGATTCCTGCAAAGTGTGCACCAGATAGTTGCTCTGACTCATTAGAGTCAGATTTCTTTTTAATACAGACTTTAACTCTCAATTTAGCAGGAAAGAAAGTAGAAAAATAATTTCCTTTTTCTGTACCCTGTTATCGGCCATGCAACAGTGGAGCTTTCCACATCAGGAAATACAGATATTTTTCTTTAGAAAGTAATCCTTCTAAATCCTTTTACATTTCAAATTCCCACATTCTTTTTATCAGAAGACTATTAAAAATTAATTAAAAAGGTCATAATTCACGTGTCATGAAAGCTATCTATCTGAAACTTGTTGAGGTCACTTAATGAAGGTAAATTTTTAAACACACTAAAAAAGTCAGCTGGATTTTTCTAGTTTTGGTATCTACATCCATATTATATTGTAAGTCTGCTGAGACGATAAACCTAGTTCTGAGTGTTAGATTACAAATTGGTTAACACTCAGGTGTCAGTTATCAATAGATACATTCATTTGTTGTTCCACAAATTATCAACCAAGACTTATTGGTGTTGGAGATCCTGAAAATCATACCATGACACATTTAAACATTTCATATCTCGGTTCACTTTCCCATGAAACTAAACATGAATTTTTTTTAACAAGACAAAAAACTTGCATTTTTAACCAAAAAGTCTCTGAAAAACAAGGTAAAGATGTCTACTATCCCTTATATAAATAAAAGATGCTTCAGTCACTGATAACCTGGATCATTTAAACCCAATGAACAGAAAATCAAACCTTGATGCTGCTCCTTTACATTACCCATGCATCCTCAAAATACAGATCTTCATCGCTTCAGTTTTGTCCATGGTGAATTTTATGCAGCTTTCTTCATCAAAGTAGGATCTCATGTTATGTAACAGCTTAGCATGGTAGTTACCACTTCAATGGATGGTGAGACATACAGTCTGCTAATGGTCTGCTAGTAGAGCTACTGTCTCTTCTTATTTCATAGACTTGATTACTAGAGAAAACTGTGAGAGGGTGATTTTTTTTGTTCCAGAAAATGAAAAAAGGTACGAATTAAAAAGATATATTTATTTTGGCTTTATATTTACTTTCTATTGAAAACCTTGAGTTATAACCCATCATAATGACCAAGAAGTCATAGTTTAATGGTATATTTTTTCTAGGAGAGGAAGTTTCTATTTGCTCTTCAATGGTGGTACCATATATGCTCTGAGAAGTCTTTGTATTAGCATACATAACTTGCATGCATATGCATTGCATGAACAAAGACAAAGCGTACAGCATTATATCATGGAGTTCACCAGCAGATGTGTCAAATGCAAGAAATTCAAATAAAATCCATCTTTCAAGCTTGTTGACCTGGTTTTGGCCCAGATGGGAGCAAAGACCACAAGCAGCCACTTGTTCACTCCTCCCTCTCCAGGCAGGACTGGCCACCTCCTCACACCATTTCTCACCTTTCTGGGCACACTCATCTGGAGCTGCTGGTGGCTCTCAGTACTGCCATTGCCCTCCATGGGTTGCAGGGGCCCAGCCTACATTCTCGCCATGGGCTAGAGAGGGGTCTCTGGTTCGGTGCTCCTCCTTCCCTGATTGTGGGGTCCACACTGTTGCCTCCATCTTGTCCCACTCTTCCATCTCCTCCTTCACTACTGGTTTCTCTTCTTTACAGTGATGGCAAAGGAGCCAGATTGTCCCAATCAGGATTGTCCCAGTCGGGATTGTCCAACTGGGAGCTAGTGGATACTTTGAGAACTGCTTACTGTGACTAACCCTACAAATCCCTTCACCTGTTACCAAGCAAAAAGCAGCTGTACACAAATTCATCACCCTTGTTCAAATAAGAATATTTCTTCTCCATCCTCTTTGGAACTTGCCTGAATAGAGAATTCCACTTTGCATCTAGAAAACAAAAAATCAATTAAAAGTAATCACATGTGGAGAAGAGTATATTTAAACTAGAAAATCTTGTCTTAAAGAGATATTTATTTTGGTTTGACAGCTTAATTGGCACAGACCTGTTTGGAGTTTTGTCTGAAGATTTGATCTACTCTAAGTACACTTCAAAGTTGTTCTCTAATTGAAAAGCCAGTCCACTTACAGATCTGGGCAAACAATCACACTTGTCAGGAATTCTTTTATGAATTTTGCTCCTTAAGAGATTAGTCTTTAAAAAAAAAAGGTATATTTATTTACTTGTAGTCAGACTTTCTCTGTGGTTTTCTTTTCTATATTTTTATTAACTTACATCATAACAGCAATAACATTAATTTCTTTTTTTCAAATCACTGGGTTTAAAATGTAACATTATAACATTTCAACTATTTATGTATAATGTATGTCAGAAGCAACAGAATGTATAAAAATGTTACTGCAATTAGCAAGTAGTGAAACACTATTAAAAGGGTTTTTAAAGTCCTATAAGAATGAAACTTAAAATTAACATATTTTTCAGAAAGCTTAAAATTTTTTTAAACAAAATCAAAACCTTTTTTTTCTTTAAAATCTTATTTAAAAAAAAACACATCCTTTTTCATTTTTAATTCTGTTATTTTTGTAGGGGAACATTTTTAACTTTCGCATGTCCACACTAGTAAGGCTGTAGTCAAATAAGTGTTAGAATGTTTAAAAAAAAAATCCAAACATTTTTTGCATTTTATTATATTGAAAGACTACTGTGACTGTATTCAAGTGAATTTTTCACTGCTATAACAATGGATTTATTTAAAGAACCTTGGTATGTTAAAAAATAAAAAAACAACAGACAGGGAAGATTCAATTATTCCCCTTTCATAGAGAAGGATCACTGGAGAAAATGGCAGCTTGTTCTTGGCCCAGAGTCACACTGATGTCTGGAAAGAAACTAAATCTGTGAGAGCCAATGCCCTCTCTTGGGAGAAAAGATGTTTGCCCTTTGGAGTAGCATATGCTCGTGCTGCTGTAAGAGACAAGAAGACTAAGTACCAGGCAGCTATATACCAAACTGCCAGTGCTGAACAGGTCCAGAAGAAATCAGAATCAGAGTATCAAATGGACACAGTACTTCTCTAGAGAAAAGAGGGTTATTTGGGTGAAGAAAGTGCTTTGTTGTGCACGTATGTCTTCTGTGCATAGTGAAACAGGCGCTTGAGCACATTTATGATTAATAATCTGGATTTCACCCAAGAATTACCTGGCATATCTCATCAATATCATCTCCTAAAGGATACAGCCTATGATGCCAAGAATATTGACTGGCCATGCTTGAGGAAGAAAAAGTAACTGTTTTTTTCTATAGCTTTTACAAAAGTAGATTTTTTCGGCTAAAATAACAACAACAAAAAAATCTGAACTCTTTTAATATTAACAATAATTTAATTCAACTTTTAGTGAAACAAAATATTTTGGTTTTGTGAAATTATAGTAATTCGTCTGTGACATATCAGGGAAGATTATGTATAAATTATTTCAGGGCCCTATGGGTCATTTTTCTGGTTTGAAAATGTACGTATTTTCATTAACATTGTGGAGATAACTTCTAGTTGTTTCACAGTTTTTCCTTCTCTTCCAGGTCTGTACTGTATTTGTACCAGTGTTAAGAGATGTTGTTCACAGATACTTGTTACATTCTTGTAACAAATTGTGACCACTTGTCAAAAAAATATCAATTTTTCCACTCACTTTCCAGTCACTGGGGTTTCTCTGTCACTCACATTCTTGTGACTATGTCTTAGTAGTTGTCCAAAAGGTGACAGAAATTTTGGGTATCACCAGATACAAGTTAGCAACATCCAATAGACTTTTATAACCTATGGTCAATGGCAATGCACTCTTATAATTTGTTTTTAGCAAGTCCCTGTGAAACATATTACAGGGCTAGTACTACCCTGGTGCTTTCTAGATGATCACACAGGCCCTGTTTCAGCAATTTGCTTAAGTAAGGTACCTAACTTTAAGATTAAAAGTAAGTTTGTGCTTAGATACTTTGCTACTCTTGGGTCATAACAAAGGAACTTATTACAAAATTACAATATACTCTTGATGCTGAATTTCCTGCATTTTATTCTACAAAAGCTCACCCTTGACCTTTCTGTAACAGGGATTTTTCATTTAATGCCCTACAGGGTTAAAAGACAGATGAGCTGGTGGTAAGGAGAGGTACATAAATGCATTGCACATTGACAGCACCTACCCTGGATTGTGGTTTGCAGAAAAAATGCTGCCATATGTTGAAGTAAGTCTTCATATCTGCTTTTATTTCTATAATACCTTCCAGACAACAGAACAGGGCACAGTTCCTATTGGAGCAGCAGTTAAAGCAGCCATACAACCACTGATACTTGGGAGACATACTGTAATGCCTGCCTCTAACCACTGCTTTAACTCAGACTACCACAGACAGGGAATCTGAGACCTATTACCCTTCCCTGTTGCTTTTATTATTGCAGTGCACGGCATGCAAACATCTAACTTAGGTGAAACTTCAATTAGTTTCCAGTGTGTATGGAGCATTGGCAACCTCTTCTGGCAAAACCACTGCCAGGTTCAATTGAGCAAATTGAGTGTTTTAGTACTTGAGATTAAATAACTGCTAACTTTCCAAGGTTCAGTATTAAAAATGGAACATGCAGGTAAAGATTCGCATAAATCAGTCAGAATCTAGAAATCCTTAGACATGGCTCTACAATTTAATCAGAGCATAACAGCAAAAATGTTTGACATCACAAAAAAATGGTTTGGGTTTGGTTTTGTGTTTTTTTCCACAAAAAATAATGTTTTTGAGTTAGTTACTTTGGTAAAAGTGACCTTAAAAAAAAAATTAAAAAAGCAAGCAACTTGATTAATTTGTATTCAGTTATCTTCACTAGACTAGAAAAACATATAAATCAGACATTTTAAAGTGATCTTTCAATTAAGCAAAATCAAAACGAGAAAACATTTGACAATTTCCAAAAGTGATGTGTTGAAATAAACAAGTGTGAAAGGTTTGCTTGAAGTCTAAGATTGAGAGGAAAAGACTCAATGACCAAGATATATTGAAAGCCTTCTTTACAGGGGATATTACTTAGGACTTCAGACCAGAATGGGTCAGAGTATAAATAGACTGATATGCAAGCAGATGCAAATTGACTAAAAATTTTATTGCTTCTGTAATGTTCTTCATAGAGACAAATGCAGATAGTCTAGAATTCTCTCTACCCATTTTAAAGTTCAGTCATACTTAAGTCTGATCCAGATATGTGGCTTATAAATCCAATTTGACTGGCACTTCCGTTCTCATATCTCAGAAGAAAGAAAAACTTATCCACTAATGTGAGCAAAGGCCTCTGAGCTGTTGGCAGGTGGATCACCACATGACTAAGGTAAAACTGGTGTGGTACCAACAATGTCTGACTGCATGGTAGTGGTTAGAGGAGGTGACAAAAGCTTTGATCCTAAATCAATTTTAAAATCATCGTCTATTGAAAAATTCACAGATAGTCCCTGCAATAGGACCAAAACTCTTACGTATCTGCTAAGATATTAGCACCTCTGGAAGTGTTTTAAAATGTGAAACTAACGCTGTGCTCAGTGCATCATCCAGTGTTGTGAGAATACTGCAGGTTTATACCTCTTAGAAGCTTTGACAGAATGTCATTTTTCATCATTCACTTCCGTGTCCAAGGAACAGTGTTGCTTTAAAATATTTGGTGCTAATTACATTTAAGATTCTTTAGGATCAAGAAATGGTATGTCAAGCAGTATTATCAACCTCGGGACCCTAGGCACTGCCTGTGGCCCAAGACTGGATGTGCATCTTCTGACCAAGGCTTGCTTTCCCACCTCCACCTTCATTGCATCATCTACAATAGCTCCTTCTGCTGCTGAGTGAAATCTGCTATCATCCACTTAGGAACAGCATTGATGCCATGTAAATGGCATCTCAGGTCAAGTGCTAAACTTCCAATATCCCTCATGTTACCACTCCAGTGATATACTGAGATGACTCTCTCATTAGATTGAGTTTTCATATTTTCTTTGAGAAAGTTATAAAATGAATAAATGAAGAGCTCATAATTACAGTTTCTGGTTCCTGAGATCTTCCAGTTTTAACCTAGTAAAAATTAAAATCACTTTTACAAATTCAACTGATAGCCACGTTCAGTATTTAACAATGTACAACAATATTTGGTTTCAGTCTAACTCTACAGTACCGTTATGATGTTTCAATACAAAATGTCATAATGCCTTTATGCATCTTTATTATCTCTATTAGAGATATTTCACATCTTGTTCACAATTACAAGTGAATTTGGCTGAATAAATTTCATACACCTTTTAATAAGATTTGTATACTTTATTACTACCCTGACTGTTAATAGGTGCAACCTCAAGGCTAACTGGTATTCATAACCGCTAGAAATTAGTCTAGTTGAATGCCATCCAAGAACATGAACTCTGTGTTGGACCACTCTTTGCTGAATTATGTGGGATAAGTGCATCACTTTCTGCCAGTTCTGTCAATACTTTTCATGGTGACATTATGACAACTAACATTTCTGAGGCCAAAAGCAAACTACATATGTTGAAATAAATTCTTCTTGGCATTTTGTATCAAATGATGATGGAAAAACTTGTGGGACTTCAGACCTTCCTGCTTTTATCTGGAGTCCTGTTGTCTGATCAAGTGTCCTATATAGCTGATTCAGAAGACTGCTCACTCTTAAATCCAATGGACAAGATGGACATCTGAAGTCAGGTTACACTTTTTGAGAACTAAACTGAAACTCTCTTTTGACTTTGTGAAATGGTGAAATTTTATTAAATTAATCTACTTGTGTCAACTAGATTGTTTGATCCTCCCCACATACAATAATTTACATTGTCATAACAGCTGAGTGCTGCTGTCATAGTGACTCATCATACATTGTACAAGGCCAAAGCTAGGGTGATTTTTTTTTCTGTGTCAAAGCATAGAAATGTTTAGATACATGTAAGACACAATTTTACTCCCTCCTGCTGAATAATATTGCAAAGGGGCAAGTCTGAGGCTCCATGATGGAGTGGACCTGTGATACCTGTTTTGAAAAAAATATTGGTTTTGTTGGTAGATTAACTGCTATTCCATATTGTTCTGTGATTTATATCACAGAGGCCTACAGTTCTGGAGAAGAGCTGTTTTTATTATTGCAGAAATTTATGGAAATAATCTCAGGACTACAGATCCATTTAGACAGACACTTCAGACATGATTAAATGCCCTTGCTGGAAACAAAAATCTCTACTTAGCACAACGGGTTTCACATGGGCCCCAGAGCCATTCTTCTGCTCTCATTCCACTGGCAGAGAGATATCCTATCACCTTCAAACAGCTCTTCAAGTGTGTTGTTTTTCCCCAAAGCAGTACAACGTCCATTTTTTTTTATGGATCTTTAACTCTTTGGATCCATAATGAAACATGCAAGCACAGAAAGTGAGAGAACTGGCAGATTTTTCATTCTACATGTCTTACGCCTAGTACAAGTCAAACTGAACAGCAACTCTGCTGTAGTATAGTTGTACCCTCTGCTGCAATGAAGTGGGAGCAAGGCCAGAGAGATAACTGATAGAAGGACATTGCCTTCCTTCACATAAAAAAAAAAATAAAGACTGTCTGCATTGCTGCCAAAAATCCTTGATGCTTTGACATTTTTAGTTTGACAGTTGACAAACAACAACACAACTCCTTTAGGACTCATGAAACATCTGAGAAAAAAATTGGTGTTCAAAGCTTTATATCTGAATTTGCAGCCCATCTCACAACTGCTCCAACCTAAAGAAAGTCCACCTCCAGACTGGAATTTCAAGACATTCATGTTTAGAATATAGAGGTATTAGATCCCTTACAGATAAGAATGACTCAGATCTGAATATAGGGAAGGTCCTTTGATGTTCTTTGACAGGCAGCAGTGCCAGGTCCTCTTCCGGCTTGTAGATTAGGCCGATCTGTGGCACTTGAAGGGTACCAGAGACATACTTCATGTCACTAGCCACTCAGGAATTCAGAAGTGGAAGAGAAGGCACTCAGGTATGGAAGACGATACCTGAGAGCAGGAAATCTGCATATCTGCAGTAACATGAGCAATCATGGGCACAACAGAGAGGAAAATTTTTTCCCCATGAACAGGCTCTTGCTCGTGGACCTGTCAGTGTGCAGAGGTGCACCATTCCCCAGTGTCACCTTCTCTGAATGAAGCAGGTACTCCAAGGTCTTCTTGGATTCCTCTGACTGCAGAAAGCCTTCACTCTGAACTACTGCAGCCTTTGAAGGTTAATATCAAATGAATGCAGGAAAAAACTGAAAATAGTCCTAACACAGACATTCTTCAAATTGGTGGTGTGATGGTTTTCTAAGAAAAAGAGAGGGCATGCCGCCTACTCTGTCTCACTTGGAGCTCTGCAGTCAAGTTGAAAGGGAAGGGATTTGAGCAGGGATTTTTTGAGAAATAAATAAGTAGAAAGAATGCTGGAGACCAGCCAGCAACATCTGGAGACAGGGGCTAGGATTTGTCTTTGGGTGAATTAACCTTTCTGTTTGATCTACAAGGGCTTCTATTTTCAGTCAATGGTTGAATAGGACTAAACAAATTTGAAGAAAATGTTGAAAAGCTTCTAGGACATGACAATGCACTGCTGGTATAAAGTGATTCAGATTTTATAAAAGTCTTATTATTTGAAGATACACTCACCTCTTCAGTAATCTATAAAGATTCATATATTTTCAGTGAAAATATCTCATTGAAAAAAAATGTCACCTAGTGTTTTTTGCAGCAGCAGCAGTAGCTGGAGAACAAGCTGGGACTAGAAGATCTTATTTTTGAGAAAATGTAAGAAAGTCTAGTGGAGGAATCAAATCTATTTGTGTTTACACAGAAGCTTAAGGCACCAGTATTTTTATGACTACAGTGGTGTGAAGGTTTTGAAAGCTAAAATTTCCTGGATAAGGTACTGAAAACTAAGGAACACTTGGAGTATATCCCCTCACCAAAACAAAAAGAAATGAAAAACCAAAAAGACTTGTGGTGATTGATTGAGAAACTGTCAGCTGGACTTTAAATTTTTATATGAAACAGGGCTACATCATGCCAATTTCAGAGAGGGACAGAAAAAGAGAAAGAACTTCAGATTACTGAGTGGACACGTGTGTGTGATGTAAAACATGCAATGTGGTGGATTAATGACAGAGTTTAATCTTTCTCATTTTAGGTGTGTTTAAGTCACGTTCTTTAAACTAATAGTCTGTGATGTAACCCTCAGACCACTAGGGACAATAACAGATGTCCAACTATGACATGAGTTTGCATGATGAAAAAAAATGATATCAGTTTCCCAAAACTTAATGTATGACAAATATAATCTTTTCTGACAGTAATTAGAATAAAATCATGCTTCAGTGATTCAGAAAAAAAGCACCCATATTGTTTCAGGTACAACAAATTTCTTAGTGGCATATGACAAGACACAGATTTAAGGTCAAATTCTGAAATTAAGAGATGCATTCAGCTTAAAAATAAAGGCCTCTTTGCACCTTCGCTTAGTTTCTGTGACATCTGTGTTGTAGGGATGTTTCTGTGTTGCAATCCTTTTTTTTGTTTTCCACCAAATATGCCAGTCCAGCACCTTTCCTTACAACAATCTACAAGCTTCAGTCCTTCCTTAGAGACCATTAAGGCCCAAAGCTGTCTTATGGACAACGTACAATTTCTATCTCGGATTGTCTCCCATGACCATCACAGCACTTGGTGCTGGTAGGGGACAGGAGTAGAAATGGTGATCAAGTAAAGCACAGGTGATCACAGCAATTGCTTTGGTGATGAGGGCAGTTCTTTGTTTAACTTCTCTGTTTTAGGCTGCAAATCAGAGATGAAAGGAACATGACATCCAAGCTATACTATCTGTATGTAAAAAAACCCAAGATCAGGGGTGAAAAAAAGGAGGAGTAGTCATAGATGAATATTTTTTTTTTGTCAAAGGAAATATAAAAAACAGCTAAATGAGTCACTCTGCTGGGGTCTCTAGTCTTTGCTTAATAACAAACAAAAGAAGTGAATATTGAGATAAAATACCTCAGCACAAATAATAAATAAATTACCTCAATCTTCAAGGAAAATACCACCTTGTTTACACACTATGAGCAACACTTTGGGTGTCTTTGATGCTAAACAATCCTGCTTTAGACCACAAAAGGCTAATTGGTTCACATGAATATCCTTGCTCATTTTATATAAACATTATCTTATTTATATTATTATAACATATATATTTATATTATATATTATAATTATACAATATATAATTACATAGTGTGTAATATGTACAATTTCTTGTATTGTAGATCCTTTATACATAAATATATAATCTATAATTATATTATAAAGATAACATAAATATTTATTTTAAATATATTTTCTCTAGACTTCTATGAGGTACTTTCTGTTTCGTGATATCAATCTGAACTATCTTTTAGATGTTATTCATGTCTTCCCACTGGCTCCTGAAGGATACTTTCCAGCTGTTAATCTGCTAGTCATGCTATAAGACAGCTGTTTTTCAGGCTTTAACTTTTGGCAAACGGGAGCTTGTTTTACAGTGAAAGAAACATTGTTTGTGGAGGTTACTACGTGCAAAAATAAAACTAAACATTATGTCACACCAGACACACAGTTCCTATAATCCAAGTAGACGTGGGTCAGGCTGAATCACTAGTGGACATAAGAGTTGTCTCACCTGATTATCTACAACACCAGAGAACTCAAAAATACTTCATATGTGACCTTTACAAATAGAAAACTGTTCTTTTCCTCTCCTACCCACCCCCCACCTTTCCCATCCAAGGCTGCATAAAACACTGTTGCGGTTTTTTTCCTTCTCAAAGGCTTTTGTTAGCATCGCAAATATGTCCTGACATTGGGGCAAATCTTCAGCATGCACTGAGCAGAGATAGGGGGCAGGACTCCCATTAACAGTGATATAAGTTGTTTAATTCTCCTGCAAGCTGTGCTGAAAATGAACCCTACTGTGCCATGCTGCATCAATTAGGACACAGTATGTGACCTGAAGCAATGGTTCTAATGCAAAAAATTCAGTGTCAGACTGTTTCAGTTTGTGAAAAAAAACAAGGCATAGGAAAGTGATTGTGAAGGAATTTTTTTTATATACATTAAAAGATCTAGTGTCATCTTGAAAATCAGAAATCATTCCTAAAATTTGTTGCTTCTACTATAAGTAATGTGATGTTTACAATTATACAATTCAAGAGCATTGTATTTGCATTCCTTTATGGTTTACTGTTCCAGTATGACTGCTTCTTATATAGTCATTTTGCCATATTATTGCTTGTATTCTTTTTTAGATTACTCCTAATATTTTCATGTTCTCATGATATTACTGTTTTCAAATAACCCCTGTAAAGACTGTTCTCTGTCAGAAAGAAGTTCTGGATTTTTTTGGCTACAAAGAATAGTGTTAATTTCTAAATATTTGCTTAACTTTTATGGTTTTTTCTGCCTACTTCTAAAATTTGCATTTCAGATATTTTGATAGCTAAGTACAGGGTAGCCAGTCTTTCATCAAATGTTTCATGTTCTAATATCTTGGATTTTTCTCTCCACTGCATAAAAAGCCAAAAGGTATAAATATTTGAAAAAATACTTTTCCATTATAAAGAATACATTTATCACTGTGTTGCCACTTTCCACATAATGCATGCAGGAAAGCATTGGCAGACACGTCAAACTCATGCTTCAAAGCCTTTGACAGCAGTCAAGTGAGGAGGCTGGAGAGGTTTGTCCATTCATTTGACACTTTGTTCTCTCTAAAACAAAGTGAAGATAAAGATTTGTGCTCTTCATTTTTAGGCAAAGCTGTTTGTACCTTGCCTGCAGGAAGTCAACCAGCAAAATAAATTAATGCTCTAACCACTCTAGGCAGTAGGACTTTTGGCACTTTTAACTTTCTCGTCATTTTTATTGACACATGTAATGTACAAGAATAATCTATTAAAGTACTTTCCATATGTTACTATGCTCAACATCAAGCCAAACTAAAATACCACCTAGGAAGAAACTAAGTTTTAGAGAATTTCAGTATGCAGGATTGCATCTTTCTCTTGTTCATACCAACACTTTTTACAAGATGACTGAGTGATTGAACTTCACTATATCTAGGCATTTAAATGAGGGAAGTTAACACTAACAGGAATTCCTGTTTGCTAGGAAAATGCAAGCAGCAAAATACATTTAGTCACCCCTAATTCTTAGAAAGGGAGAAATGAGAGTTAAAAACAAATAAAAGCAGATAATCAAAGACTTTGTAGACCTAAATATCAAATCACACTTTGCAAGAGAACTAAACGAGATAAAGATCACAGAACAAACTGCCCAATAAATACAGACCACACACAGAAAGGAAAGTATAGCAAGCCAAATGGAGACATAAATAATCACTCTGCACGGCAAATGAACATAAATTAAATTAAGCAAGTCTGAAAATCCAAGTAAATTACATGCAATCAAGGGATCAAAAAAGAAGTCAGGTCCTAAAAGTATTGCTGGCTTCTTTCCATCTTTTCCTTTGTCAATCTGATAATAGTCAATACCATTAAGCATCTCACAATCAGTGAACTAAATTTATCTGATTTAGAGGAATTCAGTATTTGGGAGGATGTGTCTTACGTTTCTATGAGTGTTGTGCTTTAGTTTTCAAATTCACTAGAAATAAAATGCCACTATCAGTTTGTGACCAACAAGTGACATTTCATACCATAAATCTTTCAGATAATTTCAGTAATTGTTTTCCTTTCCCTCATAAGAGAAAAGATAAGCCATTGGAAAGGCTAAAGAATCTCCATGAAAGCAGAAAACACATGGGAAAAGCAAATAGTGGAATCTAATTATAAATATTAGACTAATATTACTTTGTCGTGATTTCAAATTAGATTTGAGTTGCATAGGCTCTCACTCATTCCCAAGAGTGTGTATTCAGAGAGAGCAGCAGAAATCTTACTCCTGAAAGCTTGCCCAGATGTACAGTTCAGCAGATTCAATGGAGGTATTTTTCTGAAATGGAGCACATGCTACAGAATGAGAAATTAGGAATGTTTTCATCCTTTTCTCCTCATATGGGCTCTACACTCACTTTAACCTTGATCCAGCAAATGCCAGAGACAAACAACCACACCTTTCCCTGGGTGATCAAGCCTGGTGTTTCTGAAAACATGAACTAAACAGAGCAATTAGATGATGTAAAATGGGAATGACAGATCAAAGTGGAGGAAGGAAAAGCTGAATAACACTCTATGGACTTTTGTGATGTATATGTCATTTCCTTAGACCTGCTGCAGTATTTTCAGCAATTTACATTGCTTCAAATTTTGCTTCTTATGTTCCTCGTGTTTCCACAAATGTGAGGATAGTTCCTTCTCTGAATCCATAGGTGAATTTTCTGCGATATATTTTCTCTACAGATACGTCTGGTTGTTGTGGTTTGGCTCACCTAGCACAGCAGCACCACGACAATCTCTCAGTGCCTCCATTCACTCCCACCCTCGTTAGGATGGCAGAGGCCCCAGCGAAATGAGAGTAAAAAGATAAGCAAGGTTGTTGTGGATTAAGACAAGGACAGGGATGGCTCACTGCCAATTACAGTGCCGGGCAAAACGGACTCCAGTACTCGACTTAGAGAGGAAAGTAGGAAAGTTTATTCTACAAGAAAGAGAATGGAATAAAAGCAAAAGGGAGTAGGATGATGAGAAAATTACAACCAGC